>OZ007496.1:230092925-230523407 GCA_963931805.1 Microdon myrmicae
CTAAAATCCTCTTAAAGACATATTCTTAGAGGGTTAAGCTTTGAAAATATGAAAACAAATTAATGATTTTTTTTCAAATTTCTAGACCAGAATACCCCATTAAGGAAACCCATGCATTTGGCCGCACTTTTCGCAGCTTCAAATATGTATATATTTATAATTGCGACTAATCAAGAGTCGAATTAATTAGAATGCCGAGAATTGACAGTTCCTTGGCTTCATGGATGCAAGCGCCGTTCTTCGACAGTGTATTTACTTTGGGGTTCGCCTTTGACGACAGGAGACAACGCTGACTTGCAGGCATTGACTTCTATTCGGTTAGATAAATCCCCATTGATATATCTTGTTAAGGTCAGAATTCAATATATTAAGCATAACCTGCTTTGTATTGACGTTCGAAGAGTTTGATCGGACATGTTCATATGAGTATGACAAACTCAATGTGCTATCATCGGCAAACGAGTGGATTGGGTTGTAGATAATGCACAAGAGATCATTTATAAAGATGAACATTTAGTCTTGATCTTGCATGGGTGGAGCCTCCAATTCTTCTGTGAGCTACCCATTGAGCAATTCATAGAAGCGCACTTCTCATCGCTCCAGAATGCCCTCAGGATCGATGATCAGATTACCCTCTTTATCCTTGCAGTAAGTGCAGCGTGGTGTGTATCGCGTCATATTGCGGATTATTTGCCAGAACTTCGGCGCATGGAGCGGACTATCGCTATTTACTTTCCTGTATTTCAACGACTAGATTTTTTCACAGGCACTTTTCTTTTGTCTGTGGAGTCTTGTATCAGCTCTTCTGAGCTCTTTGCATTTCTCCTCGCGTACCCGAGTCCTATGAGACTGTTGCATTGCCCGATATGCAGCATTCTTACGTTCTGTCGCTAGTTTGGACTCATCATCAAACAAGTCGCTCCGATCTCTACGACTACTGCCTAAGATGGTGTTGGCAGTACTAATGACAGTATTCTTAAGGGGTGCCCATTTCTCTTCTAGGCCCGGCGTTCTGGCCCCAGGACTTACTCTCCCTCCATCGAGCTCTTCGAGGGCGAGTCTTAACGTATGACCAAAGGTGTTGCTGGTGTAAGGCAGCCATGTTGATTCTGTTACGGACCCCGCGTCCATGTCCTCGCCTAACACCCACTAATTCCCTTTCGCAAATTTCCCCTTTCTACCTGTAAAGGGTAATTTGCATAAACTACTTTGTGCAAATTCTACTTGGCAGAAAAATAAAAAAACGGCGTTTGGCGCCGAATAAAAAATAAACGGCAACGGCGAAAACAAAAAAGATATTCGACATTCGACGTAAAACTACGAACAGGACGCACAGTACTCCATAAACCAGAGTGGCAGAAGAATTATTAAATAAGAACAACAAGCTGAACAGGGAAGCACACAGCTCAACGCCCCCTTCAACCTGCCAGCCGCAGAGACAACAACAACTATAACCACCGCTCCTCGGTCAATACAATGTGATTAACTAAATTGTGAAAATATTACATAACAATTCGAACCTGACCCACGGATGCAATACGTCTCTCCGTAAGGCAATCTGTGCTCGGAAAAATAAACCAAGAAGATAGTGATCCGAGTCGACGTTGGCACCTCGGTACGTTCGCACCGTTATCAGGGTTGAGGAATGGCGGCGATCTATCAACACGTGGTAATTTTGATTGCGAGTGGCTCAATCAGGTGATACCCAGGTGGCTTTGTGGATATGTGGCGTTTGTAACAGATACACACACAATATACAAGCATAGTGAAGAACACCTAACGAAAATCGAATAAGAAAATGCATCAGAGCCGTATACCATTTCGATAACATAACAAAGTCCACATCAGTCGAATGTACTTGAGTTTAGAAATCGAATTAGTACACACGGCGGTGGCCTGATGGGTTGCGCTTTGGTTCAATTTTTGGTGATTCTGTCATCGCGTCAGTTCGAATCACACGTTCTTCACTATCATCCCAAACGTTATAATTGGTGACTACGACGTGATCTGTGTACACACAGCACACACACTTTCCCCTAGTAAAACACTTCTTCGCGACACGATCACAACTTCCGTATAGAGCATCGGCATACTCGTCTGCTCCGACGGTCTCTCGCTCGCTCGTTCCTCGCTTCGTTGTTCGCACACGAAGCTGATCGTAACAAAGTTACTGAGGAGGGAGTAGTGTGGAGTTTGTAACAGATACACACACAATACACAAGCAAATAGTGAAGAACACCGAACGAAAATCGAATAAGAAAATGCATCAGAGCCGTATACCATAGCGATAACATAACAAAGTCCACATCAGTCGAATGTACTTGAGTTTAGAAATCGAATTAGTACACACGGCGGTGGCCTGATGGGTTGCGCTTAGGTTCAATTTTTGGTGATTCTATTTGTTATAGTGTCACTTCGAATCACACGTTCTTCACCATCATCCCAAACGCTATAGATATCTTTACGCGAAACCTGGTAATCGTAACGACCAAGTTTTTCGATGGTGCCAGTTCGATGACTCGTAGTCTATTGTCATTAGTGATCTCATGCAAACTATGGGAACCTGCGTAGTGCCTGAAAACCGGCTCCCGACCTATTTTCGCATTCAAATCACCAAGATCGATTTTCACTTCGTATGTTGGGCAGCTATTGAGGGCCCGTTCGATGTTCTCGTAGAATTGTTCTTTTTCGTCGCCAGGGGACTCCTCTGTAGGTCCGTGAACGTTTATGAGGCTTATGTTCTTAAACTTGCCTCGCACGCGAAAGTGCACATCCTTTCGTTTATTGCATTAAAGCCGGGTTCTGTTTTTAACTGACTAGAAAGCCTACCCCGAGCACATGGTGTTTTACATGACAGCTATAATAAATGTCATGCTCGTTTCCTTGAATAACACTACTCCCCGTCCATCTTATTTCTTGTAATGCAGTTATGTCAGCTTTATATTCGGACAGGGCATCGGCTAGCTGCTGTGCACCTCGAGTTCTGTATAGTGAGCGGACGTTCCACGAGAAAATTCTTAAATGGTTTAGCCACTTTCGTTTCCGTGGCCGGCGTCGTTTATCCGGTCCATGCCCGAGGCTTGTTAAATTTGCCATATTAATTTGTTTTTACGGGCAAGGTTATTAGCCTTGCACCAACCTTTCTCAGGATGTCGCTGCATGCATTGGTTCACTAATTGGCGGGTGCCAAAGTAGCTATCCAGAGGTGTCACGTGGAGACTGCATGTCAACTTGGATTGAACAGGAACAATGAATGTTCTGGCCTTCGCTGGGTTGAAAGCAATCAGTGACTTTGCCCTGCATGTTGTCCCCCCCCCCACCCCCCCACCCCCACCCCCGCCCCTTCGCCCGTATTTGGATACCCTGCATCCAATTATTCTCATGGATATGATCATGACAATTTAAGAAGTCTCGGATGTGAACCGGATATCGGTGGAGAGACTTGCTAAATAAGGCCAATACCGGATCCCGGTTGTAGTGCCGATGATGAAGATGAAAACCCTGTCTGGCATTCACGTCTATCACATTATCTGTTCTGATCGTGGGAAAGGTGATGGGAATATGAGTATTTATGTATTTGACAGTGTGGCAGGAAAGAAAATAGAAGGTTTATGCTAATGATTACAGTAGGGTGTGCAAGCAAGTGTGGAATGTGCTTATAACCTTCTTACTTCTTAATTATAACTTTCTTAATTCTGAACAGTTTTCGTAGCGTTTATAATTTCACCAATACGCAGGACACTTTGGGTAATGTTCATCGAAGCATCACCGGAAAAACGAATAGTTTTAAGAATCATTTGAGTTCCAGGTTATCCAATACTTTGTGCCGCAATAGCTCCAATTGCTGTACCTTGTTCGGTTATAGCACCATTGTCCTTATAATTTACTAGAGCAACAAATATTCTAATTTGTCCTTCACTAAACCTCTCAGGTTCATTTGCTAAAGTTTTGTGATTTTTTATTCCTGGTGGACTTCATTAATTTGTCTATAAACGTTTTGGAAATCCTCCTACAGTTTTCAAATTCGGGCTCTGTTAGTATTTATTTTTGATACTCTAAGAGCTACCTGATCATTATGGAAAATTTAACAAGCCTCAGGACTTGCTAAATAAGGCCAAGACCGGTTCCCGGTTGTAGTGCCGATGAAAAAAAAAAAAAAAAAAAAGAGCTACCTCGCCGCATCAGCATAGCATAGCATTCGTCTAAATTTGAGCACTCGCCGTTCAGTCGGTATCACTCTCTAAAGCCGCTTCCCCTATTTATTATACAAGTGACTACCTTCCAGTTTGTAGGTAGTATTTCATAGGGTTAAATCTGATAAATGCGGAGGTTCTTCAGGGTTCCCTCCTTACATCCATTTTTTTATTAATAAAGTAGAGATTTTTTTATTGTCGAGTTATAAATAAGAATAAACTTTTTACTTTTATTTGTTTCGCACGTTTTGCAGTATAAATGAATTATATGTTTCCTTAAATTTATAACTCTAACCATTAAGGCTTTGGACTAAAAACTTGTGAATTCTCAGAATCAGATCATAAACCAAAGTCGGAAACAAAAACCTCCTTCCCTACGTAAAGCATTTAGTCTGAAGTTGAAAACAATTTTATCCATTTACTCAAAGTTTGCCAAATCCTCCTGCAAGTACATAGTCCCATAAATCCTTCCCTCTGGTCATGTGCGTCCTTTGTTCAGTTCGTTGCTATTTTGTTCTTTTACCCTTTTGTTTTTTTGGTTATTGTAAATATGTAAAATTTGAAGCTTGTATTTGTTTTGTGCAGAAAGATAAATCCATTGTCCTCACTGTGTGTACTATTTTTAAGTTTGCTGTTGGTTTTATTTAGTTTTATATTTTGACTACGAAAACGCTTTTCAGGAATCCACTTGCTCAAATGGAAGAGGAAAAACGTGAACACGATTTGAAAATGAAGAAAATGGAAGCTGAAATGGAACAAGTATTTGAAATGAAGGTCAAGGAGAAGAAACAAAAACTAAAAGATTCTGAACTGGAATTAACCAGGCGACACGAGGAACGTAAAAAGGTAAGAAGTGTTATTTTCCCATATACGAGTATACAAATAATAGTTTTAAAGGTAGGATTCAGTGGGCTCGTAAGGCAAGTATTTGTGATGGTTGTTCGCAACTCTTCGACCTCATAGAGAGGTGTTTTAACTTTTTAGTGTCATTCCTGTGTTGATTGTGGAGTGTCCTTAGTGCTGAATAGAGAAGTAGAGGATAGTTTACATTAATTCTTCATATGCCTCTAATTCATTCAAATGCATAAAGAAATAATGACTTTATGGGGTAGGACGTATGTGTGCCGTCGTTGGCACTGGTTCTACTCATATTCCACGAAGTTACCCCGTAGATTGTCACCAATGTGGGGTAAAACTTTCGGTTTCGGCTTTGTTATTAATGGAGCTGAAGATCGAATTGTGGAATGCACTGCCGTGGATGCTGTTCTACAGTTTGAAATATTTTACTTCTGAAAACGATCGCTGCTTCGAGACACACTGATTTTACTTTCTTTATTTGTCGATGGGCTTTTCTATATCACTATAATCGCGTCTATCGTAATGCAATGAAACGACACATCATTAATAAAGGCGGATCAACTGACGAAGAAGTAGCAAAAGTCCAGACGTCAAGGAATTTCAATGGCGAGCAACGCACTTCCCGATTGTGTTCAGTCCAAAACTAGTCAAATGAGTTTTAAACACACTTTTTATTCCTTTCACACAACACATCGTTCCAATATTGTTTTATTCCAGGATAATTAACAGTCATTAAAATAAATTCACAATAAAAATAAAAGAAACAATACACAGCAAAGACGTCATCAAACGCACAACACTACGTGTCGCCACTCAACTCGACGTTTTACGTGGAGGACATGACAATCTGTTTTAAGATTGGTGATTGCCACCGAAACGACAGAATACCAAATTCCATCCATCGCTTCGGCGACCAATAAGGGATGATCTTTCATACATTGGTCCCATCAAAAGAGCGCGAAACACATACGCGACGATCAGTTCGGTCGCTCGTGATGTGAGTCTGAGAACCATGGATCCACCATTCAATAGAGGGTAAATTACTAGAAGTGGTTGCAGCTGGTGTAAGCCATCATATAGACAGGAATTTGGAATTTATACGATCGGCACTGTGCACAGCATCTATGCTGCTCGAGCACATATCGCTGGCGTCTTCAAAGGGTCGATCTGTCGTGTGCGGTATTTTCCTTATGCAACACTCGATTCCCTTTTGGTCGCCAGGTGTGAGTTATGCTTTGCTTATCGATCGGTTTAGCGACCGATGTGCTTGCAGCAAAAGGGAAAAGAACGAATATCTCATGCTTGTGTGCTGTAGAATTCGACAGGGAATATGGGCGCCAATATAATTTGAGTTTATATCGGTTGCTTGGCGTTGCGATTGAATTGCTTTTTAGGCACGATCCGTTTCATGCGATCATGCCTTTGGAGAAAATGCCTGTCACTATGACTTGCCATGCACGTGTGTTGAAAAATCTTTGTTATTTATGCGCATGGACAAGTTCGAGGGATTTTGTCGGTTACGTGGTGTCGTTGAATTTCAGGAACATGCTGCGTTGTATGCAAGCATGCCCCTGGGGGAAATGTTTATTGATGCCAATGCAATTGTATTGGCGAAAAACTATGGGTTTTCAGCTTATTAAGTGGAAAGCTAAGCAGTGCCGTTTGGTGGAAACGCCACAACATTACCATCACAAGGAACATGGTCTTAAAAAGTCATATTTAAAAACGTATTAGGTAAGAAACTGGTTGGTGTCTTAATGCACGACAGTATAGTCGCTGAGGTAATTTGACAATGGACGTTGAATTAACTATACAAAGTCGACTAATGTAACCGGATTATTGAAAAAATTGCCACGTTCTATGGTCCGCAATATCTATTATCTATTAGTTAAACAAAGGACACATAAATATGTCTACATTATTATAAATCAACGTTTATTTTATCATCGTGTAGATGTTATTATTGATTAGATTAACCGTTAGAGTGCTAAGCGGCGCAAAAGTGATGCGATAGTTTGAATCGAAAATTGCACCGCAGCGCAAAACTGCCGCGCGCATCAGTGTGTTTTTGGTGCTTCGTGGTAGTGGACGAATTCTAATCTCGCGCATAATTTGTTACGAGAGTGCATATTTATACATTTAAAAACAACTTTTTACAGTTTTTATATTTTATTTAGCAAAAATAGTCATGTCACTTGCTATTACTTCGGACGATGATTCGGTCTCTAATAATTGTACGGACGGTGAAACAACGGATACAAGCAGTAATAATAGCTGTATTATAATGCATCGAAAAAAAAGATGGAGAATTGCAAGTGAGTCTTCTATTTCATCATCATCTTCAGAAATAGACGAAACACCAACTTTTGCCAATATTCCCTCGACAAAAGTGTTTTCTAAAGCAACAAATAATTTTTTTGAGACTCCTGGACCTAGACGGGCGCCTTCTCCCGATGCCACACCTATAACCTATTTCAATTTATTTTTTACCACATCACTGCTTGAAATCATCGTAAAGGAAACGAATCGATATGCTTCCCAGTTTTTGGCCTCACACGCTATTTCAGATAATTCTCGAGCAAAAAAGTGGACGCCGACTAGAGTACACGAAATAAAAGCCTTTATTGCAGTCATTCTCGAAATGGGGATTACGAGAAGGCCAACAATTAATAGTTATTGGATAAATACTTCCCGAGGGATACCATGGTTTAGAAAAATGTTTTCAAGGGATAGGTTTCAATTGATTTTGAAGTTTTTTCACTTAGTTGACAATGGGTGATTATTTGAACCAGGCCATCCAAATTATGACCCATGTGGCAGGTTTGATATTCTTGTCAAACACACAAACACCGTATTTCAGCGACATTATATACCGAACCAACAGTTATCCATCGATGAGTCGTTAGTTGGTACTCACTGCCACTCTGCCATAAAGCAATACATACCGAACAAAAAACATCATAAATGGGGGATCAAATTTTGGATGCTGTGCGACTCGATTTCTAAATATTGTTTGGGGTTTTTCTGCTACAAAGGAGCTAAAAACACTGATGACAGAGATTTAGTAGAAAAATATGGTCTTGGATTTGCAGTAGTGCAAAAATTGCTTTCACTTGGAAATTATCTGAACAAAGGCTATCATTTGTTTACAGACAACTTTTACACAAGTTTACGCCTAGCCAAAGCCCTTTTGAAACAGAATACATACCTAACTGGAACAATAAGACGCAATCGAAAAGAGATTCCTCCAGAAGCTAAGAAAGCAACGTAGGAGAAGCCAAATACCTAGCACATGAAGATGTTTTGATGTGTTCTTTTAGAGACAAGAAGTCCAAACCAAATCATGCCATATTGATTTCAACCAATGCAGATACTAAGAATGTGACAATCAAGAAAAAGAAATGGAAATTTGAATACGAAAATGCGAAACCAAGTATGATTGATGACTATAACAAATACATGGGAGGTGTGGACGAGTCAGACAAAATGTTATACGTGTATTTGGACGAGCGAAGAACCCTAAAATATTGGAAGAAAGTAGTCTTCAATATATTTGGAAGAATGGTGCTGAACTCTTATATTTTGTATGTCTCCAACACTACTGAAAAAAAAAATTACCCGGCTCCAATTTACATCGAAAATTATCGATGATATCGAAATGGAGTGGATGAACTATAAAAATGGCGAGTCGACACAACCATCTTCATCAACTAAAAATTTGCTCTGGAAAAATTACCGGGACGTAGCTTGCGCCAGTGCACAGTATGTAGCAAAAAAGGGAGTGTAAAGCGATCTCGACTTATTTGCGCCCGCTGTAGGAAAGGCCTACATGCTGTTTGTGCGGCAAAGCATTCTTGTTGAGATATATTTTTTTATAATTTTCATTTCCAAAAAGAAAAAAAAAGTAAATACTACGTGATATTTTATGTTTGTTTTTTATATAAGTATCACAAAACATTTGTTCATTATATTAAAAAAAGAATTATAGTAATTGATTGATATTTGTCTGAATTAGAGTGTTTTATTTGACACCATTATTTTTCCTTTAAAATAATCAAAAAATGTATAGCAATTTTCATATATATTCACAAAAATTGCTTAGCACTAAAACTGTTAAATACAACATTCCAGCAATTGTTCTTTAACTGGAGAAAGCGAAACCAATGCTCCAACCGCACTACTGCATTAAGTTAAACTTTATTTTATTATTTTATTCATTTTAATAATCCCAGGAAAGGCGAACTTATAGCGCTGAGTCAGCGCCCCGAGATGCTTTTTTTTCTTGTCCATCAGCCAAGCTCCAAAAGATGGTCAAGCATTTCTCCCAACCGTTTCATGAAGCCTATAGCTTAATGGAATGGTGTTTCACCGGGCGGCTGGGCTTTGGGACCCCACCCACCACTTAGTAATTGTACCGAACTGCACAAAAGCAAGAGTCGTCAATTGAACCTACGTTTGTAGAATCAAACGCAAGACACAACCTCCTTACCAACTGAGATATTGAGGCTCAACTGGTCGTGATTATGCGCAAGAATGTCGAACACGGCCTGCACAGCTGATGTAGCGGACTTAAGTCACTATTGCCCGAGAAACTGATTTTGGAGATGTTTGATGAGGGTCACGATTGCCGTCCAAATGTAATTCGACGATTGACTCTTCTCCTGCCTTTTTTTAATAGACTTTTCTCGGGAGAGGCGAATCTATAGCACCAACACGGCGTCCCGCGATGTCACCACTGCGCGGGGAGGGAATTCCACGGCTTCCCCGCTCTATAACGGAACGAGTACTGGTGCAGGGATGTTCACGCCCTCGGGAGATGAATCACAAACTGGTGCGATCCGTCGGATTGTCTTGTAGAGCGCATATAAACCGAATTGCGTGGAACAGTACCACGAATCTCCTAAAAAGATAGGTCAGTTTTCCTGAGGCTGACCTGGCGATACTCGACACGTGTTTATGCCATGATACATTCCCACAGACCGTGACGCCGAGCAACTTCAAGCTTTCCCAGGCCTCGAGAGCCCGACCATTCATCATCAGCTGTGGAACCGATGATCACTTTTCTTTGTGAATGTTGTATATTGTGTCTTCGCTGCATTGAAGTCGACGAGATTGGTCCTTCCCCACTGCAGGGCCTTATCTAGATATTATTATATATACAGCTAGGCCGGCTTGTCGTAAGAGGCGACTAAAGGCCGAGTGGTAGCCTGGGTCCCAACGCCCTGTCGCCCGGTGAAATACCACCCCATCAAGCTTTAGGCACCGTGAAATGGTCGGAAGAAATCCCTGGCCATCTTTCGGAGCTTGGCTGATGGACCGGTTCGAGAAAAAGTTGGTTAGGTGGTAGTCGGTCCCAAGGTGAGATACCACCCCGTCACGCTGTACATTCCGCGATATCGCCGAGAGAAATCTTCGACTATGTTTCGGATGTGTGGCTGATGCCCCGGACTGGCACGGAGATAAATCATGATGGTACCTTCTGATATAAAGAATTCCGGAGGTAAACTAGTCTCCCATTCGGATCTCCGGGGGGGATTGTGTCAGGGGGCACATCATGCAGATATCATGATAAATAATGGAACTTTAAGAAGTTCGTCATCGCATAACCGGGCTCGGTCTCGAGGCTCTGCCCACGCTCGACTGGTGACGGCATTTTGTAACATCAGGGACATCTGTTTCACCAATACTAATGTAAACGCCGTCCACCAATATTTACAAACAACGAAACCTGATATCATTGCCCTAACCGAGACCCAGGTCGATTCGTCAACTGATTCGACATATCTTCGTTGGCAGGGATACGACTAGCATTCGAGATTCCGTTTTAAGGGCGGAGTCCGCGTCTTCGCGCGGTGCGATCTGGTTTGCCAGAGGATGGAGCCATTGGAACCCAATAATATGGACATCATATGGTTGAGGGTCGTGCTAAGGAATTCCGTTAAATTTCTTTGTTGTCTTTACTGCCCCCCGAATAACGATCGACCGGCGGCATTTTTCGAACATCTTTCCCATACCCATCTACCGGATACAAACCACCCGGCTTCTGAAATTGTCGTCCTTAGCGACCGGCGACATTTTTCCAACATCTTTCACATACCGTCGACTGGATACATATCAACCACCCAGCTTCTGAAATTGTTGTCCTTGGCGATTTTAATGTGCACAATTCCGGCTGGTTGTTATATTCTAGCAGAACCGACGGGGCTGGGAGGCTGGCGGAGATGTTCGCTGTTAGCCACAACGTCACTCAACTCGTGGCGCAGCCAACGCGAGTGCCGGATGCCCGAGGCGATTATGCGAACACCCTGGATCTGTTTTTGACATCCGAACTGAGTATTTATACCGTGGAGGTTTCTGCGCCACTGGGAAACTCAGATCACTGTTTGGTATCTGTCGCGTAAGCACTTGCATATCAAGCGAATAACCGCCCTAGGCGGCTTCGCCATTTATGGAAGTATAGGGCTGCTAACTGGGACGATTTGTGAGATTTCTTCGCAGAGGTCAGAGGTAAGCATCGGAGACTCCGATGTTATCGCTTGCGCGGAGTCGCTATCAGAGATTATTGTTCATCTGATGAACCTTGGTTTGTTAAAAAATGCGACCAGATTACATCATCATCATCATCGGCACTACAACCTGGAACCGGGCTTGGCCTTATTTAGCAAGTCCTGAGGCTTGTCAAACTTTCCATAATGATCTGTTTTTTCCGGGCAAGGTCATTAGTCTTGCGCCAGGGGCTCCCCGACGGGGAATCGAATCCCGGTTTCCCGCGTGACAGGCGGGTATACTAACCAGTATACTATTGAGGAGCGACCAGATTACAGCGGCAAAAAAAAAAGGTTTTAAACAGTGGCGCTCTAATCCCACCGAGGTGAATAGAACGAATTAAATTAGAATCAGAAACGCGTGCAACTAGGCAATTGATACCGCGAAGAAAGCTCACAACGACAGGGTGATCGATAAGCTCCTTCGGTGCCCAACTGATCCGCGCTCCTTCTCGTCAATGGCAAAGGCTGTCAGCGGTAACTTCGCATCCTCCTCCTTCCCTCCGTTGGTGACAGACAGCGGGACCTTAGTCACGGATTCAAAGGATAAAGCTAATGTGTTCGCGAATTTATTTTCCGCGAATTCAAACCTCGATCCCGGCCTCTTGGAGCCACCCGTGATCTCCCCGGTACGGTCTTCGATGCGGGATGTGAGATTTCGTCCGCGCACTATTCAACGCATTCTACGTGAACTGGATTATAGGAAGGTAACCGGCCCGGACGGAATACCAGCAATAGTCCTTAAGAACTGTGCTCCAGAACTATCGCCGGTTCTTCGCAGACTCTTCCGCTTATCTTATGCACGGAGGACCTTTCCTGCCTGCTGGAAAATCGCCCGAGTTCAGCCAATCCCAAAGACGGGAAAAAAGTGTCTCCCACACAATTACCAGCCGATAGCATTACTGTCTATTTTATTTAAGGTAATGGAAAAAGTCATCAACACTGAGTTAGTTAAGTATTTGGAGTGCAACGGACTTCTGAATGACCGTGAATACGGATTCAGTGGCAGGCGATTCACGGGAGACCTTTTGGCACTTATAACCGATATATGGACATCTGCGATTGAACGGCATGGTGAGTCAAGAGTGATCGCAATGGATATCTCCAAGGCTTTTGACCGCGTCTGGCATGGGGCATTGCTGTGCAAACTTCGTTCATATGGACTTTCCCAACAGCTTTGCGACTGGACGAGGAGTTTCTTGAGAATCGATCGATCCGGGTTGTTGTGGACAGCGAGTGTTCGGATCTGTATCCTGTTAATTCGGGGGTGACCCAAGGTTCTATTTTGGCTCTGACCTTGTTTTTGCTTCACATAAATGATTTGTTGGAGACAACGGATAACAAAGTGTTCAGTTTTGCGGATGATAGTACGCTTGTTTCCTCCTTTTCGAGTGTTCCGCCGATTGGTGCATCTGCGTCGCATCAGCTGAGATGTAGACAGATTGACGCTTTGAATCAGGATCTAGATAAGGTCCTGCCGTGCGGAAGGGCCAATCTCGTCGACTTCAATGCAGCGAAGACACAATATACACCATTCACAAAGAAAAGTGGATCATCGTTACCACAGCTGATGATGAATGGCTGCGCCCTCGAGGCCGGGAAAAGTTTGAAATTGCCCGCGGTCTGTGGGAATGTATCATGGCATAAACACGTGTCGAGCATCGCCAAGTCAGCCTCAGGAAAACTGAGCTAAGAAATATTTTACTCCGGCCCAACTTCTTCTCCTATATAAATCCCAAATTAGACCCGCGGTCGAATATTGCTCTCATGTTTGGAGCTCGGTTCCTAAACATACCCTCAACCTACTTGAGAGTATACAGAGATGGCCGATCCGCCTGATCGGGGACTGGGCGCTGATTTCGGGACTACAGTCGTTATCACATAGAAAGCGCGTAGCCGACCTCTGTCTATTTTATAGATATTATCACGAGTATTATTCTTCGGAGATTCGTGGTATTGTTCCACGCAATTCGGTTTGTATGTGCTCGAGGAGGCAATCCAACGGATCGCACCAATTTGTGGTTCATCTCCCGACGGCGCGAACATCCCTGCATCAGAACTCGTTCCGTCACAGAGCGGGGAAGCTGTGGAACTCCATTCCCACGGGAGTGTTTCCGGAGCATTACAACCTGCAACTGTTCAAAAAGAACTGCAACAGTTATTTGATGGCATCTCGGGGCACCCACTCGGCGCTATAGGTTCGCCTCTCCCGAGAGAAATCTAATAAAAAAAAAAATTAAAAAAAAATAATGACAAAAATAATATATATATAGATATATATATGTATATATATATAGATATATATATGTATATATATATATATATATATATATATATATATATATATATATATATATATATATATTATTTTTCCCGACGTGGGGCTCGGTCTTCGTAAGCTGCTTGGCAGGGAATGGTGGAGCCTCCTCTTGTCCGCACCAATGGGCGCTCCTCGGGTTATAGTATATTATTCTCCCCTGGTCACCGGGTGCCGCTTTCTCTGTCGTTGGGATTTCCCGTACTAGGATCCGCAATAAAGTGTCAAGATCTCTTTGCAATGGGGTTCCCGTGAAAATAAAACGTCGTCCTATGGCTTTGGACTTATATTGTGTCTTTATTTCGGTTAAGCTTTTGTTTATCTACCGGCGCGGCTTCGGCCTTCTGGAATTCTACTGATGCCGAAATTGAAATGCACTGTCCTTTTACATATCTTTATCGTTGAGATTTGTCAACGTTTTTATTGTCAAAATTCCAAGAAGCGTACACAAGGTTTTGCGTGCTTCAATTGGAATTGGGTTCTGAGAAGTGACTAGGGGTTTAGTTGGGTAAGTTCCTGGAAGGGAAAGCATGAAATGCATTTTGAGTTAAGCATTTCATGATGTCAGGATTATTGGGAATTGAATCAATGTGCGACAAATTAACTTTCGGTTTAACTTATCGCTCATATGATTCAATATGGAATTTGGATTTGGATTATAGGAAGTATTGGGGATTTGGATGGGGTTATTGGTAATATTGGGGATTTGGATGGGAGTAGTAAATTAGGCTCGCTACACCTGCATCAGAACTCGTTCCGTTACAGAGCGGGGAAGCTGTGGAACTCTCTTCCCACGCGAGTGTTCCCGGGCGTTACAACCTGCAACTGTTCAAAAAGAACTGCAACCGTTATTTGGTGGCATCTCGGGGCGCCCACTCGGCTCTATAAGTTCGCCTCTCCCGAGAAAAGTCATAAAAAAAAGAGACTATATTGAAAATATATTGATAGTATAGTTGGTGTGTAATATTATTCAATAAATGTATAAAAACAAACTAACGTTTATATATGATTCACCCTCGTTGTCGGTGGTATACGCACGAAAGGCAAAACCAAAAAAATGCTGGCCGTCAAGCCATCAAAGAATCAAGTTAAATCAATGTTATCGTTGTTCTATTTATTTTGATTCATACACTGTACCTAATTATTGAATCAAACACTTTACTTTTATACAATTTTCAGGCACTCGAAATACAGATCCGTGAATTGGAGGAAAGAAGGCGAGCCTTCGACCAGGAGAGGAAGGAGTGGGAGGAGTCAAACCACATTACATTAGATGAACTCAGACGACGAAGCCTAGAAGCGAATAGCAAAGAGTAAGTATAAAACCTTCATCCCAAATATCACGAAACTTAATACATCTTTTATTTGTTGTTAACAATTTGCTTTTATCATGAGAGTAATCAAGTATCTACCTCAATATACAACTTTGCTGCTTGATATTCTTACTTCTTAATAATTTATGTTACAGATATATTTTTTAATTTCCTATATATATTCATCTTATTTTCAATATTTACGTTGAATATAATCATTTCTCTTTTCTTTCTCTTTCATTTCACTCATTTACTTATTTACTTTCATTATTCTTCAATATGTATTGATTGTTTTATTTATTCTTCTTCCTCTTTGTTTATATCTTTTAATTGTTACTTTATGTGTATATCTTTAACACAATTCATTTTCTGTCCTCCTTTTCAAATTAAATTAACATGTCTTTTTAAAATTTAAGAAACAGTAAAACACGCAAACATAAATAAGGATTAATTTTAAAAATCATATTTGAATTTTTAAAATTTACAAAACAAAAACAAAAACATCTTATAACATTACAAACTGGGATATAATATGAATTTTCCAAATCATCACAATTTTTGTTTTCTTTTTAAATTTTTTTTTTTACATTTCTCTTCATTTTTTTTCCCTTAACTTTTATAAATTTACTCCAAAATGAATAAATAAAAAGTTAATTATTGATTTTTTTTTAAACAATAAACTTCCGACAATTCAGCCGGAAAATTATGTTTATCATTTTGTTTCATTAAATAAATAAAACAATTTCTTTTGTTGTTCTTTATGCGTGGAAAAGATTTTTATTTGCGTGTAAAATCGGATATAAAAAGTATTAAACTAACAACTTTGAATTGTGACGTGAAGAGGAGTTTTTTATGCGAGAAGCAAAATTATCGGTGGCGAGACATCAGCTAGAGAAAGGAATCAATCAGTGAAAGAATAATGGCTAGAAAGTAAATGATTTGCCCCTAATTTGCGTTTTTTCTTTGCCTCCAACGTATATATATATTTACTGATATAATTTGTTGTTATATAGATCCTCGTTCGTCTAGTTTCTGTTTTGTAAGTTTCAATTTTATTTAGATTTAATATTCTTTTTTTTATGCTTGAGTGAAAAATTTGCTTATTTTTATGAGTGTATGAATATTGTGCTCGAAAGTTGCTCAGTTTAGATATGCTTTGATTAGAAGTTTATACACAAAAGATAAATTGAATAAGGTTTACATATGTAGCTGTATCATTAATTCCGTATTATATTGTAGTTTTCGAATGGGTTTTGTTTTTCACACGTAAAGTTTTTACAATAAGATTTGTACAATTTATTGTGCTTGGCGGGAGTGTGCTTGTAGTTATATTCCTCGGTTATCATTGCAAATTGATCAGAGTGCATAGTATTACAGGGTGGGTCAACTCGAACTTACTGATATTTAGTGCATACAATATTGTAATTTTAGTTTATTGAACGTATTTGTGTTTACATGACAGTTCTTGAACACTATACAAGTTAATACCTTTAGAAACTCACACCCCGTTTTTTCGCCCACATTGTGCCTCGACATTTAAAATATTCTTGTATTAACATTTAGTGAAAAAAGAAGTCAGTCACGGTTGACATATCCTGCTGTATATTTTTTATAAGTAGAGCGAATGCTTTTAACGCTTCGCTAGAAAAATCGCTTTTGTATAAGATGGTACTAGAATAAAAATTCCGATAGACATTTACTTTTAAGTAAAAACAAAAATATTTTTGTAATACTGTGTAGACAATTGATTAGAAAAGCGTCTTATTATAATTAGAACATGTTATAAATGCCAGCCATGCTTCCCTTGTATTTTTCTGTTACAGGATTCGAAATCACTTTTTAATTCAATGTTAATAACATGTTAACAAATTATTTTTTTTATTACAAATTTAAAATACATTAAGAATATTTTTATTTCTTAATTTATAGTATACACCCTAACTTCTTCGTAATTATTATCTATTGTGTGGGTGTCATTGTGGCGGTTCCGCCAAACCCCACGGTACACTTACCTAACAAAACCACCTATAACTCCCATTCAATCTCTTAACTTCGCTAATGCAATTGCATTAGCACCTGTAAATGCTGCACACATCAAGCTTACCGAATTTATTTATTTCAAAGCGTCTGTAAAAGAAAACTTACCATCATGCATCTCTTCGCATACAATTCTCTGTAAGAATTGTTCATTACCTTTTTAGGAATTCCACAACTCCCAGTGTTTCCCGCCAATGCATTTGCATTGGCACCTGAAAACATTTCCTTCTCCAAGGACATATGGTGCATACAACGCATTATCTGAAATTCCTGAAAACAATTCTTTAACGTGCATATGCACTATAGATTCCCGACCATTAGGCACCCTTGTTCCACCAATGCAATTCCGCCGTACATGCGCATACCATATGTCGCTGGCATTTCCACGGCCGCGGCAGCTCTTTGATCATCGGACAAAAGCAAATACTCTTATCTTACCCTAGAGTCATAAAACGAATTCCTTCGCATGTAATCATGTATACAATTCGATCCCTTTATCATCACCAGCGATACACATTTCCCATTGTGTAAATAGAAAAACCATTAGCACTTCTTCCTAATGGCGATACATTTACTTACGCATCCGCACCACTCATCCATGTCTGTATGATGCCCTTATTTGCTTTTACCACATTTCTCCGATGAACTGCCGCCTATGATAGCTGCAATGCACAGCATAGACACGGATCATAAATCTCCTTTGTCTTTGCCGCTTGCCTGTTTCGTTGTTCCACTGCTTTTGAGCACGTGTAAATAACATCGATCTGTACGGTCACACACGCATACTATTGCACTGAAAAAGTGCATTTCCTTGGCGGCCGCACCCTTACGAGAACAGTTTTTTTCTCTCTTCTTTTGTTCTTAACCCTAACCTAGGATGGAATTCATGTCAGAGTTCTATCCTCGGTGAGTCTGTAGCGTCTCTAACAGATATACACACAATACACAATCAATAGTGAAGAACGCCGAACGAAGATCGAATAAGAAAATACATCAGAGCCGTATACCATAGCGATAACATAACAATTCACATCAGTGGAATATAGTTGAGTTTAAAAATCGAATTCTAAACACCGCCAGTAGCCTGATGTGTTACGCTTAGGTTCAATTTTTGGTTATTATAACTGTCATAGCGTCAGTTCGAATCACACGTTCTTCATTATCATTTCAAACGCTATAAGTCCATTTACATCCGCCGACCGCCACGGTCGTTGCCGACTTCCGCTCTCCGGTGCGCACGGAGACGCGAAAAATCACCGAGTCGCGTGTGTGTAATAATTTTGAAACAGAAAAAGAACAATAAAATAATTAAAAAATCATGTGCCTTATAGACATAACTCGCATTGCCCACGTACAGTGTAGTGTTTGCAACCGCCGTGTCGAATATTATATTCGCTGCAGTCTTCGAAGATTGTGTTTTTTTCATTGACTTCATAATGTAGCTTTCACGCAGTGCTACCGTAAAATGTTAGTATCCAATAAGAAAATGAAACGGAACAATAATCCATGGATTCAAACTAGTTATTCCAATAATAGTGGTTTTCTTTCAAAATAAAAATAAAACTAAACAAAGATATAGTGTGTTTTCTATTTTTGCTTGTCCTGTGTTGGTGTTTCCTTGATACATGTCGGAACAATTAGTGACAGTCGGATGGGGATAGGAGTGAACCGTGTGTCCCTCTTTGGCACAAAACTCCTAATCCCCACATCATCATATCCCTAATCGTGGGGGTATTGACTTTCTGTAACATCGCAATGGCGTGGAGCCCTGCAGTTTTTACTGGCAGTTTCTTCACTGTGTCTGCCATTGGTTCAATCGCAAACCAACAATTCTTTCACTAAGTAAAACCCAGCCGGTTACCTCAATGACTGAGTTGGTAACGAGGTTGTGTCATGCGTCTGATTGTGCATGTTCAGGTTCAACTAACTACTTTTGCCATTGTGTGGTTCAGCACAATCAGCAAGGTAGGTTGGGTCGCAATGTCCACCCGCCCGGTGTAATACCATCACATTAAGCTTTAGACTCCGTGAAATGGTTGGACAAATCCGTGACCATCTTTCGGAGTTTGGCTAATGGATCCGATCGGGAAAAAAGCATCCTAAGTGCTGATTTATGGCTATATGCTCGTCTTTCCTGGGAGTTGTAAAATAAGAAAATACAATCTGCTTGGACTCTCTTTGTTCATTACATATCATGAAGTAGTTACTTTTTTTGGGTATGAAGATATAAATTTTCAAAAGATACTGGACCGATCCGGATATATGCCGGATATCTACTATTACTACTATTTATTGGCCTATAGGAACCCGGAAGTTCATAGCGTCACTGACTCGACTACGCCATCACTCTCTGTCCTGTTCTCTCTCCTTCCACGCTTAACTATCTGATCCGATCTCCTCAAGGTCAAACCATACATTGTCCACCCATCTCCTATGACAGTCGATGTAAAACCGTCAACGAAACAGCCAACCCGAGATCTGCCTCGAGATCCGTACCATTGGATCAATTGTGCAATCCGTTTTGGGAATCTTAAATATACACAAGATACCCAATTGCACTATCGGTTCGCGTGAGAAGTCATACTGTGGAATCCTAAACAAACAAACGGATCTTCACACACGCGTCTGACTGAAGTCAAAGTTATCTGTGGGATCCTATGCAAATAAACGGATCTCCCCACACGTGTCTTAGTGCTGTAAAAGGTGCGAGAATATACTCATTCCATCCCTTGTGTCTGTTTTCCTTTTTTTCGCACCTCTGTTTGCGTCCCTCGGGCATCGATACTCTCGATTGATTTATAATCTTTGGAGAGTTTTTGATGTCTGAGTTACATAATGTTCGTCATGGAAAGGTTGTGACCTGGATTTCGGCACGGACCTAGTGGGACACCTACTACAAGGGCATAACACATGCAGTGGTTGCTTTCCCTTATCTATTGGGATCCTATGCAAATAAACGCATCTCCACACATTCGTCTTAGTGCTGTGAAAGGTGCGAGAATATATTCATTCCATCCCTGTGTCCGTTTTCCTTTTTTCGCACCTGTGTTTGCGTCCCTCAGGCACCTACTACAAGGGTATAACACCTATAGTGGTTGCTTTCGCTAATCTATTGCTGGTCCCGACGTGCGTCCTTTCCCGAGGCGGTATTGGCTTTCTGCGTAGGGCCATTTCAATGGAGCGGGAATTTCGCGTTGATTTGTGTAACATTCGCGGCTTGAGATGCAATTTATCTTCTGTGTCTGCCCACGTTTCTAACCAGAAACCAACTATCCTTGCACTTAGTGAAACCCAGGTAATTACTAATACATATATTTCCGATTTTAATCTGCCTGGATATAACTTAGTGCCACTGTTCTTTCCACATCGTGGTATAGCCACATACATACGAAATGATATTGCTTATCAGCTTCTGCCACAATATGGGCTCTGTTCCAATCCAGAATTTAATTTCTCTTGGCTAAAACTACACGTTCGTGAGCATATCATACATTACTGCTTTCTTTACAGAAGCCCAAACTTGGATAGAAACGCATCCTTTAACCAATTTGATGCTCTGTCTGATTCTATCGATAGTATCTTGACCCTATATCCGCACACTGAAATCGTTATTCCGGGTGATTTTAATTTGCCTAACTCTCAGTGGCTTCGTCACTCCGGACACACAACACCTGAAAGTCAATATGTCCAGCTATTTGCTGATTCAAATAGTTTAACTCAACTCGGCAATGAGCCGACACAGATAGCAGACATAGATGGTCATTTCGCAAACACACTGGACCTGTTTCTCACCTCCCACCCAAACAAATACACAATTGAAGTTTCTTCGCCCTTTGGGCACTTCAGTCCAGTGTGTCGTGTCAGCTAAATTTCCTCGAACCAACAGTAACGTTCTATCGGGGTAGTGGAGTACGAATTTGAAGTAGTGGAATCCTTTAACTACCTTGGGTCAATAGTATCAGGCGATAACAATATAGAAGAAGAAATACGCAAACGGCTGATCAAATCCAACGAAGCCTATTATGGTCTATCAAGGCTCTTTAAATCCCGAAGTTTATCCAGAACATCCAAGCTACTACTGTACAAGACTATGGTCTTACCAGTACTCATGTATGGATCCGAGACCTGGGTGCTCAATAAAAGGCACTCTGAACTCAGCCGCGTTCGAGAGGAAGGACGTAAGGAGAATTGTTGACCCCGTATGTGAGGGAGGACGATTCCGGAGACGCTACAACCATGAGTTGTACGCAATCTACCTTGAAGCTAATGTTGTAAGAAATATCAAGCTCGGTAGACTACGGTGGGTGGGACACCTAGCTCGAATGAGCGAAGAGGAGCCTGCCCGGAAAGTCCTTTGTGGCAGGATGTATGGAAGGAGACAGCGCGGCAGACTTTGTCTGCGATGAAAGGATGGCGTAGACCAGGACGCCCAGAGCCGAAGAGTGCTAAACTGGATGACATCGGCTCGAAATCGGGATCGGTGGATAGATTTTTTAAATAAGGCCAAGACCGGATCCCGGTTGTAGTGCCATTGATGATGAACGTAACGTTAATGAGAAAGCTCCCAAAAGAACAGTATGGTTCCACGAGAAAGCAAAGGAAGGTCTGAACGACTTTTTCGGGAGGTTAAATTCGTCGTTATTTTTCCTCAATAACGATGTTGATTCTATAGCGGACACATTGACGGACACTATTCTGTTTGGCATGCGAACCTTTTTTTCACACAGAATAAAGAGAATCAAACCCAAGAGAAATGTGTGTTTCGATTCCGGGTGCAGAGAAGCCATTAAGGCTAAAGACTTGGGCTTCCGGTTGTATAAATCAAACAATACTGAGGAAAACCGGAAAAGATTTAAGAGAGCTAGAAATAACTGCAATGCGTATATTCAACGCGCAAGGTTCTTGCATGACCAGAGAGTCAGTCAAAAAATACTACACTCTCCCACAGGTAGTAGAAACTTCTGGGCATTTGTGAAAACGATCTAAAACTCGGTCTCCTCATCCATTCCTTCGCTAATAGTCGATGACAGACCAGTCACAGCAATAGAGAAAGCGAATCTACTTGCTGCACGTTTTGCAGCCAACTCAACGCTACCTGATACTACATCAGTTCCGCCTCAACTTGAGCATAAACAACACACCATGGGCCAGAATTACTTCCGAATGCGTACTGTTGCCCTCGCACTCAAGGAGCTAAACGCAAAAATATCCGCTGGTCCTGATGGCATTCTCCCAATTCTCTTGAGGAGATGTTCCTCTTCACTCGCTAAACCATTGCGGAAACTCTTCCATTTGTCTTATTTTACAGGCCGTTTCCCAAATAGATGGAAGTCAGCGAACATTCAGCCAATTCCCAAAAAGGGCGACAAATCATCCCTTTCTTCTTATCGACCCATAGAACTAATTTCTATTCTCTCCAAGGTAATGGAATCACTTATCAATCGTCAACTTTCGAAATATCTGGAATCAGATCACCTCCTCAATGACCGCCAATATGGCTTTCTAGCAACAGGTCCAGAGGGGATTTGATGGCGTACCTTGCCGAAAAGTGGAGCCATTCCATCCACTGCCTCGGTGAAAGCAAGGTAGTCGCATCGGATATTTCAAAAGCCTTCGACAGAGTTTCGAATCCAGCCCTTTTGTCAAAATTACATTCCTATGGAGTGGACAATTCCCTGATCCAATGGATAAGAGACTAGCTTTCTGGCCGTTCAATTCAAGCGGCTCTTGAGGGTGTCAAATCTGTCTCCCATCAAATTAATGCAGGTGTTCCCCAGGGTTCGGTACTCTCGCCCACTCTGTTCCTGATCTTTATAAATGATCTCTTGTCAATTACTCACAACTCAATTCATTCGTTTTCTGATAATAGCACATTGAACTGATACGAACATTCCCGGCCAAACTCTTCGAACGTCAACACCAATCAGCAGGTCCGACCTCAACAAGATATATCAATGGAAAGCGTCTAACCGAGTAGAATTCAATGCCTTAAAAACTCAGTGCTGTCGTCAAAGGCGAACCCCAAAGTAAATACACTGTCGTTGAACGGCACTTGCATCTACGAAGCTAAGGAACTATCAATCCTCGGCAAGTGAATTAATTCGACTCTTAATTAGAATGACCACATAATTGAAGCTGTGAAAAGTGCAGCCAAATGTATGGGATTCCTTAAGAGATGCAAAAGATACTTCACTCCATCAAACCTGGCCACTATTTACAAGGCGTATATTGGTCAAAAAATTGAGTTCAACTCAATTCGACGAAGCCAAGGAGATATCAATCCTCGGCATCGAATTAATTCGACTCTTAATTGGAATGACCACATAATTGAAGCTGTGAAAAGTGCAGCCAAATGTATGGGATTCCTTAAGGGATGCAAAAGATACTTCACTCCATCCAACCTGGCCACTATTTACAAGGCGTATATTCGTCCAAAAATGGAGTTCAACGCCCATATTTGGTCAGGCGCGTCCCAAACTGCACTACACGTGCTCGACAGGATGCAAAAACGAGCAGTGAAACTTATTGGGGACTCAGCCGTAAGTCGATCAATTCCGGCGTTAGAACACAGGCGCAACGTATCATGCCTATCTCTTTTTTATAGGTATTACCACGGCCGTTGCTCAACTGAACTTGCTGAATGTATTCCGCCCCTTCAAATATTTTCCCGTCAATCTGTGAATACGCATCAGTTCACGTTGAAAGTGGACTTCAGGCGCACGAATAACCATAGAGAGTCATTCTTTAGCCGAACCACACGTATGTGGAATGCTCTACCTGATCATCTTTTTCGTCGTCGTTGTTAATGTCCAGGCATTTATTACCAATGTATATCAATACCTCGTTTCCCTATCCACTTCCCCTCCTTCCGCTGGCACTGTGCTCTGACATTTAAGGGTACCTCAAAATCTCCTTTTGGCCTCTGTCTGTTTTACAGGTATTATCACGGGTACTGTTTTTCGGAGTTTCGTGGTATTGTTCCGCACAATTCGGTTTATATGCGCTCCACGAGACAATCTGACGGATCGCACCGCTTTGCGGTTCATCTCCCGACGGCGCGAATATCTCTCCATCAGAACTCGTTCCGTTACAGAACGGGGAAGCTGTGGAATTCCCTCCCCGTGTGAGCGTTTCCTGAGCGTTACAACTTGTTACTTTTTCAAAAAGAATTACACCAGTTATTTGGTGGCATCTCGGGGCGTCGACTCAGCGCTATGGGTTCACTTCTGCGGAGGGAAGTGTAATAAAAAAGGAAACCGATTTTTTTTTTCTTGTCTCTGCTGTATCTTTAGATGTCGCAGTTTTTGCGTTGGTATATTTAAAAAAAAAAACTTGTCATAGGAACCGAGCTTGTCTGTCAATGCCATTAATCAATTATTCAATTGGCAGCTATGGTATAATATAATTAAACAACTATATTAAATTTAGAACAATTTAAACATTAAATAGTACAAGTGACATACAGATTGAAAATACGACGAACGTAGTTATGTATTGTCTCGACAAAGGGCTGTCTCAGCGTTCAAGGTCTGTTTTTCCTGAAAAAATATTAAAAGAAAAACAATTAATTTATTTATTTATTAATAAACAAAAACGAAAAAGGGGAAGGAAGTATGTGCGGTTTTCATCCTTTAGTCACTTGGTTTGATAAGCTGGTGGAGTTGAAATATCGCTAATCTCAGAGAAGATTCATTATATGAAATGCAGCACAGATCTGTAAGAGTTTGATTTTAGTAGTAACAAGCAGTGATTTCTACCCATACATACGGTCCCTCTATACATAAATATAGCAACTATAAGTGCACACAATTCTAACCCCATTAGGACAACTTTCGTGTACAGTTTAGGATTCTCTTAGTCATACCCAGTCGTTTATACGTTCCATCTTTATTCAAATGTAACAACTAAAAACTTGTTATTACAAGAAGTTCTGACTATATCTAGATAGAAGTATGAGTATAGCTTAGGCTCTAGGGGTTATCTGCATCTAAAAACAGAAAAAGAAATTGTCCCTAAAACAAACGCGAAAATTAATATTTAAGACAGATACAATTATTTAACAGTTGATATTTGATATAAAATATATTAACAAGTAATATACAGACACGTCATCCTACTCTAGAAATATCTTTGCTGTAAATTTAGATTTAAATTAACGAGTTAGAGTTTGCTTCATATTATATTCGCAACTTTCGTGCGCAATTATATATACATTTAAGTATATTTTTTTACTCAATAAAATAATATACAATAAATAGAAACCATAGACTAAGGCAAAAAAAAAAACATATCGTAGATAAAATTAAAAAAAAAAGAAACAAACAGCAACAAAACAAACAAAAAATACCCCAACGAAATTTTCCAGGACCGCATCAATGACATCACGAGGTTCGGATGAGTCTAAGGGTCGCCGTGTGTTTGGATCATTATTACGACGTCATACAAGTTTTGGAGCTCCCGATGCTCATCTCCATCGGGGTGTTGCCAGCAATATAGCCATTGCATCGGCTGGAATCAACTCAACTAACTCTCTACCCCCAAATTGTAATAATGATGAGAATCGAGAATCGCAAAAAATTTAAACGCAAATATTTATGCATTTTACATATCATACTAAAAAAGAAAAGAAAAATCTCACTTGCATTAATTCTATAATTTTAAAGAAACATATAGTTACTATCTTTTCTATTCAAATTATTACTATTATTATTATTTTTTTTGTCAATTTTATTTTAGCGAATTGTTTGTTTCTTGTTCTACTCTTGAATTTGTTTTTTTATTCTCACATACTTTTTAAACACTTCGTAGGTTGTTCAATATAATAAAATAGTTTCATGAATAATTACTTTTTTTTTTTAGTTTAGTTTTGTAATAATTTAAGTTCTTTGTATTATTAAATGGTTGCTTCTTGGTGTTAGCTGTTGGTGACACAATTAGTAACAGTAATAAAAAATAAAACAGATTTTATTCATTCCCTGTAAAATGTTCGAGTTATTACTTTTTGATTTATTATATCCCAGTATGTACTTATTGTTTGTATCATCGATATATACGCACACATTTGTAAATTACCAATAAATGTTGTTAGTTTTGTTCACCGTCATCAAAAAATCATTACACATTACTATTACACACACCGTCATAGATATACTAGAGATTAAGATTGCTTTACACTAAAACTTTAATTTTACACTTAAAAATAAATGCATCGTTCGCTTTATATAATAATAAAGTGTCCAATTGTGCCGATATTTTATATCCTTTCTGCACGGCTGGCTAACCACATATAATTGAAAATTTATATCAACATACAATTTGGAGTAATCTTAATGTTTATAAATCACTTGAGAGTAATATTAATATAATGGTTTATTAAATTTTAGATTTAAATTTTTTCGAAAGAATTTTGTATTTTTTTGTGTGTAAGTTTATTACACTCGGTTAATTCGCGCTTTAAAAATATTTTACAAATTTTGGATTGCACTTTTTTTGAGTTGTTAAAGGAGTTTGATACAAATTACTTACAAAGTGTAAGTAAAATATATTACAATGATGAGTAGCTCAACGATAACTTCCTAGTGCTTATTATCACAATAGACGAGGGCAGGTCAATAAGTCCTTAGAAAAAGATAGAAAACCAATTTTTTTGGGTACATTTTTTTTACAACAATCTCCTTCTACTTCAACACAATAAGTATTTAGAAAAAGATAGAAAAACACTTTTTTTGGGTACATTTTTTTTTTTGTATTTAACAACATAATCTCCTACTTCAATACAATAAGTATTTAATCAACAACATAATCTCCTTCTAGTTCAATACAATAAGTCCTTAGAAAAAGATAGAAAAACAATTTTTTGTTTGGGTAATTTTTGTTATTTTACAACATAATCTTTTTTTAGTTCAATACAATAAGTCTTTAGAAAAACAGAAAAACAATTTGTTTGCATAAATTCTTTTTATTTTACAACATAATCTCCTTCTACTTCAATACAATAAGTCTTTAGAAAGAGATAGAAAAACAATTTTTTTGGTTACATTTTTTTAATTTTACAACATAATCTCCTTCTAGTTCAATACAATAAGTCTTTAGAAAAACATAGAAAACAAATTTTTTGGTTACATTTTTTAAATTTTACAACATAATCTCCTTCTAGTTCAATACAATAAGTCTTTAGAAAAACATAGAAAACAGTTTGTTTGCGTAAATTCTTTTAATTTTACAACATAATCTCCTTCTAGTTCAATACAATAAGTCCTTAGAAAAAGATAGAAAAACAATTTTTTGTTTTGGTAATTTTTGTTATTTTACAACATAATCTTTTTTTAGTTCAATACAATAACTCTTTAGAAAAACATAGAAAAACAATTTGTTTGCGTAAATTCTTTTAAAACACAATCTCCTTCTAGTTCAATACAATAAGTCCTTAGAAAAAGATAGAAAAACAATTTTTTGTTTTGGTAATTTTTGTTATTTTAGAACATAATCTCCTTTTAGTTCAATACAATAAGTCCTTAGAAAAAGATAAAAAAAAGCAGTTTTTTTGGGTACATTTTTTTACAACATAATCTCCTAGTTCAACACAATAAGTCTTTAGAAAAAGATAGAAAAACAATTTTTTTGGGTACATTTTGTTGTATTTAACAACATAATCTCCTTCTAGTTCAATACAATAAGTCTTTAGAAAAACATAGAAAACAATTTTTTTGGTTACATTTTTTTAATTTTACAACATAATCTCCTTCTAGTTCAATACAATAAGTCTTTAGAAAAACATAGAAAACAATTTTGTTGGTTACAGTTTTTTAATTTTACAACATAATCTCCTTCTAGTTCAATACAATGTCTTTAGAAAAACAGAAAAACAATTTGTTTGCGTAAATTCTTTTAATTTTACAACATAATCTCCTTCTAGTTCAATACAATAAGTCCTTAGAAAAAGATAGAAAAACAATTTTTTGTTTTGGTAATTTTTGTTATTTTACAACATAATCTTTTTTTAGTTCAATACAATAAGTCTTTAGAAAAACATAGAAAAACAATTTGTTTGCGTAAATTCTTTTTATTTTACAACATAATCTCCTTCTAGTTCAATACAATAAGTCTTTAGAAAAAGATAGAAATAGTTGTTTTTTTTTTTGGGAAATTTTTTTTTTATTTGACAACAAAATCTCTTCCATTAATGACAGACGTCCTCCAACATATTTAAGCCTTCAGAAAAGTCTGACTGTGGTTGTTCCTCAAAATAAGCATTTGTGTGTGCGATGACCTTCTCATTTGTTGTAAACCATTGTCCGCTGAGCAATTTTTGAAAATTGATCTGGTGAATACGGTGGATGGTCTATAAACTCAAACCTCAATTCCTCAAATTTAGTCATTGAAACTGCCCACTTATACACTCGTGCATTATCCTGTAGAAAGAGTACTTTTTTTTCTTCATTTAGGACGTTTTCGTATATTTTTTCATTTAGCCGACCTAGTGGTGAAGTAGAATACTGTCCAGTTATCATCTGTCCCTTTTCCAAATAGTCAATAGAGGTAATGCCACGTACATCCCAAAACACAGTAGTCATAACCTCTCCACCTGATTTTACCGTCTTTGCCATCTTTGGAGCCCGTTCGTCTTTAATAATCTACTGTTTTGACTGTTCTTCGTCTCGGGAGTGTAGTGGTGTATCCATGTTTGATCTACAATCAGTAATCTGCGCAGAAACTAATATAGGTTGCGATGCATGCGGCCCAAAAGAGCCTTAGAAGAAACCACACAGCTGCGTTTGTTCTCAGCTGAGAGCAAATGCGGCACCCACGTTGCAGATATTTTTTCCATACTCAATTTATCAGCTATCTACCAAGGTACTTATATATTGTATTTGACAGATGAGGAATGATGCTTATTAAAAACAAATCATTAGCGATGCTACGAGTGCAATCTCTTAGATTTTATAAGGACGTATTGACCTGCCTTTTAATACTACAAGGTGGCGTAAAATTAATCATCCAATTTTGTTTTTGAACTACTTTTTTACTAAATAAAAAAAAAAAATTGAGTGATGGAAATCTTTATTTGGACCTTTACAATTTTTTCTGTTAAGTGGAAAAGATGATATCCGTCAAGTGGATACCACCAGTGTTGATACACATTTGTACCCGTTTTATCGCATTTTCCATGACTTTCCGCAAGATTTCCGGTGATAATTGTTCGCATTCCTGTCGAATATTCTCCTTAAGGGCTGCGATTGCCTGAGGCTTGTTGGCATAAACCCGCGACTTCAAGTAGCCCCAAAGAAAGGAGTCTGGGATGGTTAAATCGGGCGATCTTGCTGGCCATGCCAAATCGCCGAAACGGCAGATTACGCGACCAGGAAACGCTTCCTTCACAATATCCATTGTGCCTCGTACTGTGTGTGCGGTTGCACCGTCTCGTTGAAACCACATGTTCACCAAGCCCTGCTCATCTAATTGCGGCAGTAAGAAGTGGTTTATCATGGCTCTGTAGCTTTCGCCAATAACAGTGACCGTATTGCCGATGGCGCCCAGAAAAAAATACGGCCCAATCACTCCTCCCGCGTGAACACTGAACTCTACAACACAGTTGCTTTAAGTGGATGTAATGGCTCTTGGTGTATCACACGCGGATTTTCAGGGCCCCAGAAACGAAGATTTTGCTTATTAACGTAACCGCTTAAATGGAATGCGCCTCCTCGTTCATGATGATTTTCAACACAAAACCGTCCTCTTCGTTGTCGACACAATTATTCCACGCGCTTGCGGAGCATAGCTCTCCATTGCTTGTCTGTTTCTATACTGCAGCTATCTAGTTCACAAATGTCAATAATGATTGACGTACGACGACATTTGCAAAAATTATAACATTGTAGTGTCTCTAACATATACACACACAATACACAAGCAAATAGTGAAGAACACCGAACGAAAATCGAATAAGAAAATGCATCAGAGCCGTATACTATAGGGATAACATAACGAATCCATATCAGTCGAATGTACTTGAGTTTAGAAATCGAATTCTAAGCACGGCCAGTAGCCTGATGTGTTACGCATTGGTTCAATTTTTGGTGATTCTAACTGTTATAGCGTCAGTTCGAATCACACGTTTTTCAATATCAATCCCAAACGCTATAACATCTTTCGATAGGGTGATTAATTTTGCGCCACCCTATATATGTTGTACTACCTCAAACAGTTATTACTAGTCCAATCCTATTTATCTTTCTAGAACTAATTTTCAAATAACTCCAACTTCACAATATAAGATTAAGGAAAAATAATTCAGAGGCTGGGGCTGCCAAGGTGGATGACATTCGCTTGAAATCGGGACCGGTAGAGGGACTAGCTAAATGAGGTTAGGACCGGATCTCGGTTGTAGTGCCGATGATGAAAAAGGCTTCGGCTATTTTTAATAGGTGTGCAAGTTGAAACTCGGCCCTGAAGTTGATGGCATTAAAAACATACTTGAACGCATCAAATTCGCTAGCCATTTTGGATTCATGTAGCTAACTTAGTCATTCCTGTTTTTATGACCAAGTTTTAGTCATTCCGTGTGAGTGAGTTGTATAAGAGATGGATGTCGATAAGAAACATTTACGCCCTTGCATTCTGGTCTGTTTTACAAATGAAAAGAAATGCTGCACAACCTATGGAATTGATTAATTCGACTTTGGGTGAACATTCTGTGAGTCATTCAACAGTAGAAAAGTGGTTTGCAAGATTTCGTGAAGAAAATTTTAGTCTTGGGGACGCATCACGTCCTCGTGTAGTAAACAAAAATTGACGGCGAAGAACTTTAAGTTTTACTAGGTGAAAATGCATGTCAAACTCAAGAAGAGCTTGTAGAAGAGTTAAGAGTTTCTCTCGAAGCGATATAACCTACGATAATCTTTATATAAGTATCTTTTCGAATAAAGTTAAATTTGACAAAAAGCTGAGTTTTTACTTGGAAACCTATTAATAGTGAAAATCGACATTTTCTGGATTCAAAAATGGTTTTATTTATCGAAACATTGTTCATTCTTTTCAACTGTTTTCTACCATTTTTTGGTCAGAACCATTATTGCTTTATTGTAGAGTTCTCGGGTTTTTTATCTTTGAAAAACTCACGTAGTTGCCTTTCACGGTTCTCTTTTGATAACAATTGTACGCCAACAGAAGTTAGCAGTTGAACAGTTCGCACTTCTGAATATATGATAATCGGATGCTGCAATGTCAGGTTTATATTACTACTATTTATCGGCCTGTAGGAACCCGGAAGTTCATGGCCCCACCGACTCGACGCCGCCATCGTTCCCCGTCCTGTGCGCTTTCCTTCGACGTTTGACCAGCTGATCCGAACTCCTCAAGGTTAAACCTAACATTGTCCCTCCATCTCCGTCGCGACTATCATGTCGGTCTCTTGCCCGCTGGTCTACCGTCAAGAATTCTACGCACGGTCATATCGTTGCCGATTCGCGCTACATATCCGGCCTATCTTAATCTTCGCGATCTGATTACTCTCACTATTGTAGGTTTGCTGTATAGTTCTTCCAATTCCAGGATTATATCCCCAACATAACATTGAATTCAATGTCAAACCAAATCGGACTAAACGTTCAAATTCTCATTTATTAAATTCAAATTCATTTATTCAATTCAATGCATTTGTTCGATTCTATTTCCTAAAATCAAACAGCAAAATGCGTTATTTTCCCATGTATGCTAAAAGCAATTAGAAAATTAAATTAAATTAATTAAAAAACCGACAAGATCCAAAACATAAAAGTGCACGTTTCCAAACAAAGCCATATCTATTCGATACGCCAACACACAATTCTTGCAATCATCCAAACGCATACCAGATGTTTTATGATATGCACAAATAGACCCAAATTCCCATCCATATTCTCACCCTTTCCCATGTCCAATATAAACTCTTGTTTGCATTAGCTAGACACGCTAATGGATAACAAAAAACCTGAAAAAGGATCTGCAATAAGGGGCAATGTGTCCGAGACTTCAAGGAAGAAGAAAAGTAGGATAGAGAGTAGTTAGTATGTAGTGCGAGTGGTGTAAAGACACCAAAATAAAGTGATTACATTTATTAAAAAAATCAGTCTGTTTTTTTTCTACGGCTATGGCTTTTAGAGTTCATCGGTGACTGCGTTAGTTTCGGGCACTTCGCATTGATAGTTGAACAGTTCGAATGTCGATAGAAGAGAATTAATTGCCGATCACGTCAAGGGATTCCATCGTTCGCTTCTCTTCCTCGTTGATCGAGAAGCACGGAAGAGAACCGAACTACAATACAACACCTGTTTCCTGATTATCAGTTTCATGCTTTTTTTTTAAATTTCTTGCTTTAACTGCATTAGTTGGTATCAATAGAGATTAAAATCGTATGATGCTTCTATAATCTCATCAATTTCATAGCAATAGATTCCTTGTAGTTAGTGAACCCTCGTTTGTGGAGGTCATTTTTTCTACCAAATCCGTTTTCGTACGTTAGCCTATGAAATCCCTTGTGCATAATGTCCTACCATACAGTTCAAATGTCCTGTGAGTTCATTTCAATTTAAGAGCGATTTGCAAATGGCTGCTCGGTTCGTTAAAATCTCACACAGTTGGTGACATTGAACATATTTTTTAAGCATTTTTAACACACCCGGGTCCCTCCCCAATCTTTATTATTGCGTTTTCCTCAAGTTATTGTCTTTGGACTTCGTAAGGGCCTTCTCACAAGGAGGTTAACTTCATTCATTCAATCCTTTTCAGATTGATTTTTAGCTCTTTAGTGATGTCGTGGCTCTTCACATGCTCGTCTGTTTGAACTCTCTAAATAGTTTCATAGACTTTTTACTGATAGATCGACCAGAGCGAGGTTATTCTTCACAATCAGATTTCCACAATATAATCAAGCGACTCACACCCTGCTGGCTGATTACGTTAGAATATCCTTGCCATGATTTTCACAAATTGTTCCATACTCCTGCACTGCCTTCTTTCATTTGTTAGTCAAAAATTGTTAAACAAATTTTGTTTTCCAAAATATCACTCAATTTTTTTTTTTGGCTTAGTTTGGTATTTGACAATAATATTAACAAAACACAGCAGCAATGGCCGAGTTGGCAAGGGAGTTGTGGGACGTGGGTTTGATTGTGCATACGTAGGTTCAATTGACGACTCTAGCTATTGCTGTTATTACTGAGTGGTAGTTAGGTCCCAATGCTCAAACGTCCGGCAAAATTCCACCCTATTAAGCTATATGTTTCTTAAAATGGTTGGGAGAAATCCAAGACCTTAACCATCTTTCTTAGCTCGACTGATAGAACCGGCCGCAAAAAAAAACATCTCAGTTCGTCTTTCCTGAGAGAAGGAAAGTATAGAAGAAATCGAGGGGAAAAAATAAAAGGTAAATAGAATGGAAAAGGAAAAAGGAATTTAGTGAAAAAAAAAAATGTAAAAAGAAAGGATTTTATGTTTCAAAGGGCACCACCCGGGTCTCTTCCCCATCCTTAGAATGGCGTTTTTCTCAAGTTTTTCACTTACGACTTCGTAAGGGCCGTCTCATAAGGAGGTTAACTTATTAGGTCTTGAGATTTTTTTAATGTGATCTATTAATGTCATTAAATTGTTTATAATTTGAGGTTCGATCATAATACGTCTTTGATTCCTCTTTATTGTTTTAGTTCGGATTTTCCTCCTTATTGTTTATGAGTTTACCTTGAATTCCTCCTTATTGTTTATGAGTTTATCTTGAATTCCTCCTTATTGTTTATGTGTTTATCTTGGATTCCTCCTTATTGTTTATGAGTTTATCTTGCATTCCTCCTTATTGTTTATGAGTTTATCTTGGATTCCTCCTTATTGTTTATGAGTTTATCTTGAATTCCTCCTTATTGTTTATCAGTTTATCTTTGATTTCCTCCTTATTGTTTATGTGTTTATCTTGGATTCCTCCTTATTGTTTATGAGTTTATCTTGGATTCCTCCTTATTGTTTATGAGCTTATCTTTTATTTCTTCCTTTTCGTTTTTCCTTTCCTCCATTATATCCATTGATCCGTGTGGGCTGTAATGTGTAAGCTGGAAAATGGCTTAGTATCTTATGATCTGTGAGGCAAATAGAAGAGAAAAAACAACAACAACAAAAAAGAATAAGACCAAAAGTGGCAAACCAAATATTTTCGGAAAATAATTTTATTTATTTTGTTTTATCTAATTTTTGTTTTATATAAATTAATTTAAAATTGAACTACGTAGTCCGAACTCAGGCGAGGAACTTAATAATTTTCCAATTTCGCCGCTATTTAATATCGGCTGGTCCCTGCTCGACTGTACTGCCGCTTGCCACGACGACACGCCTCCATTGTGCTATTTCGTTTTAGTTTTTTTTTAACATGCCGTCAATATTTTGGTTATTAGACGCGTTGTCCCCCCCACAACCCCTGTCCCATCGTGCCATACACTTTTTCCTACGGCAGCGACGTCATCTATTCTAACCTTCCGGATTCGGGCGCAAATTTGCCGATTTATTTCAGGCCCCATGTTTCTTGGCAGTCTCCTATGTATCCACTGTTAGTTTCTTCGTCGCCAAGTCGCCAAGTTTATCGTGGTATCTCGCAATTCAAACTCCTTCATTTCAGCCAAACAATTTTAATCGGAGAGTTCGCCTTTTGATCAATCGTCAGGTAGTTTCCCGAATATCAAATTGTTAATCCTTGTCTTCTTCTTAATTCTCATCCAACTTCCTTTATGTAGTTTCCCGAAAATATCAAATTACTAATCCTTGTCTTGTTCTCAAGTTTCACCCAATTGTCTTTGTATAGTTTCTTTCTTCTTTTCACTCTCTTTCTGGGTATTTTTCTTTTCATTCTCTTTATCTTTGGCACTTCTTGCTTTGCTTAATATTAGAATTCATCCTCTTAAACCATTTTAAGTTGTATCGTTACATTCCCCTTTAAAATCGTTATCCTTCTTATCACTAAATTGTCCCTTTCATCCTTTGAGTCGTCGTCCCTTTCCTTTGGTTATTTTTTTTTTGCTTTCTATCGTCCGTGTCGGACTGACCGGATTCTTTTTAATCTCTACTTCATAGTCAGAGATTTTTTAACGCTCATTCGGGAGCATATTTTATGCCCCAGTTCCCTTTTACATTTACTTCGGAACTATGTCGTACTCCATTTCCCTGCTTTCCTCATCACTGTTAATATCGTATTCACTGGAAGGCTTACCGTCGATTCTCTGAATTTATGTTTTTTTTCTTCTCATGAACATCCTTTTCATTTTTCATCCTTTTATATTCGTAGAATTACCTGTTTTCCCAAGATCGGTCGGGCCTGGGATATCTTCTTTATATTTGTAGAATTAAATGTTTTCCCACTGTTAATGTAACAGATACATGGATCATGTTTATTATTTTAGATAACAATGTTGCTTTTCTTATCGGTAGTTTCTGCGTTGGAGAGTTCAATGTCCCTCGGTCCCACAACGGGCAATCTGCTGGGATACCAATAGATGCAACGTATCACGCGAGGTTACAAGATCAGTCGGGCTTGGCATATGTTCCAATGGTCGGTATTGAGGAATGAATCGGTGGTTTTTGAGTTGGGGAGTTCGGTGTCCCTCGGTCCCACCACAGGTGGACTGCTGGGATACCAATAGACGCGATGTATCACACAGGGTCACAAAATCGATGTGAAACGCGATGGAGAGAAAAACGAAATACGGTTTTTATTTGTAAGATTTAATTTATCAGGTTTGGTTTTTTTTTTTTTTAAACGGATTGCTTGTAACTTGGAGTCTTGGGATCGACTGATTCGAAATCAATAATGTGCCACCCTTTTATACTCTGTACCTACAGAGATTTGGTAGAAAATGTGTACAAAAATTCCAAGAAGCACAAACAAGATTTGGTAGGTGCTTCAATTGGAAGGGGGTCCTAGGAAGGGTATGGGAATTTGTTTGAGCAAATTCCGGGAAGGTAAAATCATGAAATGTATTTGGAAATAACCATTTCATGATGTTGGGACTATTTGGAATTGAGTCAATGTGCGACAAATCAACATTTGCTTCAATTTGCCACGCATATGATTCAACTGGGGATGTTGGCTGGGATTATGGATATTAGGATATGAATGATAGGTTTTTTATATAATAATGTGGGATTGGATGAGAGTAGTGATTTGGGATCACTGCACCTCCTTTTCATCATTAGTACTTCTGAAAGGTCTGCGTCTGCGTCTGCTTTTTCTTTTTCTGATTCAGGATCACTACACCTCCTTTTCATCGTTACTACTTCTGAAAGGTCACGTCTGTTTTTTCTACTTCCGCTTTCTTAATCCTAAACCGGTAAGCTGGGGATATTTACACCCCAGACGTTTTTAAATCTCCCGCCGAAAGAACGATTTGCTTTTACAACACGGGACCCCAATTATAATTCAATTTCATAATTAAAGAGTAGGGAGACACACTTTTATCTCCAGTCGCTCACATATACTTGAATAGTACAGATTAAAAGTGCAAGTGGGGTAATCCCAGTTTACCGGATTAAGTTGAAAAAATATGTTTACCGGCTTATGGTCAACTATCACCCTTCATATTCTTTAGCAGTCCCTCCAATTTTACTCTTTTATCGGCTTTTTACGTTCCTCGGTTCGTTTATCTTTCGTCGGCTTTTTGTTTTCGCCGGCTTATTCCACGTTTGCCTGTTTTCAACTACCACCTTTTCATTTTTTATTACAGTCGTCCCCACATCTGTCTCTTTCGGTGTCTTTTTCTGTTCCTCTGTCCGGTTCTCTTCCTTCGGCTGTTTGTCTTCGCACGCCTTCTTTTACTTCCACCGTTTTTAGAGCTACCAATTTTTCGAACGCCTGACATATTTTTCTTGGTGGTTCGGCACCTTTTGCACCAAACTTGAACTCGTCCAGTTTTTTTGGACTGTCACTGTCAACCAGTTCTTCACTATGGCCGATGTAACGTGCTAATGCATAAGTTTACAGAAAAGCTCTAACAAATATAACTGCCAACCTGTTCTCTACTTTGGCTGACGTAACGTGCTAATGTATACGTTTTCAGTAAAGCTCTAATACTTGCACCCCTACCGGTAGATAGGGTTACTATAGCATGAAAAGTTACGTCCGTTTTAAAAATCCCACGAACTTCCTTGGTTACCTGATATTTGTTAGATGCGGAATTTCATAGTCTACCGTCATGTAGGGTTATCCATAAAATTGTAAGCAATAAAGATGAGAGTTGCATGATCTTAATTGCATTGTTTCCGTAGCCTTCTATTGTCTTCGAATTGGAAACTAAACCCAAGGCAATGGTAAATGTGTACCAAGATGGTGGCGATACACAATTTCAAGGGTTTGGCATAATTATGCCAGCACGCATTCGATGAGCTCGTGGCTCATTGAAAAAAGTAAGTATAGGTCGCTGCGGACATTTATGGCTTCATTCGGTGCCTCTATTTGTAGGGACAGTGACTTAAATGCATTATTGACCTGACTTGGGGATTGGGAAATTAAAGCAGGACCCTTGGAGAAAGCGTGGGGTTTCAAGAACACTACACTTTGCAATATTTTGGCGCAAGGCTAATAACATTGCCCGGAAAAACAAATTATTATCGACAATTTAACAAGCCTGGAATAAGGACCGAATACCGGTGGAGAGACTTGCTAAATAAGGCCAAGACCGGATCCCGGTTGTAGTGCCAATGATGATGATGATGATGATGATGTGGCGTCTCTAACAGATACACACACAATTCACAAGCAAAATAGTGAAGAACACCGGACGAAAATCGAATAAAAAAATATATCAGAGCCGTATACCATAGCGATAACATAACAATTCACATCAGTGGAGCGTAGTCGAGTTTAAAAAAAAAATCAAATTCTAAAATCGGCCAGTAGGCTGATGGGTAACGCTTAGGTTCAATATTTGGTGATTCAAACTGTCAGCGTCAGTTCGAATCACACGTTCTTCTTCACTATTATTTCAAACGCTATAATGACACTTTACAATAACTCTTTACCGAGACAATGACTTTGGCATTCTTCGTTTTATATCCTCCTCTCTTTGTTTTCCTTTATTCAGGATAAATAATCGTCAGTCCCCGATTTTCTCTCTAAACTTGCTCAGATATTAGTTCCTCTTCCTTGATTTTCCTAAGACGCCCCTGCTTAACGTAAAGGTGGCATTCGTGCTCCCTTTCTTTCACATTTCGTGCCTTTTTTCTGCTTTCTACCTTTCTTGCAATTCCCTTTTGTTATCTTTCTGGTTCTTTTCCTTTCCATCTTGTGCTTCTTGTCTGCTTTCTTCTTTTCTTTTTCCTTACCCAATTTTGCAGACTGTTTCTTTTCATTTTACTCGTACTCTTTTTTTTAAATCTTTGTGTTCCTCTTCTTTCTCCTTTTACTTTTCAAATTTCACAAATTAGTACTTATCTTCCTCTGGTCCTTTTCGTTTCCATCTTTCTTCTTTCTTTTTCCTTCCCAAATTTCGCAGACTGTTTCTTCCTATTTTATTCGTACCCCCTTTTTTTAATCTTTGTGTACCTCTTCTTCTTTTCCTTTTCCTTTCCTCAAATTTCACAAATTCCTTCTTATCTTCCTCTGGTCCTTTTCCTTTCCATCTTTGTGCTTCTCGTCTGCTTTCTTCTTTTCCTTTTCTTTTCCTCAAATTTCACAAATTCCTTCTTATCTTCCTCTGGTGCTTTTCCTTTCCATCTTTGTGCTTCTCGTCTGCTTTCTTCTTTTCCTTTTCCTTAACAAATTTCGGATACTGTTTCTTCTTATTTTACTCGTCCCCTCGTTCAATTGTTTGTGTTGCTCTTCTGCTTTCTTCTGTTCCTTTTCTTTTATCGAAATTGCGCCAATTCTTCTTGGTCTTCGCTTTCGGTTGAAAATCAGGTTCAGAGTCCTCCTCTTTAGCATTTGATAACTCGTGCCCATTTTCTTTGAATATTTGTGCAACTTTTCTGCTTTCTTTTTTTCGTTTTACTTCCGATATTTCGCAGATTCTTTATTCAAAAACTTCGCTTCTTGTTGAGAGTCGCTTTCAGAATCCAACTCTTTGACATTTGATAACTTGGCATCAACCCCTAAGCATATCAAATCGATGTTTGGTAATTTCCTTCTTGTTCTCCTTGCTCTTCGATATCTTTTCTCAACTTCTAACTATCTCTTATCTACGTCTTTTCGGGTAGAGTTGTTACTGTCTCATAACGTGGCGTCAGAGGAGTATTTTTGTTCCGACTTTTGTAAAAAGGAAGAGCGATATCCACGATTGATGGATTTCATTCTTTCTTTCCTTACACCCGTGAAGGTTCCAACTCATATTTGTGAAAGTTCCAACCAACAATTGTGAACGTGCCAACTAACATTTATGTTGTACGTTCGGAACTCCAACTACAACATGGGGGCAATGCTAATGGTTCGAGGATTTTACCTCTCTTTAGTATTCAGGTGTCTGCCAGTCCCAGTTTTCCTTCTTCGTAGATTAGTTAGTTTTCAATCTGTTGTAGGTTTTTGTCTCATAGGATAGCCAATATCTCTGCACCGATCCAGACGCGTATTGGGTTTTTACCAATTAGAATTATCACCAATGAGCACACATAGTGCCCCGCGAAATTTTCGTTTTATATAATCCATCGTGGGACAGGAGGGAATTTCCCATTTATTGCGTTCATTTTCTGTTGGTGACCTTGTGGCAATTCCCATGGACACACATGGACACACGACTCTAGGGAAGAAGGCAACATTAAAGAGAATTGAAAAAGAAATCGCCAGGGTCGTATACCAAGGCATTAATGCAGTAATCCACCATTTTGGTAGCGAGTTTGAACATCCTCAAGTCCGTAGTCTGATGTTTGGAGGCTGTACTGCTAATCCCTTCATAGCACGGATTCGAAACATGTTCTTCACTCTGTCGTAAATCCCTGTACTCCCAGCTGTTTGTATCCTTCACTTATCATTTCGAGAGATCGAAGTTGTTGTTTGTTTTTAATTCGGTGGTCCACTTTTGTGTGCACCTACGATTTTCACTTGGGGCCACTGCGAGTCGCCTTTCTTTACATCCTATGACGGTATGTCCTCCTTCAATCTTATCTTCGGAAGTATCCAGAAGTGAAACAGGGGGCCCATCATCCAGCCGAGCTAATAAAAGGTGGCGCAAAATTAATCACCCTATCGGAAGATGTTATAATTTTTGCAAATGGCGTCGTACGTCAATCATATTTGACATTTGTGAACTAGCCAGCTGCAGTCATCTCTTAACTTAACAGAAAAAATTGTAAAGATCCAAATAAAGATTTCCATCATTCAAAATCATTTTTTTTATTTAGTAAAAAAATAATTCAAAAACAAAATGGATGATTAATTTTGCGCCACCCTATACTTCAGTACACCTCTCCGGTGTATACTATATATCGGGTTTTTCAATCGGGACATACACATTTTATCTCAAACTTTTGGAGAACCGAATCGGAGAAGTTTCATCACTTCAAATGATCACGACGCTTCAGTTCTTGGGTTAATTTGATCTTGTAAGAATGTATGTCAAGATCTTTACCCAAAATTCGTTACCATGTGTTTTTAGAGATTCTCAGTCCTTGTGAAAAGCATGGGATCGATTGATTTAGTTCATTTTCAACTGAAGCATTCAGGACTACGATATTTTCGGTACTTGACCGACGCGGTGTCTCACTGGCACGGGAACATCCAGTAGTGGGTGTTTTTACTCAAATTTATCCATTATAACACACGACTTGTCTGGCGGGACAATTATTACGACCAAAATTTGGAGTATGCCCTCTTAAAGTTTCGATTGATGACTCCGAATTTTGCTAGCAATTTTTAATAATTTCCAACCGTTGCTCGTTCGTGAACTTCGCCATGATAAAAATGTAACCCATGACTGATGTTTTGCCGTTGACAGATCCAAAAAATAAAATCGTAGTAAAATATATCGTATGTCCTTTTTGGAGAGTCCTTTAGATGCATTGAAATCATTGTAGACTTTTCGCGGTTAGCAGTGGAATAGAGGTGATAACTTATTACTTTGACTTCACTTCAAGTTTGTTCCCTGAATGATACATGATGGGGGGTAGGTGGCTTCTCTCACCAACAATGATGGAGAATGATGTAATATCGTGGCGATTCCACAAACATTTGCACGCGCAACCGGGAAAATAATCATCAATATCGAATGGCAAGAGCATTTACGTAATGTCACACAGCTTATGTAGCGAGTTGAGTCATCCACCTGTAGCTAGAGCCGTGGTGTGATTAGTCTGAGCTTTGATTCTACCTTTTGTATGATGTGGATTCGAATCACTTTTGTCAATATCATTGCAAACGCTATAACATCAACTCCTACAATTATTGCAAGTTGGTGCTCTGTTGATCTGGACTGCCAAAAAGAAGGCACTTAAGGTAGAGCGTCGCTTTTTATCGCCATCTCCTATTTGATCCTAATATTAGCGTTCTTGAATTTGGAATAATCGAAGACAACCTGTTATACCTATATTATAGGGAGCTAGACTCTAACGTATCACCTAAGCAGTCCTCCTCAGTATTGTCTTCTTTACTTCAAGTGTACATACTCTTTTCGGTTCTCAGGACACTTTTTGGGATTGTCTTGCTGGTACTTAAACCAACTCGTGGAATACGCACTTCCTTTTGATGCGACTTCCTTTCTGTCTCCTCGATGGGATCGATTTGTTGGGCCAAAATTTGACCTGACGACAGATTCCTTTTTTTACAAGCCTACCCTCGGTCTCTAAATTGACTAACAATACCCATCTGAATAGAAATGCCATCAAACATAGTATTCTCACAAAACCAACTTTATTTATTCATATATGTAAAGTTATTCATCTAAGAAGAAATATTTCCCCTTTGTACGTCAACCTTTATCCTTTTTTTAGTAATTTAACTATAGCCGGCATCGAATCGGTACATTGCTTATGGTTGTGGTTCTCCACAATTTGGTTAGTGCACGAATAACATTCCCCTCGGTTAAACATTCCACTCTCTTCAGTTTTACCTTGCAAATAGACCACAAGCTCTCTATTGTGTTAATATCTGGGAAGTTTCTTGGTCCGCCAGGGACAGTTACAAGGTTGTGTTCGAATTTTTTATCTTTACAATTCAAGGAGTTTGGTTGCAAGAAAGCTCTTGTTTCATGGGGGTCGGACTTGGGGTCATCTTTGATCCTTTTACTATAATAAGTTTATCCCCATTCATCATTCCCTTAACAGGGAGTATTTGTCGGGATGGTAGATGATAGAACGAACTCTAAAACATCATTTTACGGTTCGTTGGACGTATTTAGCAGAAATTGTCTTCGCATCAAACCGACAGATGTAAAGGTAGGCAAGCAAATCCACTGAATAAAGAAATAAGACTCATAAATGAATGAATCTCTTCTTTAACTTTCCTTAGCCCAGTTTTGGTAATTTGTGTGTGTGTGTGTGTGTTAAACTTGCATACTCATGGCTTGTCATATTGCAAGGTTATGTTCGTGAGTTTGCATCGAACCTGGTGAGAGGAAAAGGAAATCATTTGGTATTTACGAGGGTGTGCTGAAAAGTTTCTGACCTAACAAAGATACAAGACATTTTTTCTTAAAATATTTTTATTCTTCTACATAGTCTCCTTGTAACTCTACCCCCAGCGATGCTCCCATCTCTCTAACCCGTCCAAATAGTACTCGGCATTTTTCTCTGCAAAATAACTGTTCACGATGGTGATTGCCTCCGCATTTGATGAAAATCTCTGTCCTCCGAGCGCAATTTTTAGATTAGGGAACAAAAGGAAGTCGCTTGGAACTAGATCTGGTGAGTAAGGAGGATGGCCAAGCAGTTCAACCCATAACTCGTGGATTTTCGTCATGGCAACTGCTGAGGTGTGAGACGGCGCGTTGTCTTGGTGAAAAAGGATTTTTTTCTGCAAATGTGGCAGTTTTTCCGCAATTTCTGCCTTCAGTTGGTCAAGTAATGATGAGTAGTATGCTCTTGTAATGGTTTTTCCTTTTCGAAGAAAATCGATTATGATAACTCCATGACTTTCAAAAAAAAAAGCGGCCAGCACTTTCCCAACCGAAAAAACAGCTTTTGCCTTTTTATGGGGCCGATTCCCCCTTGCACTCCACTGTTTTGACTGTATTTTTGTTTCGGAGGTGTAATGGTATATCCAAGTTTCATCGACAATAAATAATCGGCGCCAAAACTCGGATTTATTGGGCCTAAATTGCACCAACATCATCATCATCTGCACTACAACTGGGATCCGGTCTTGGCCTTATTTAACAAATCTCTCCACCGGTCCCGATTTCGAGCCGATGTCATCCAGTTTGGGACTTCCAGGCTCTGGGCGTCTTGGTCTACGCAATCCCCCCATCGCAGACAAGGTCTGCCGCGTTGTCTCCTTCCATACATCCTGCCACAAAGGACTTTCCGGGCAGGCTCCTCTTCGCTCATTCGAGCTAGGTGTCCCGCCCACCGGAGTTTACCGAGTTTGATTTTTCTTACAACATTAGCTTCAAGGTAGATTGCGTAAAACTCATGGTTGTAGCGTCTCCGGAATCGTCCTCCCTCACATACGGGGCCAACAATTCTCCTTAAGACCTTTCTCTCGAACGCGGCCAAGAGTTCAGAGTGCCTTTTATTAACCACCCAGGTCTCGGATCCATACATGAGTGCTGGTAAGACCATGGTCCTGTACAATAGTAGCTTGGATGTTCTGGATAAATTTCGGAATTTAAAGAGCCTTGGTAGACCATAGTAGGCTTTGTTGGATTTGATCAGCCGTTCACGTATTTCTTCTTCCATATTGTTATCGGCTGATACTATTGATCCAAGGTAGTTAAAGGATTGCACTACTTCAAATTCGTGCTCCACTGCCCTGATAGTTTGACCAACGTTAGGTCTTCTCTTCGCAGAAGCTGCCACCATGTACTTAGTAGTTACCGATGATGTCGATGTCATCTGCGTAGGCAAGTATCTAGCAGGACTTGGTGACAATAGTCCCTCTTGTTGTAACGCCAGAGTCACGGATTGCTTTCTCCAACGCCAGATTGAAGAGGAGGCAAGCCAGACCGTCCCCTTGTCGGTGTCCATTATATATGTTTATTGGTTTGGACAGCAATCCCGCTATTTTTACTTAACTAGTTACCTTGGTCATGGTCAACTTACAAAGTCGTATCAATTTATCTGGAATGCCGAATTCTCTCATGGCATTATATAGTTCTACCCTGGCTATGCTGTCGTAGGCGGCCTTAAAGTCTATAAACAGATGATATAATGGAATCTTAAATTCCTGACATTTTTCCATCGCCTGCCTAAGGGTGAATATCTGATCAATTGCTGATTTGCCTGGCATGAAGCCACACTGATATTGACCAATGATGACTTTAGCGTATGGGGCTATCCGATCTTGTAGGATAGTGGAGAGTATCTTATAGGCGGTACTCAGCAATGCTATACCCCTATAGTTGCTGCACAGTGTGATATCTCCTTTCTTATGAATGGGGCAGATTATACCGCGACGCCAATCTTCCGGCATCTCCTCTTGCTCCCATACGTGCACCGCGATTTCATGAATTGCGTGATGTAACGCTGTCCCTCCTTGTTTGATCAGCTCGGCTGGCATGCCATCAGCTCCGAGGGCTTTATTTGATTTGAGCTGTCTAATGGCTTTTAATGTTTCCTCAATGCTTGGTGGCGGCAGCATTTGGTCTTGATCTTGCATTGGTGAAGCCTCCAATTCTTCTGTGAGCTGACCATTGAAGTTCACTTCCCATCGCTCCAGAATGCCTTCAGGATTGGTGATCAGATTACCCTCTTTATCCTTGCAGTAAGTGCAGCGTGGTGTGTACCGCGTCATACTGCGGATTATTTGGCAGAACTTCCGCGCCTGGTGCGGACCGCGCTTTCTACTTTTCTCTATTTCACAAACAAGGTTTTTTTCCCAGCCACTTTTTTTTTGTCTGTGAAGTCTTTTTTCAGATCTTCTGAGCTCTTTGTATTTCTCCTCGCGTACCCGCGTCCTATGAGCCTGTTGCATTACCCGGTATGCAGCATTCTTCAGTCGCTAGTTTGCACTCATCATTAAACCAGTCGTTCCGATCTCTACGACTACTGCCTAAGATGGAGTTGGCAGTACTAATGACAGTATTCTTAAGGCGTGTCCATTTCTCTTCTACGCCCGGCATTCTGGCCCCAGGAATTAGTCTCCCTCCGTCGAGCTCTTCGAGGGCGAGTCTTAACGCATGACCAAAGGTGTTACTGGTATTCTCATTGCGTAAGGCAGCCGTGTTGATTCGAACCTGATCCGCGGATGCAATACGTCTCCGTAAGGCAATCCGCGCTCGGAAAACTGTACCAACAAGATAGTGATCCGACCAACGACCAAGTTGTTCGATGCCGCCAGTTCGATGACTCGTAGTCTATTGTCATTAGTGTTCTCATGCAGACTATGGGAACCTGTGTATTGCCTGAAAACCGGCTCCCGACCAATTTTGGCATCCAAATCACCAAAAACGATTTTCACATCGTATCTTGGGCAGACGTTGAGGGCCCGTTCGACGTTCTCGTAGTATTCTTCTTTTTCGTCGTCAGAGGACTCCTCTCTAGGTCCGTGACCCTCTATGAGGCTTATGTTCTTAAACTTGCCTCGCACGCGAAGAGTGCATAGCCTTTCGTCTATTGCATTAAAGCCGATAATGGCAGGTTTCAGTTTTTGGCTGACTACAAAGCCTACCCAATAACCTTGCCCGGAAAAACAAATTATAATGGAAAATTTAACAAGCCTCAGACTTGTTAAATAAGGCCAAGACCGGATCCCAATTGAAGTGCTGATGATTGTGATGATGACAAAGCCTGCCCTGAGCACTTGGTGTTTTGCATGACAGCCCTAATAAATGTCATACTCGTTTCTTTGAATAACACCACTCCCCGTCCATCTTATTTCTTGCAATGCTGTTATGTCAGCCTTATATTCGGACAGGGCATTGGCTAGCTTCTGTGCAGCTCGAGCTCTGTATAGTGAGCGGACGTTTTTGTAAAAATTCTTAAATCATTTAGCCATTTTCGTTTCCGTGGTCATCGTCGTGTATCCGGTCCATGTCCGAGGCTTGTTAAATTTGCCATAATAATTCATTTTTACGGGCCTGGTTATTAGCCTTGCGCCAACCTTTCTCAGGATGTCGCTGCAGGCATTGGTTCACTACTTGGCGGGTGCCAAAGTAGCTATCCAGGTGTGTCACGTGGAGACTGCATGTCAACTTGGATTGAACAGGGACGAGGATCGTCCTAGCCTTCGCCGGGTTGAAAGCAATCAGAGACTTTGCCCTGTATGTTCGCACCCATCCCCCCAAATTGCGCCAACAGAGCGTTGAAAATGTTCATTCGAACACGTTTTTGGTCTAACGTGAGGAAACGCGGCACCCAACGCGCGGATAGCTTTCTCATGCCCAAAACTTGATTTAATATGTGACAAACATGTTGTTTGGACATTTTCATAGCCTCTGCTATCTCTCTCACTTTAATTCGGCAATCGTCTAGCACCATTTGGTGAACTTTAGCGATGTTATCGTCAATTGTTGCAGTTTTTGAACGTCCTTAACGTTCATCGTCTCCCAAGCTCTCACGGTCACGTTTAAATTCAGCTACCCAAAACTTCACTGTGGTAAATTATGGTGCAGAGTCCCCATACACAGAGTCCCACTCATCTTTGATTTGCGTAGCCGTATTGCCTTTCAACAACAGGTTTTGGTCCTCCCCAACGTTAATCGTCTCCCAAGCTCTCACTGCCACGTTTAAATTCAGCTGCCCAAAATTTCACTGTGGTAAATGATGTTGAAGAGTCCTCATACACAGAGTCCAACTCATCTTCGATTTGCGTAGGCGTATTGCCTTTCAAAAACATTTTTTGGACCTCCCGAACGTTAATCGTCTCCCAGGCTCTCACTGCCACGTTTAAATTCAACTGCCCCAAATTTCAATGTGGTAAATTATGGTGCAGAGTCCTCATACACAGAGTCCAACTCATCTTTGATTTACGTAAGCGTATTGCCTTTCAATCAATCAAATCTGGCGCAAGACTAATGACCTTGCCCGGAAAAAACAAATCATTATGGAAAATTTAACAAGCCTCAGGACTTGCTAAATAAGGCCAAGACTGGTTCCCGGTTGTAGTGCCGATGATGATGATGATTGCCTTTCAAAAACTAAAATTTCATGACAGCTCGATACTCAATGTTGTCCATTTTCACAAAAACACTCACATCGACTCACTCAAACGACTATCAAATAAAAACTAGGAATCCAAAATGGCCGAAATTTTGATGAGTAATTGTCAAAAGATGCACAACTACATTCACTAGCTTTTATTGACGAGTGCTGCTATCTTAACGGTGAGGTCGGAAACTTGTAAATATTAAAAGTGAAAGTCCTTTTCATTGAATTCATCCTATCTGTAGTGAGTAGGCTTTCCGAGTCGGGTGTATCTTGTGGTAGAATGCAGTGTAGAGATTCATAGAAGAAAGTGTACCGCCCTAAATAACAACAACTTGTTTGTTGCAGCCAGGTCGTGTATCCAACTGAAAAATGTTAATAAATGAAGCCAAAAATGTTATTTGTATATTGTACAGTAAAAACTACTGAAATAACGTGTGCGAACCCGCTACAACCCAATGAGAAGACGACGAAAAAAACTATCGAAAGTTTCTTCCCGCTTTATTTAAATTATTTTTAGGTAGTTCATGAACTTCCAAGTTCCTACAGACCAATATATAATAACAATAACAAAATAAGGAATCAAAAAAAATTATATAAAATTCAATAAGCAAGGGACCCAACACAAATAAATAGAAAAAGAGAAGATGTGTTACTACCTTGGTATGTCGGTCGAATCGGGGTCGAAACCCACACGTTTACGGTCACCTTCTAGCAAGACGCTGAATTTGATCGACGGTCCCAGTAAATTCTTTTTGTAGATCACGGTTGTTCGAAAAAGGATTTGTATTTAATTCTTCTTTACAGATACATGTTACTTCGCGCATTCGTTGACACTCCTTTTCTATTTTTTTGTGTTTACCCTTTCTGTTTCGGAGAAACTGAGGCAGATTATTGACCAACGCTAATAACCTTGCCCGGAAAAACAAATTATTTTGGACAATGTAACAAGTCTCAGATAAGGACCGGATACCGGTGGAGAGACTTGCTAAATAAGGCCAAGACCGGATCCCGGTTTAAGCGCCGATGATTATGATGAGGCAGATTGTATTTTGTACTTCAAAATATTGACAACAGTTTCTTTCTGTTTCGGAAAAACTAAGCCAGATTATATTTTGTACTTTAAAATATTGACAACGGTTAATTGGAAATCCCAATTTTTTTTGAGACCGTCTTTGCCGATTTTAGAATTTCACTAAAAGTGATAATTGATTGTTGTTTTCTATAAGTAATATTCATCCTGAATTTATTCGCAAAACAACCTTTAAATTAACAAAGCAATGTCTAGCAAACAAGAGAAAAAGAAATATGCAAACACATGTATTAAACATTGCAAGCCTGAAAAACAATGGCATAACCTGACAATGAAGAAGATAATAGCAAAACGGCTGTTTCATTTTCTAGGTACGGTAGAAAGAGTGTTGCCATTTAAAAAAACAATGTTGAGGCTTTATTTTTAAGCTCACAGCGGAGATTCCATTCACTCCACCAAGACTGTATATTGTTATACCTCGTTTTGGCAACGCAGGATAGAAGAAAATGTGACGGGAAGTCTAAGTCTTCGTGTTATGGCCGGATTTTGGGTATCTGGTGGAGATTTCGTCGTTTGTTTCTGACGATTACCATTGATATCACAATGGATGACAAGATAAACACCCTCATTTTCCAAACACCTACATTGCCATAACAGATTAAGTCTCTTTATAAAATCTGTCTGGAATCTATCATATAAATGCACCGCTTAAAAGGAATCGATATAAGTTTGGTAGAGCCTACCTTAATTTTTAAGCCATCTGTCAACTAGTCTGTTTATTTCGAAATATTTCACATTAGTCTGCGAATCACTCAATGTTCTGCAAAAAGACCATAAAAAATAGGTCTCTGAAGGACATGGTTTCTCGAGAAGTCGATTTAACGACTCGCATCATAAATGGTGACGTGTGTCTATGAATACAACACATTTTCGAGCCGGATGGAAAACTATCCAAACTCGAAAAAGCCGTGCCCAGCCTTTATAAAGTGGAGGGGTTGCTGACTGTTTTCTTTGCCATGGTGTGCTCCAGCCCGAATTCCTTTCGTACGGACCAACAATGAATAAGAAGTTTTGTTTGAAAGTTTTGAGGCGTTTGCATGGGAATGTCTATCGTCGGAGGCCAGATTTTAAATGGATGACGGATGGCGCTTGGAAAACTATCCAAACACGAAAAAACAGTGCCAAGCCGCTTAAAAGTGGAGGGGTTCCCGACTGTTCTTTGCCATGGTGTTGAACATTCCGAATTCCTTCCGAAGGGACCAACAGTGAATAAGAAGTTTTGTTTGATGGTTTTGCGGCGTTTGAGCGAGATTGTCTATCGTCAGAGTCCAGGCCAGATTTGTGAAAAAAAAAAAAATCAATAAATACAGTCGACCATTCTCTGTATGGCTCCTCGATAGTATAGTGGTTAGTATACCCGCCTGTCACGCGGGAGACCGGGGTTCGATTCCCCGTCGGGGAGCCTCTGGCGCAAGACTAATGACCTTGCCCGGAAAAAACAAATCATTATGGAAAAATTTAACAAGCCTCAGGACTTGCTAAATAAGGCCAAGACGGGTTCCCGGTTGTAGTGCCGATGATGATGATGATGATGGCACTTGGAAAACTATTCGAACTCGAAAAAACCGTGCCAGGCCGCTTAAAAGTGGAGGGGATGCTGACTGTTTTCTTTGTTTGCCATGGTGTGGTACACCCCGAATTCGTTCCGGAGGGACCAACAGTAAATAAGGAGGTTTGTTTGAACGTTTTCAGGCGTTTGCGTGAGATTATCTATCGTGAGAGGCCAGGTCAGATTTGCGAAAAAAAAAATCAATAAATACAGTCGACCATTCACTGTACGGCTCCTCGATAGTATAGTGGTTAGTATACCCGCCTGTCACGCTGGAGACCGGGGTTCGCCCGGAAAAAACAAATCATTATGGAAAATTTAACAAGCCTCAGGACTTGCTAAATAAGGTCAAGACCGGTTCCCGGTTGTAGTGCCGATGATGACGATTCACTGTATTTAGCAGATTTAGCCCCGTGTGACTCCTTCCTGTTTCCAAAACTGAAATTGTCACTCCATGGAGTTTGTTTTGACTCGATTGAAGTCATTTAATGAAATTCCTAGCGAGTACTGAAAGGGCATTTCACTTTCGCCCTACGAGAGGGGCTTGTTCAATCCAAGTTGACATGCAGTCTCCACGTGACATCCCTAGATAGCTACTTTGGCACCTGCCAAGTAGTGAATCAATGTATGCAGCGACATCCTCCGAAAGATTGGCGCAAGGCTAATAACCTTGCCCGGACAAACGAATTATTATGGACAATTTAACAAGATATGGACAGGATACCAGTGGAGAGACTTGCTAAATAAGGCCAAGAGCGGTTGTCGGTTGTAGTGCCGATGATGATGATGACTTTATAGTCAGTATTTTCTTTTCCTATGTATACAACATACCTTTTCCTACAACTAAACAAACTTTCTCGCCAACCTTTTATACAAATATGTAAACTGATCGTATGTGCCTCTTTATTCAAGAAAAGATGGAACACCAACAAAGCCATTTAAAAGCAAGAAATAAACTGAATGGCGCCGCATTTCAAACCTCACATTTTTAATACCATTCCTGCAAAATTTTCTATATGCTGTTTTAAATATTTATTGATACCACATGTTCTGAAAAGATCTATCTGAGCTTTTTAACGCACTAAATATTAATAATACATAATTTGATATATATATATATACATAATTTAATATATATATATATATATCTATATATCTATATATAAATAAATATACATAATTTAGTATTTCTTTCGCACTAACAGTCACAACCCGTTCACATAAATGTCTATCCTCTGAATAATCGTGTTAAACTTTATCCATTGTTTGTTTTCAGTTGTGGAACTTATTCCACGATAAAGCAAACGAAAATCGTTATATCAACATCCCCAACTTTTGATTTGCGTCAATTATATTTCTACTATTTTTAAATGTTCATTAAAAAAAAAATACAAAATTCATTCTAAAACAAAATATAAGTGAAAAATTTAATTTAAAACGAAATATAAAAATAATAATAATAATGGCCTATAGAGGATTTTTAGTTCTTCCCTTAAAAAAAAAAATCCAACTGGAGTCATCTCATCATTGTAACTTTTTTTCACTCGTTCATATTCATTATATAAATAAATTCATTAGTTTTAACTTAGATTTCGATGAAGGGCATTTAGTGCATACGATATTTATATATATATACAAATTTAGCAAAACGTAGAAATTAAGAAAAACAACAAAAAAACTTTTTCTCCAAAAAATTCCCTTTTTCCAGAACCGTCGACGGCAAAGACAAAAAAGACAAGAAAAAGAAGAGTTTGTTCTAGAGGTCAATCTCTTGAGTGGAGGAATACACTCATAGGAAATAATATTAAAATTATATATATACATATATATAAATAATAGTTATGTAAAGAATTATATTTTATTTATGAATTGAACTTTTAAGTCAAATAAATTACCTTCTTTCAGTTACTAGATTTATGTGCGAAACAGATAATAAAAAAACAAGAAAAAAATGGAATTTTTTAAAATAGAAAGTTGCTCTTCTCAACCTGTGTCTCTTTAAAACATTTTTTTAACCAAACGCAAACAGCATTACTTTGTACACATACACATATGTTTATCTTCGATTAGACAGTCAAGGAGCTTATATTTAAATAGTATTTTAATAACTCGAGAGCGATCTTGTGTAACTAATAATAATTGTTGAGAAGAATAAGAAAATGTGACACAAATGTTTAATAATTTTGCACTAATTCTGTAATGCGTTTCCTTTTTGCAGTATCCAGAAAAACAAATGCAGATGTAAGAATGAGAAAAACAAAAAACAAACTAAAGATAAATAAATATAAAAACAGAAACAAGAAAATAAATAAACAAATAAAATAAACTAAGTGAGAGGTAATTTGAAAATGTTAAAAATTTCATAAAAAAAAACATTTATAAAACTAATTATTTAAATAATTATATAATAAGAATCAATAACCCAGAACCACAACATATATAAATAATTAAATATATATACATACTTATATTCCATACGAACTGTTTTAATTTTGTTTCATTCTCCTTTTAATTATTATAACTGTAATAAAAATAAAATTTATAATATGACATAATAATAAAAAATAATTGTTTCAAGGATTTTAATGAAATAAGATAAATTCATACATAATTTTTGAGTAGTATTATATTAAATATAATGTAATAAGTGTTAAAAATAAATATATATATTAAAAAGTTTATTCAAAATTGATGCATGTGGCAGCAACAAAAACAACAAACTAAAATAGAATGAAGGAAAAACAAACAAATAAATAAAAACAAGAAACAAAAAACAAAAAAACAAAAATAAACAAAAACTTAAGAATGGAACTCATTGCTTTGTACAATTATTAATTACAATTGCTATTAATAAAACTTACATGAAAAATAATAAGAAATCTAAAGTATAATATTCTGTTTCATTTTTTTAATTTAAAATTCATTTTAAAGAGGATGTTCTGTCATCAGAAGAGAAGGAGTGGGCAATCGATGTTGGTTAATGGTGATGAACTTTGTACTCTTCGCGAACTGGGGGCAGTGATTTTCGAATTATACAATGTGCTTTTTTTGTTACAGGTCGATGTAATATCAAAGGTAACGTGTAGTGCCCTGCCACCTTTTTCCCCCATTCCTACATCTACATCCCAGCAATATTACACTAAAACCTAAAAACTTATCAAAACCCTAAAAAAGCAAAAACCAAATCCAAAATATCGCTTAGCATGCGCCCCACGGCATAATTTAATCAATAATCCTAATTAAAATCAAAATTCACAATAAACGAATCAAATATTCGTTTATCGTTTTGCATTTGCCCCACGGCATCATCTAAATTCAAAATCCAGAGATACGTTATCTCAATCTGGAAAATCCCAAATAAATTGAACAAACAAAAACCCGAATCCCTTTACATATCCACATCTGCACAATAGTTTCATAAGAATTCAGGAAACCGAATTCTTATCTTAAACAAACACTGAGTATCTCACTCAAGATACCAAAATCGGAATTTTGGTATGAAATTGTGCATTTTCGAGATACAAATTTCGATTTGTTTCCCTTTATAAAGGAACGGCGAAGTGATATCTGAGTTCGGTATTACAATTCAGTATCCAGGGTCAGTTCAGTTCAGCTCAGTATTAAAATTCAGTATCTAAGTTCAGTTCAGTTCAGTATTACGCATGCCGTATAAAACTGTACATCTTAGATTTAGTATCCAAGTACATCAAAGATTCTGTAGTACTAAACTGATATCAAGCCGAGGAGACGCAGAAAATAAACTTTTACAGTAAGACAACTGACTTTTCATTTTTACAAAATCCCCAAATTTTCAAGCAATCCCAGCGGAGACAAGGGTTTGCGAAAGCCCGAAAAAGCGAGAGTGTAACCAGGACCAACAACAGGACGTTGCTCTTCCCTCAGGCTCTGGGGAATCACGGCGACGACCTCAGTAGGACGTTTTTCAGGAGCGGTCTAAGAGATCCCTTCTCCTTTTAAGGACTAGGAGACACGCTACCTGAATAAACCACTACAAACGCACCTCGTCGTTAGCGTTAGGTTACCTATCCCGATATCAACATAAATATATTATTGTTATCTATTTGGCACCGGCAGTACTCTACCGGCTGCGCCAAATTGTAATGCTATCTGATTAAATATTACCTGATTGGATGTGGGCTTAGCTATTCCGGATCCCTAGTGAAGAATTAAACGCTGACAACGGCTTTGGTTCTTTCTTTACTTTTATTATTGTGTCTTTACTAAGTAGTATTTTTTACTTCTGAGCAAAAACCACGCTTTGGCTATTCATCATCATCATCGCCACTACAACTGGGATCCGGCCTTGACCTTTTGGGGATCTCTATACTACGTGGAGAACCAACCCACTATTTCAGCCCTATTTCGACCGCTTTCAGCGCATCATTTTAAGCCCTATTTCACCGTTCAGCTATTTCACCTGTGAAAGATAGATCCTAAAAAGAAGTCATTAAACTAAGCAGTTAATCCACAATGGCATTCAGCCCGGTCTTGCCATACGGCAACACTAGTGCATTACCCCAATGATATTTTCACCGGGAATCTCAATGTCATATTGGTTAACAACAACCAAGCCTGACCAAACGACGCGGTTGCACCATCGTGCAACTGCTGGGGTAATTCCAAATTCTTCGAGTTCGGTTCTCACGATAATATTTCGCTAGCAGATTTAGCGTCACTTTGCTTTCCCCCAGGCAGTCTGTTGGAGACGGAGCAGCACACGATGGCAACACTGGCGCAGGCACTACTGAAAATGCTGTCATGACAACACAAATAACAGATGTCAGCAAACAGCTGACATTTCAATAAGATTAATTCGAGCTGTCATTGCGGAAAAAACATTTTTTTTCTCTACCTTATCTAAATATATCAAGTCCTACAATAAAACTAAACCTTAATTAATATCCATTCAGTGTTTGTGTTCTCACTCTTGTGGTTGCTATTAATGGTCGTCCTTTACGGAACCTTCACCAGATAGACACTCTAATGCGGAACTACACAAGACCTAAATCGGCAACCGGAACTGAGGTATGGCGATCGAACGAAGAGTAGTTCGATCCATCAAATCCAGGTAATGCTTTGTCCATTCATTATAATGAGAATCCGTTAATTACAGACAACGGACCAAAGGAAAGGGATGGTACATTTATATCACGAACTTGCAAGTACCGATTTATTAGGTTTGCGACGTTTATACACTCTATTCGCTTGGGATCAATGATCTCTTTTGTCAGGTGAATAGCTGCAAACAATTTCCATTCCATCTCATTCCGTCTTCTCAGAGTACATTGCACTCTGAGACCACCACGATATCCGATCTAGGTCACCAGGTCACCATTGATTTTGCTTCAATGCATGGGAAGTAGAATCACCCCCGAGATCATTTCGTTTCTCGTTTCGTTTCTCGCATTCTCTCTTGTCCATCGACACATCGAATTAACTAAAGGGATTTATTCACCTCGATGGGTGGAGAGAATGAGAGAGCGCCATGGAGTATGATCTCGATTGGTTGACCGCGTAGTAAAATGACAATTTTCATCCCTAATTGGAATCAGTCGCTATTCGATCTCCATCGGTGTCGGTCACGCCGCACGCCGAGTCGAATCTCAACCACTGTTGAGCTTGGGTGCGTACACACGCGATTTTGTTTATGTACCAGTCAGACGAGTTGTTAGTAAAGTCAATTTTCAATGCAAGTGTAACTGTGGCGATTTCGTAGTCGATTCTGAAAAAACTTGAAGGGGTACATCGCCAATGGATCGTGTGAATTTAATCCGAGTTTAACAAAATATCGCTGTCAAATCTGAGTGTGTGTAGTGAAAAGCGAACAAAGCAAACGGATTCTCCTTGTCCATTACTTAATTAATTCTACGTTAATTTTTTCATAAACGTGACTGACATATGGCGTTGAGTTCATCATCATTATCGGCACTACAACCGGGAGCCGGTCTTGGCCTTATTTAGCAAGTCCTGAGGCTTGTTAAATTGTCCATAATGATTTGTTTTTTTCGGGCAAGGTCATTAGTCTTGCGCCAGAGGCTCCTCGACGGGGAATCGAACCCCGGTCTCCCGCGTGACAGGCAGGTATACTAACCACTATACTATCGAGGAGCCACAATGGTGTCGAGTTAGTATGTAATAAATACAAATGATATAGTAAGGAAGTCGTTAATGTGAGCTTATTCTATAAACAATATTAAATACGAAAGTGATCCTGTGAAATACTGTATATTAAGAACACCAGCAGAGTGTTCTATGTGTATGTGCTGATATTCAAAATAAGCAAAAATGAAAAAAAAACATTAAAATAGCAAACAACTCCAGCGTCTTTATTTTTCATTCCTCTTTGGTGAATAATTTTCTGCGGAACATCGTTGGGGATTTCAGTGAATCCGTGTCGTACGTCGGCATCTATGCTTTTACCCCCACAACCTTATTTAACAAATCTCTCCACCTGTCCCGATTTCGAGCCGATGTCATTCAGTCTGGCCTTCCCAGGCTCTGGGCGTTCTGGTTTATGCCATCCCTCCATCACAGGCAAGGTTTCTCGCGCTGTCGCTTTCCATACACCCTGCCACAAAGGACTTTGCGGGGAGGCTCCTCTTCACTCAGTTGACCAAAATGAAGAATTAGTAATCCAGGTGTTCAAGTGACCTATCCACATATCAAGTAACAGAAAAAAAGTACGGTGTTCTCCTGCGATGTATCTCGGTTTAGATAACTTCGGGCATGATTGATATCTGACGCATTCATTCCAGTTTAACTGCCGATGGTTTACTTGGTTTCCACCTACACTACCATCATCATCATCGGCACTACAACCGGGATCCGGTCTTGGCCTTATTTAACAGATCTCTCCACCGGTCCCGATTTCGAGCCGATGTCATCCAGTTTGGCTCTGGGCGTCCTCGTCTACGCCATCCCTCCATCGCAGACAAGGTCTGTCGCGCTGTCGCCTTCCATACATCCCGCCACAAAGGACTTTCCGGGCAGGTTCCTTTTCGCCCATTCGAGCTAGTTGTCCCGCCCACCGGAGTTTACCGAGCTTGATTTTTCTTACAACATTAGCTTCAAGGTAGATTGCGTACAACTGATGGTTGTAGCGTTTCCGGAATCTTCCTCCCTCACATACGGGGCCAACAATTCTCCTTAAGACCTTCCACTCGAACGCGCCTACGAGTTCAGAGTGCCTCTTATTGAGCACCCAGGTCTCGGATCCATACATAAGTACTGGTAAGACCATGGTCTTGTACAATAGTAGCTTGGATGTTCTGGATAAATTTCGGAATTTAAAGAGCCTTGATAGACCATAGTAGGCTTTGTTGGATTTGATCAGCCGTTCAGGCATCAACGGGAATATGAGCCTTGTTATATTTTTATAAGCAATTTAATATATGTTTATGGTAAGTTCAAAGGGACTTACTTGGGAGACCGTTAAGCGGTCGCTGAGCGGTGGTTGGTCTGCTGCTGGTGTGTGATGCGACTGGGTGCAGGGGACGTTGAGTGGCTGCCCCCCTGATCAGCTTTCGGTTGTTTATTGTTTGTGTCGTTTGATAACTATTATCAATATTCTAATTAGGATCCTTTGTGTCGTTATTTTAGTTTATCCAGTTTTGTTGTCTTTTGTTTGATAGTTGTATGTCGAATCTTAACGGCGAATGAATTATTATTTATTTTCGCCGTTGACGTTTTGTTTTTTTATCTGGCGCCAACGTCGTTTTATTATTTTTTCTCTACCAAGTAGAATTTGCACAAAGTAGTTTATGCAAATTAGCTACTTGGTGAGTTGTTCTCCTTTTAGAGGTAAAGAGGGGAAACTAACGAAAGGGGATTAGTGGATATTGGGGGGACCTGGACTCAAGGTCGGTCCGTAACAATACCTTTCTTTTTCCTCCTAGCCGCTAGTTCCGCTAGTCGGCGTAGGGACGTTAGAGCCTCGGGGCCCTCCCCACCACTGGATTGTATCCCCGACGGATTTGGTACAACCTCAGTTGGTGGTAACCGGCTGCGCCAAAACCATTTAAAATATATATTCAAAATTATATAAACAAACAAATATAATTGTTAATAATAATCATAACAGCCTGGCGGGTGGTGGTTTTAGTCGGTAAAAATCCGACATGACTCTGGATCAGTCCAGAGGTATCTTTTGAAGATGTCCACCCTCCTACCTGTTGCAGCACAAGCAACAGCATAACAACCAGGGATAAATCGATTTCTCAACGTTACAACAAAAGAGATTCGATTCGTTATAAAATTCAAAAATGAATTCACCTGCCATCAGAATAGCCGAAATTCACCACTTCACTGCCGCCTGAGTGTATGCTGCAGGGATCGCTCGCACAGGTTGCCGTTTGTGCTAAGTTATTTGCACTACTAGTCCAATACACTCCACATGAGGTGATCATTTGAGCAGCGGCAATTGACAAAGCACTGGTTTTATAGAACAGTTTATTTTGCCCACCGTAATTTTCTGTGCTGTAACACGGTGCTTTTGTTCGACGAAATCTGCTGTTCCGATGGAAGAACAGATAAACCCATTGGAGACTGTGCATGCGGCATATATAAAGGCGCAGTTAGGATATAGTTTTTTTTAGTTGCAATGTTCAATCGGCACGAACAAATTAATTTCAGTTCGTCGAACCACAAATAATCAGTTGAATTTAAACCTCGTAAATACAATTTAAATAGTAAAAAAACTTGCCATCTTTTTTTTGGTTTTATTCTTTGGTGTTTTTTAACCTCGGTCGCTAATGTTCGAAAGGTTGTGTTTTTCCGTGGTCGTTCTTTACTCGACCAGGACAGCCAAATTCCATCAATCAAAACAAGGAGGGTTTCAATTGCAGTTATTCTTATCTATTTATTCACACTTTAGTCCAATTTTAAATAAATACAATTTCAGCTTCATTTAATTAAACTAAATTCATTTAATTTTATTTGCCACTTTGAATAACTTAAAGGGAACAACCAAAAAGAAAGTGATTTTACTTGCACCAGAGTAAAAACGAAGAAGAAAAAATTGTCTCCATGCGCCCGTTAATATACGTCGTAATCCATAGTTCCCCGTTAATGTCATCCGATCAAAAGCCCTGTGCTATCGAACAGCAGATCATCGTGAGAAACGGTTGTATCGTACGAGGGTTCCCTCCTATGTTTCGGGATTTGGCAACCCTAGTGTTGCAATCCGGCAATTGACAGCTCTGTCGTAAAGTTGCACATTTTTGAGGTTATACACACTCAGAACGTTTTGACATACGAGCGCTATTTGTGTTGTTTACAGTAACTTAAAAGATTCATCTCGGCTCAAAAATGGAATTAAATCGTCAACATTTTCGTGCGATTATTTTTTACAACTTTCGGCGTGGATTAACTCAGCAACAATGCATGAATGAACTTAATTCAATTTTTGGCGATGAAGCTCCATCAAGGACCAGTGTTTATCGATGGTATGGTGAATTCAAACGTGGTCGTAGTTCACTCCAAGATGAATTTCGTGAAGGTTGTCCAAAATCAGTTGTTGTTCCGAAACCATTGATGCTGTGCGCGAACTGATATTGGAAGATCGTCATGTGACCTATCGTGAGATTGAAACAACCTTAGGCGTTAGTGGGACCAGCATACATTCAATATTGCATAAACATTTGACTGTCAAAAAAATTTGTTCGCCTCGGATCCCACACAATTTGTCAATCGCCCAAAAAAAGGCTCGTGTCAATTGGTCGAAAGAAATGCTCAAAAAATACGGTCGCGGTGCTTCGAAACACGTGACAGGTGATGAATCGTGGATTTACGCGTATGAGCCCGAAAGTAAACAGCAGTCGACTGTTTGGGTGTTTCAAGATGAGCCAAATCCAACAAAAGTTGTTCAAAATGCATGTGTTGGAGATACCTCAATCAGAGTGGCAAAAGTGCTTCGACAATTGGTTCAAACGCATGTAAAAGTGTATAGATCTTCATGGGAATATGTTGAAAAACAATAAAGTGATTTTCGATGATCAATATTTGTTTTTGTTCTCTAATCCCGAAATATAAAAGGCAACCCTCGTACGAGTGCCTTTTTCCGTTGCAATGTCGATATTAATAATTGAGCAAAGAAGCGGAGTATACCCTTCGGCGATGGAATTGTCGTGTTGAATTTTGTTGCCTCGATGGTGGGTGAATTGACTATTTAAATTGTGGTGAATCGGTTCTCCTTTTATGACATCGCTGAGAGATCGATTCATCCCTTGTTTTAATTGTTGCTGCTTGTGCTGCAACAGGTTGATTAGGACAAACAACAACCTTGGTCCATTATCAGGATCTCCACTTCTAGGAAGTTTCTAGGAATATTCAGCTGGATAAATATCCTGGGCGCAGACGGAGAACAAAAGGTTGCTGCTTCTAAGGAAAAGGTTACGGCGGTGTATCAAAACAACGAGTGGATTTCGGTCTGACTATTCCCCGTTGGGAAACAACTGTCAAGGCAACTACTGGAGTTGGTCTGGCAGCCCAGACGGGCGAACACTACCGAAACCAAAAAAAAAAGATAGACGTTTTCCATGGTCATGCGTTCCTCCGCGATAACAATTTCTAGGTAAGATGTGAATTTGTTTTCCCCGTTTTTTATTGTAATGTAAGTTTTTTATTGTAAAGTAAAGTAAATATGTGTGTATACTATAAAAAACAAGTCACGTAAAGACTCAGTCTCGGGTCCACCCCAAACTGCAACCCCACGCAAAATCTGCAATATGACCTTGACAACTCATTGCGGATAATGACAACCTTGGAGTGTTCTAACTCATTTATGAAGGTTTTCCTCTACTTTTTATCTAACTTACAGATTATGGTTTATACAACAGTGGGACTGTATATTGGTTACCTTGTCGTACTATATAAGAACGCGCGATCACAATGAGCACCGCTTGGGGACTTTCAGCTCTTTACTTTTACTATGTGCTGCTTTTCCACATGTCTTTTCACATCGTAAATCAACTAGGAGTAGTGAAGCTCTTGTAGCAGCAGTTCTATCCCTTGTTTAACCTGTTAATTGATTACCGGTAATTTGTCTCTATCTATCCTTATCTATCCCTATTGAATGGGTGTTTACTCAGTTGATATCTTTTGTCACCTTATCATATCAGGTTTCGCAGAAAACGAATTTTATTACTACAATGTGGACGGTATGTCATATCCGTTGCCCACTCAGTCGTGCTGTTCATACAAGTCCGTCCGGCTCCACTTTACTAGGATTACTTACTACTCGTAGTTCTGGTGCTTAAATGCACTCTACTGAACCACAAAGCTAGTGGATACCGAACACATAATAAATGTTAATCATTCTACCGGCGTTTGCTCTAGGCTGTTGCATTTCGGCAATTTGTGTAGTGAGTGTGAGTCAGTGTCCTTGAATCAGAAATTAAATTAATTTAATTTTCTCGTGTTCTATTTTTTTGTTTCTTCAATTATATTCCATCGAATTTGTAGTTGTTTTATTGTAAATCAAAAGTACTGAATGAAACAACAGATTTAGGTAAATAGTTTAATATGAGTCTATCCGTGCTGATAAATGAACTTCACAGGCGAAGACCGTGTTGGCGGTCGAAGGAGGGGAGGACAAGGTAACTTTGAATCGTCCTCGCCAGTATTCATAGTCCCAACGACAAGTCAAGTAATGGACATGTATCTTAATCGCACCAATTTAAATCTTACGAATGACACACGGGAACCGACGGGCCAGTATCAACCGCCTAGTTATTCAACAACTGTTGCCGATGTTCCACCTAGTTATGAACAAGCGATTAGTAATGCAAAAACGACGCTCGGATAGTGGATACTTTTCCGTATTTATTTGTCTGTTTAGAATAGCTTAAGTTGAATGAGATTTATACTTTAGCAGGCACAAGTGCCATGAAAATAATCAACGATGTTTGTTATCAGGCTGACGAGTCAAATTTACCTGTTGCGTGACTAATTTGGTTAAGAATGCGCCTTTGAAGTTGATAACTAGAACTAATTGTCGAAATTGCGTACGTATTATGTTACGGATCATTGGTGTTTTACTAATGACGTACAATGAGTTCATTCACTGTAGACGTTTCGTCGCAAAATTAAATGAATTTTAATATTCATATATTCAATGTATTTCACTGGTGATAGATAAAATAGTTTCAACAAATTTTTAGTCCGGCTGTTTCTATATGGTTTCAATTTCTCTTCAAACAGGTGACGTGTAATGTGTTGTCTTGCTATGTTCTGTATCTGTTTTAACAAATTTTAATTTACTTTCACACAAAGAACAAATAATATGTGAATGGTGCACTTAAGACGCCTGTTTAGGTTATATTATGTGTGGACAAACAATAATGAAGTCGTTTTTATTAATATATTATAAAAAGACCACATGCGCTGTGAATATCGATGTGTATATTTATATATGATGATGATGATGATATTTATATAGTAGGTTGCTAAAACCGTCGGGAACAGAAATTTCATGTCTTTAGATTTAAAAAAAAAAATGAAATTTCGTCTTCTGATACATTGAAAATGTTAGAACAAGGAGTGTTTATTAAGATAACAAGTTTTAAAGTGGTACATTTGTTGAGGGTCGTAAAGGTGTTAAAGACAAACTTCGTTATATTAAAAATAAAATATTGTAGCGAGCTTAGGGTTCGCTGGATTAATTATTTTAATAAATGAGAGCCGTTAAATCGCTTTTCTTGGTAAACACTTTATTAGCCTCTTGATTAACCACGCCTTACTTGACATTTCGCTAATCATTCGGTGACTCTTCTTTCACTTCCCAGACTTATCGCTTAATTCCTATCGCTTCTTTACTCCGCTTCGTTACTTGTCGCTTCCTTACTCCGTACTTCCTCGCTTGATCTGCGTGCCGCGTATTTATATCGTTTTTCCTCATTCTGATTCGGCGTTTCGTTTTCGTCCGTTCCATAGCCTCAAATTTTCTATTGCTCATAGTCTCCAGTTTTCTAGTACTTTCTAGAATATTCTAGTACTTTGTTTTGGAGACCTGCCAGATATCACAGCTGATTGTCATATGCGTCACACTACCCTCCGCCTAGATTAGTTCGTCCCGAACTAAGTTCACTGGACTTCTGGGTTAACAAAATGTCGCCAGTCGGTCACAATGTACCGCCACATTCATCTTGGCGTTCGGTCTTCGCTGAATCCTATAGACAACGTCGTTAATTCTTGTGAGAATCTTATACGGTCCTTCCCAATGTTGCTGCAACTGCGGAGACCTTCCTTTTCGCCGATGAGGGTTATAGAGCCAAACGTTATCGTCTGCATTAAATCCGGATGCGTCGGCTCGAACCTTGTTTTTATCCTGTCACTTGATACCTTGGTTTGCATTCGAACCAAATGATGAATCTCATCGAGGCGATTTCTCCATTCGGCTACATCGTCTTCAGTCTTATCTATGGCGTCTTGCGGTATTCCGAATCGCAGATCGGCTTGTAATCGTACCCCTCGTCCGAATATAGTTCTTGCTGGAGAATGGCCTGTCGTATCGTGATTACCCGATCTATAACTCATGAGAAAGGGTTGTACATATTTGTCCCAGTCTCGTTGGTGATCACTAACGACCTTCGATAAGTGCTCTTTTATTGTTTGGTTGAATCTTTCGACCATTCCGTCTGACTGCGGATCTAAGGGTGTGTGGGGCTTTTCAGGGCCCGAAGAGCCTCGCATCATTTTAGCCCCATTAAAATCTATAAACCCCATACCCGTAAGTCGAATCCCTGGCAAGATTACACAACCTTGCCATGGCATTAATTCCCGACGTAATCGCTGAAAACAATTCGGTTATCTCTAGGGATAACCGACATGAATATCCCATCATAGCCGAGGAGCTTTTCCTCTACACCCGGCATGTCATTCTTACCGTTTAACTGCAGACCCATCGACCGATCGTCCTGTCGACGATATTCAACGTAGCCATCGTTCGCTACCTACAACCCATCGGGCACCATTCGAAATAACACTCATTCGGTACATCGACTGATGAAATGTTATTGCTCAGCAGAAAAAACGGGTATACAAACACCGCGTCCATAAATATATGCCGGGCTATTTGCTGGCTTGCACATCTGCAACCCAGACTTCTAATAGCCCTGCACTACGAAATACCGAGCGGGATCATAAAACCTAAACAATAAACCTTTCCGGCTTAGGTCCTATGGCGAGCGACCTTCTGTGAATTTCACATTACAAAGGAGCCAATTCCGTAGCCACATTATTTCTCTATTCGTACTTCTGTCTGCCAAACATAAATAGAGGACAACATTCTCGCCACTATCGGCATAATATTTACCCACTACCGTCTGAAATAATCATGCTCTCAGGCAGCCTTGTGTTTCGGTCGATATTACTCGTATATCACCATCATGGGAAAACCATTCTCATGATTTATGGCCATATTTTCTGCCAGCCTAAATTTCCGTCCCTCTAATTGAACAGATGTGCATTCGGATTTTCCTTACGCTTCAACGGATATCGGCATAGTCAATGTTTCCAGCGAGTGGGCGTGCCTTCTTGGCCTGTACGGCTGCCGAAGTAATTCCATTGTGGGCGTTTCTAGTTCGATGGCCTTTGGGTTACCCCCAATGAAGCGATCGGATTGGCCCGTTGACTGATCAGCGTCTCAGCCTCGTGGCTTCAAGGAATGTTGAGGACGAATTTACCAGGGAGTCAGATTTACATATCGTAAGAGTGCGCACGGATTCATTCGGTCGAAGTCTTGACTAACGTAGTCAAAGGGTCGGTGCCCAATTCGTTTTCTACCAAAGTAACATCATTAAAGCCAAGTTTAGTTTAAAGTAAAGTGCCGCGGTTATATTAAGTTAATAATAAGACTTAAGTAAAGTTTGTTGAAAATAAGTGGTCGCACTAACACCAAGACAGTAATTCGCTTTCTACTAAAGTAATTTCATGAAAGTAAAGTTCCATTCAAAACAAAGTGGTTACGCTAACATAAAGACAATAAGTCGCCTTTCTACGAATGTAATGTCATTGAAGTAATACGAGGGTTGCCTCTTATGTTTCGGGATTTGGCAACCCTAGCGTTGCAATCCGCCAATTGACAGCTCTGTCATAAAGTTGGACATTTTTGAGGTTATACGCACTCAGAACGTTTTGACATACGAGCGCTATTTGTGTTGTTTACAGTAACTTAAAAGAATCATCTCGGCCCAAAAATGGAATTAAATCGTCAACATTTTCGTGCGATTATTTTTTACAACTTTCGGCGTGGATTAACTCAGCAACAGTACATGGATGAACTTAATTCAATTATTGGCGATGAAGCTCCATCAAGGACCAGTGTTTTTCGATGGTATGGTGAATTCAATCGTGGTCGTAGTTCACTCCAAGATGAATGTCGTGAAGGTCGTCCAAAATCAGTTGTTGTTCCGAAAACCATTGATGCTGTGCGCGAACTGATATTGGAAGATCGTCATGTGACCTATCGTGAGATTGAGACAACCTTAGGCGTTAGTGGGACTGTGGGGGACGAGGTCGCTACGCCAGCATGGGCGAGAGTTCTACCTCGTCTCCACCGTCAATAAATGTTCCACCGAAGGAAATCCGTCGTTCCGCCGACACAAAAGGAAACACCTAAACACCGTCCACCAACGCAAGAAGAGAAAAGTACGATTCAAATATACTGGTGGAAACTGCAACGCATGAAAGAAACGCACTGCTTTACTTTGTTTATTAATTAACTGTTTATTAGGAAGTGGGTTTTTTTTATAGATTTTGGACACCAATCTTATTTCTACACACGAACTGCGGCACAAACGTTTTAACCCACCGTACCTGGATGAAGAGCGACCCGACCGCTCCGAAGATTGAATTACGACTCAAACGATATCCTCTCCAATAAGGATATCGTTTTTTACCTACCACCAGGGAAACGTAAAGTCTCTCTTGGTGGTATAGGAAACCAGATCTTGTAATAAAGGTCATGGTGGTATGCGTGGGATCGTTGAGATCAATGCTATTCACACGCGCTGTGGAACAACGAAACAGGCAGGCGGCAAGGACAGAGGAAAAGGCGACCAAATGGTTCGCTCTTTAATGAGGGTCATGTTTATACGATGCCTCGTCGCTATTTTCGACGTTAGGAGAAAAAGGTGCTAAAAGCAAATTGGATGTTTATGGCATCTCTGGCTGCAATAGAAACCGGGTTCATATTTGCATTAGGAAATGCTGGAGAATTTGGTTTCAGCGTCTATTGCGCTAATTATATGCAGCTGCTTGGGTTGTTTGTTGGTAAGACAAACAAAAAAGGTTGCCAGGCAATGTGTATGAAAAGGTATATGACGCGGCTGGGAAAATAGACGGCGCGATATTTATGGTCCCTGTCATGACGGTTACATTGTATGCAATCCGAATTATTTTGTTTACTGGAATTTGTCTGGTACCGAATTGGTTCAGAATACCAAATAAGCAAACAAAGAAATCTTACGGAAAATTGTATGCGAAGGGATGCATGAAGGTAAGTTTTCTTTATAGGGATTTTATGATTACAGATGGTGATCTATATAATGCGTGAAGCATTTACAGGTACTAATACCGTTGCATTAGCAAACTTAAGGGAGTTGGGTAGTAGTTATGGGGGTTTTTCAGGTAAGTAGACCGTAGGGTTTGGCGGAAACGCTACAGTACTCCCCCCCCAGTGACGTAGTCACGAAAAATAGGTAGGGCTGTAGGGGTGCTCGAATGCATGGTGCTATGATAGGCGGAGGGCTGAACACTTGACGAACAAGGTGGCCCTGCGCACTTCGGTAGGCGCTGTAATTAAATTGGGGGAACTGTCATGGTGACTAGTTCCAGGTATGTATGAGCCTTTGTCGATAAGGTGGACACAGTTGTTACCGCTTGATGCCATCAAGGGCAAAGGTGTGCGGCGTGGTCAAAAGACCTGTTATGGGTCACTTGGGCCAACAGGTTTATCGTCCGAATAGGTCGGAACCTATCGGAAATCTGCTCGCGTCCGCAGTCACGAAGTAGCATGTGCGGGAAGATGCAGATACAGGCACTGAGGGTATTGATCTGTTGTTGGCGGTATCTGGTGATCGTACTTTTCATCCTTCTCGGTTGTGGACGAACGTGGCGGCGTTTCGTTCATTTATTGGTGATGACTTTCGGTTCGGTGTTTTGCGCGGCTAACAATTGATGATGGAGGAGGAAGATAATCAGCGCCGTACGCCGGTGCACTACTTCCTCCCCACAGGACCAACATACATTCAATATTGCATCGATTTGATGGGTCATCCGCCGTATAGTCCTGACTTGGCACCGAATGACTTCTTTTTATTCCCGTACGTAAAAAACAAACTGAGAGGTCAACGTTTTTCGACACCTGAAGAAGCGGATGCTGCATTCAGAATGCATGTGTTGGAGATACCTCAATCAGAGTGGCAAAAGTGCTTCGACGATTGGTTCAAACGCATGCAAAAGTGTATAGATCTTCATGGGGAATATTTTGAAAAACAATAAAGTGATTTTCGATGATCAATATTTGTTTTTGTTCTCTAATCCCGAAATATAAAAGGCAACCCTCGTATCTCGTGTAAAATAAAATGGTCGCGGTAACATTAAAACAATATTAATGATATATTAGTAAAGTTTGTTCAAAAACAAAGAGAGTGTTAAATTGCCGACTAATCCTGTAAACCACCAAGGAGCTAACGAAAATAAAAAAACTTCCAACCGAACAACGACTTCGTGTTTTTATTTGACGTTTGTTTTGTAGTGCACAGAACCCAGGAACTTGAGTGCAGAGGCCAGTGTTCGTCAGCTCAATTTTGTTTTCGGTTTTCGAGTGACGACTTCCTGTGAACGACGTGGGTGTTTTTATCGAATCTGCATCCTTGTCGATGCCATGGTAATGAACCCCATAGGTGTGGTCCTGGTTTTCCTTAGGCCCAGTGCCGCATAGATGCCTTGAAATATCTGTGATTCGAAGTTTCGGCCTTAATCGGAATGAAGCTCACAGGGAACTTCATATCTGCTGATCCAATTATTGATAAGCTGCTCAATGATGGTTGTTGCTTCTTGGTTTGGAATTGGAAGGACTTCCACGCACTTGCTGAAGTAATCCATGATGACCAACATGTATTTGTTGTTGTCGTTGGTTTTTGGAAATGGTCCTGAGATATCAATTGCAATTCGCTCGAAAGGGGCACCTGTGGCGGTTTTTACTGGTGCGTCAACACGGACGCTAGTTCTATAAAAACACCACCGAAGTAAAAGATAAAACACTAATCGGACAAGAAACAATGGCGGAAATAGAAACACTTACTAAGTTCTTTTATTAATGCGCCCAAACAAAACTCCACTGCATGTCACTGAAAATTGTTCTCCGACCAATAAGGTATAAGAAATAATAACTCACTGGTTTGGTTTAGTTGGCAAAGTGTTTTCTTTATTTAATTCGGTTTTACGTACATTACATAAAGGGTGGTTAAATTTTAAGGGCCGATGTTGAATGTGAACCACACCTAAACGTCAAGTTTTTTTCTGCATTTCATTTGACATTTCCCAATTTCAGACTAGCTCTGGAAAGATACACAATCGAGCAACGCGTTAAAGTTATTCAGGCTTATTATGAAAATGGGCGTTCAAATCAAAATGCATATAGTGCACTTCGTGATTTTTTCGGTCAATTTAATCATCCAAATGTGCGTACAATCGGAAAAATCGTGCAAAAATTTGAGCAAACCGGGTCTGTAGGAGATGTGAAAACACCAGTGCATGCTCGTACAGCTCGTACTGCAGAAAATATTGCTGCTGTTCGCGATAGTGTGGCTGAAGAGCCGTCCACCTCAACTCGTCGTCGTGCCCAACAATTGCACCTCTCACGCTCGTCGTTGATGAACATTATGCATAAAGACTTGCATTTCCACGCTTACAAGGTGCAATTGACTCAAGAACTAAAGCCTCTTGACCATTTCAAGCGTCGTCAATGGTCAGAATGGTGGCAAGAAATGGCAACAGCGCATGATCAGTTTTCGAAGAAAATCATCTTCAGTGATGAGGCACATTTTCACCTCAGTGGATTCGTCAATAAGCAGAATTGCCGCATTTGGGCGAATGATAATCCAAGAGTGATTGTCGAAAAACCAATGCACCCACAAAGAGTGACTGTTTGGTGCGGTTTGTGGGCTGGCGGCATCATCGGGCCGTATTTTTTCCAAAATGAGGCCGGTCAGGCAGTTACTGTGAGTGGTGTTCGCTATCGTGAGATGATAACGAACTTTTTATGGCCCGAATTGGAAGATATGGATGCGGACGATATGTGGTTTCAACAGGACGGTGCCACTTGCCACACAGCTAATGAAACAATGGCTCTTTTGCGCGACAAATTCAATGGCCGTGTTATCTCACGTGGTGGAGATGTCAAATGGCCGCCAAGATCATGTGATTTGACATCGTTGGACTTTTTTCTTTGGGGTTATTTGAAAGAAAAAGTGTACGTCGATAAGCCAGCAACAATTCAAGAGCTAAAGGATGAGATAATTCGGCACATTAACGGCATAGAACCTCAATTATGCCTCAGCGTCATCGAAAATTTGGACCATCGGATGGAGGTGTGCCGCCGAGGTCGCGGCGGCCATTTGGCCGATATTTTGTTCCATACATAATTGAACCATACCAATATTATCATAATAAAAAGGAATGACAATAATTTCCTAAATAATTTGTGTTTTATTCAAAATCAACATCGGCCCTTAAAATTTAACCACCCTTTATGTGGCACACATGCATTTAGCCGAACTCCTTTGTGGGAGACGGGAACGTATTACACAGGAAACAGTGATTTCGTTTTTTTATTATTGGAAGTTTTCTTCATTTAATCGTTTCGTCGTACATTACATATATGACACTCAGGCATTTAATTGCACTAATTATTTCTACTCATCTGATTAACACCACATTTGACGGGGATATATTGATAAACACTTGTTAACTACCACTCTCGAGAAAAATGTATGCAACGACCGTGTGCCTAGTTGGGCGATTATAATTTGACTCCCCGAGACGTTAAGTCAATCGTATCGCCAGACTCCCTGGGGTGGATTCCCCTCCGCTGTGTTGAAAAACAAATCCGATATTTCATTCTAATGGCGGCCAATGAGAAATCGGTTCCAATTGATTGGAAGTACTTCCATGTGATCGTGCAGATCTGGTTGGGTGTCCCTACACTGGAAGTGCGGACAACGATAATGCGAAGGGTGCTCAGAAGGGAATCCAAACCTGCAGCTGGTCAAATAGATGATCGTGTACTGAGGGCTGCCTGCATTGCGATCATAAACGATAGAGGATAGATCTTTCTGTTGATGTTAAGTCAACAGAACTTCGCTTACGATGGCGAAGGCTAGGATGGATGGGTGCATGTATGGTTTGGGAAACGAATCGTAGGGCACGACCATTGATATGATTGTTTGGATAAACAACTATGGGTCGTGTGCTATGCGATGATCGTTTATCGGTTGGGCGACCGATCATGAGGAATTTGGTTTGTAGATGTGCAATCGTACACTTACCCAGCTTGTTTTTGGACCAACGGAATTGCATCAGAGATTGGATGCGACGAAGGGAGTTCGACCAGGTCAGCTGTGCAAACGAATGGCAGCTCAATAGCGACCGAAAAAGCTTGCTATGTTTATACTAGCGATTCGTTTATGCTAGGGAATGTTGCCGTGCAGGCCAAAGTAGCTTCTTCTGTTTATACATCGCGTATACAGAAGCGTTCTGTTTAATAGCCAGCGTGAGGATCGTGGCTGTTCGTTGTTTAGACAGCAAATCGTTAGGCATGACCGATGTGATGATCGTTCCTCGATAAGGTGACGGATCATGCAATCAGTCATGCAGCTATACAAGCAAGCGATTTGCTATGGCTTGATCGTGAGACCAACGGTTGCCGGAGAAGAGCAAACACAGCGGAATTGCTGTGTAATGATAAACGTGGATGTCGGCAATAGGACCCGGTGGATTTTCTAATGAATCGTAGTGGTCATGGGTGCCGACCAAGGAACCGATTACGCTGGTGAGATGCGGCAATGTTACTTGATGCTATGGCAAGATGATAGTCTTGCCATGGGTTGTTTCGTTTTTTTCAGGAAATGGATGGTGATTGAAAGATAGCTTAACGCTGCCGATTACAGGTCAGCTAATAATCTCTAGGTGAGGCCTGGGGAGTTGATTAAGATAGATGGGTGGTTCTTTGGGTAGGTTAGAAGAACCCCCACACACCCACGTTGTACTGCTTCATAGCGCTCATTGGTTTTGCTGTTGGTCCTTTGGTCGCAGTGCAAGTTGTGCACTTCCTACACCAAGACTCGACGTCATCTCTCATGTGAAGCCAGTAGAATCGAGATCGTAAATTTGAAAGTGTCTTGTTAACTCCCAGATGTCCACCGGAGGCCCCGTCGTGCATTTCTGTTAGTACATCCTTCACTTTTGATGGTGGGACTAGAATCTCCATTCGATGTGATTTTCCGTCCGCGGCTTCCCATTTACACTTTAGAATTCCATCTTCCACCAGCAAGGAATTCCATTGTGCCCAATATGCTTTAAATGTTCCACTCTTGTCAGAAATATTATTCCAAGTTGGCCGCTCGTTCTTTTCTTTGTGTTCCAGGATTAGCGACATATCTTCATCCTGAAGTTGAGCTGCGCGTATAGCATCACTCGCCACCCAACTAGTAAATCTACTTGTAGATTTCGGAGGTCGTACGCCTCTTGTTTTAAACGATCAATTTCTACTTCCGAATCCTGAAGGCGACGCTTTCAGCTTGCCTCTCTGCTAGATCAGTTGATAAGCGATTGTTCTCCGCAATGACCTTTTCTCGGCTCGTCTTAAGAGCAATTGTCTGTTGATGCAAGGATTTACATTCGGTCGTGGTGCTGTCCAAGTCTGAATCCCGCTGAAGGCGTCTCTTGTGATTAGCGCATGAACAACAATTCTCAATTGATGTTTCATTCATTCGTCGACGTTTCCTACAGTCAACAGAGATGTGGCCGACTTCGTCGCATGTCCAATACTTCATATCAGGTTTCGGGGTTCTCCGTTGTATATGGCCGATTCTTTGGCAGGAACATTCCTCGAGGGACGTTTCTCGGACTATATATGTACTTCTGGTAGCCAGTTTAGCAGATTCATATGCCAATACGAACGCCAGTATTTCATTAGTTGTCTTCTTTTCCGCCAAACGAACGGCCTGTTACAAGTCCCGATCTTGGAGTGCATTTGTAAATGCATCCATTGCTACCTTGTTCAGATATTCCTTAGTCATATTTGAATAAGACAAGTTTGCCAATCGCTCAATGTCTGCCTGCAACTGTTGAAGATTTTCTCCAGGTTTGTGCGTTCTGCTCCGCAGTTGCATGCGGTAGACAACATGTGGTTGTCTCCATACCTAGCTTCAAGGCCGTCATATTGGGCAAGACTAAAACGCCCTTCGCCCAGAAAAGGGTCAGTTTCTGGAGGTGCGGCATCTTCGTGAAAGGGCAGAAATCAGCTTGCAACAGGTATCTAAGGACCGTGTGTGCAGGAATAGTTCAAATGTTCTCTAACTGCTTGGAAGACGGGATGGTGGGAAGGAAATCATACAAGACCGGAAGGTCTTGAGTGCGGTAGTAAATGCAGTGTGTATGTTTGTGCCGTCTTGTACTGTGCGGCCGTGTGTGTAGTGTGTCACAAGTAGACCTTACGGGATGGCTCCAGGAATCCTCAGCTTTCTTCAGTTTTGTACTAAAGAGGAAATTGTGGCGGTCTGATCCGAAGAGATAGGGAAAGAGAAGGGTTAAGAACGCAAGACTCCCGTACAAGTAGGTTCTCGCTGTTCTGGATGATTTCGAGGTACTTGTATGCTAATTATAGGAAGTGCTCGTCCATAGGGGTAATGGAGGCACCTTTATATAGGGAGTGTTGGGGTAATGGCGACCGTCAGGCCTTCTAGAGCGGTTGATGCATCTTCTAAGAAGTTTCCTTTCGAAAACTCGAAGTCTTTCCATTTCGTCCAAAGATATAGAAGACCATATAGGTAGGCGTACGAGATTCCAGATCGGATTAGCTGCTTATGGGGGGGGGGGGGGGGGGGGGGGGGGGGGGTTAACTTTGGTGTCAACTTTGTTGGTCCACTTCAAGATGTTCTGCTGTTGGTTAGTACAACCGAGAGCCCCTTTGAAGGGTTTGGGTCACATATTTGATGAATTACATTTTTCGGGTGTAAATGACCCCGAGATATTTCATCGTGTCCTGTGGTCTAATCGTAGTAACCCCTTTTTGTATTCGAATATTCTGTGAACATCGAGAAGTAGGTATGGAGTGTTTACTACTCAGAATTATAGCTACTGCTTTGGATGGATTCAGTCGAATTTTCCATCGGCTGTAATACCGATGCAGTTTGTCCAGGTGGCGGTTGAGCCGAGTTGTTGAGAGTTGAGAGCTTTTGGACGACGTGTACACTAGGATGTTGTAGGGGTTGGTTATTGTACCAGACATGGGCACTAGTTCAACTCAACACCCAAACACTTACCATTGGTTTCTCTGAAATTTTGCCACGAAATAAATCAACTCCAAACAAGCGAAAGTAATAAATAGGCACGCAAGTATTTCGTTATCAAGTGTTCTTTATTTTAATTTGCGTTATGGCATCGGAACATGCGCATAACACTGGGAGTTCACAATATAATTCACTAATCTGGTGACCAGGAGTTAACAATATAATTCCTTAATCCATTAGCTGGTGGGCGCTTGCACTCCTTCAGGATCATTGATAATGTCAAAACGAAGTTCACTTTAACGAACAAAACGAATTTCTCGACTAGTTGACAGAAAGGAAAAGCGGCACTCCAACTCGAATATTTTGACCATATTTTCAAAACAGAACTGGCTACTTGGTAACGCGGCTGGTAAAAATGTAACGCTAAGCGGGTGCAACTGTCCGCTGTGGTGATAGAAATCTGACTCCCCGATGCAATCCACATCCGTCAGATGCAACGGTGGTGGATCATATCGGTGTAGGAGGAGCGAACAGGCTCAACTTGGCGACAGCCAATGGGCGATCGAAAAGGAGTTATGCCTGTATAGGACCAGTACGATGCCCCTTTGCCTGCATATCGACAGCGAACGATACAGCACCTGTTCAAACAAGGAACAAGCATAAGCAGCGACAGCGCTGCTGTCAATCATCGCTGGTGATCGCCTGAGAGACGAAATAGGTTTCTGTATCCCAAGTAAACAGAACGCTATTTCGAAGGATGTGCACCAGATGCGTTTGTTTGATTTAGCCGTATGGCTCTGGTGCACAAGGAGGGAAGATATTTTGTTGACATTAAGTCAACAGAAATCTAGCCGACGGTGGCCAAGGGTCGGGCCGGATGGTTTTCTATTTGGATTAATATGCTGGTACATGGATATGGTGGTGAGGATGTTGCCACCCAGGGGACCCATGGACCAGCGTTGGTAAGCAAAACAAACACAGTGAGGAACTGTGTGTTTACTTTGATTTTTAGAAGGGTCATCATAGAGCATGAACGTGGGTATGATTGCTTAAACAACGATCGGTTAATAGCCGATAATAGGGAATTGGTCGCAACTGTTGCGAACCTAAGGGTATAGGAGCAATGCATGTTTACTCACTGTTCACTGCGTACAGCATCACTTAGCTTGTACGCAAATTGCCAACGTCTCTTCGGTCGATGTGTTGGGTATGTGTTTGTATTAAAACAACACTTGAAATTCCAGTCGGCGGCCAGCAATGGGCTGCACTGTAGGTTGTTGTTTGGACGGTCGACCGATGATTCATCAGTGGTGAGGATGAACATGTCAAGCACATGTATGAGAAAATGCTTTTTAGCATTGCGCATTGACATGTTCATGGATAAATGCTGGTTACCTGATGAGGTAACCAAATTAGGTTTCGGGGACATGCGTTGGATGCAAGCCTGCCCCGAGGAGAACGTTTGATGTCACGGCTAGATGTTAGTCTTGTCGTGGACTTAAGTTATCAGATAAGAGGTAATGCGGAGTAGTTTACGCTGCTCATTTGCAGGTAAGTAGAAGACAGGTGATTAACGGAAATCGGTGGTTCTTGGGGAATACTTAAAGAACCCCCACAATGTCATCTACATAGGATATCTGGTTTACTCTCTCGTCCACAAGGCGAGAAATGTCTGAAGTGTAAATATTAAATAGAACGGGGGCTCTAATGGAGCCCTGAGGTACGCCTATCGCGGCATTAAAAGTTCGGGAAAGCTTTCCATTCACCCGAGCTTGAAAAGTTCTGTTACAAATGAACTGGTCGATGATACTACACAACGTTCTACTGCGGCCTGTGTTCAATAATTTAAAGACGAGACCTTAGTTTAGTTTAGTTTAGTGAGAGCAGAACCCTCGTTTATTACACTTAGTACAAGCGTTTTAAAAAAAAAAAAAAAAAAAGAAAAAAAGAAAAAAGAAATTAAAAGTAAAAAAAAACGTATGAACTAACTTAAGAAATAGGATTACAAAAATTACTTTCGAATAAGTAAGAAGATAAAAAGGTGGGAAGGTGGCTGTGCACGTGATGGGGCGGCGAAGACCGGGTAGTAGGATAAAGGGCCGGGGTGATAGGAATGTATACGGGTAGTAAAAGTGTAGATAGTGGGTGGGGCAAGGTCACGAGGGGAAAGACAGAAGACGACGTTTGAGAGCAATAGAAGTGAGGTAGAAAACGAAGGAGGTGGGGTAAGAGTTTGCCTGCTTAAGCATACGTGATATTGGTTCATTACAGCCGTAGGAATTGTGGTGGGAGGGCAGATAGAAGAGACGAGGATTTCGTAGGTTGTGGGGGTTGGTGTTGAGTGCGATGGCGGAAAGCAAGCTAGGACAGTTGATTGTGCCGGAGAGGAGACGGTGGATGAAGAGGATATCGGCAAGAGTTCTGCGTTCCTCAAGTGTACTGAGGTTGATCAAATGGAGCCGGCTTGTGTATGGGGGAAGAAACCGAGGATTCTCCCAGTTCAGTCCACGGGGGGCAAAACGCAGAAACCGACGTTGCACGCTCTCGATTCGGATATGGGACGAGCAATGTGGAGACCAGACCTGACTGGCGTATTCAAGAAGGGGGCGGACGAAGGCAATGTAGAGGGAACGGGAAACGCAAGGATTAGAGAATTCCTTAGACCAGCGTTTCACAAACCCTAGGGCGGAGTTGGCCTTAAGAATGATATCGTCGATATGTGGGATGAAGCTTAGCTCCCTGTCAAATAAGATTCCGAGGTCACGTATTGAGGATACGTATGAGATCTGCTGGTTAAGCAGGAAGTAGGGGCGAGGAGGTGGGGGTGGACGTTTGTGGGAGAATGTAATGGAGTGACATTTGGCAACATTGAGATCAAGGCAGTTATTACGGCACCAGGTTGAGAAGCTGTCGAGGTCCTGTTGGAGGAGTGAGGAGTCGAGGCGAGAGATGATTGTTTTGTAGAGTTTGGCGTCGTCCGCATAGAGGGATATGGATGAGTGTTTAATAACAGAGTCGACATCATTGATGGTTAGGATAAAAAGGAGGGGTCTAGATGACTTCCTTGCGGAACCCCAGAGGTGGGAAAAAAAGGATCGGAAAGGGAGGATCTGAATTTGACACGGTAGGATCGGTCTTTCAGATAAGAAGATAACCATTTGATCAATAGGGGTTCGAAGCCTAGGGAGGACAGCTTGAAAAGGATGAGATTATGGGAGATTTTGTCAAATGCCTTGCTGAAATCGGTGGTGATAACATCAACTTCGTTGCCATTCTCTAAGGCACGGAGAGTATGGGATGAGAACTCGATCAGATTGGTTGTGGTCGACCTACCCGAAAGGAAACCGTGCTGGTTGGGTGAGATGATGGATTTACAACTAAAAGATAACGCATTGTAAAGAAGAAGTTTGGGGATATGAGATAGTTTGGCGATGGGTCGGTAGTTGCTGATATCATTTTTAGGTCCCTTTTTATGTATGGGGGTGACATAGGATGATTTCCATATACTAGGGAAGGTCCCTTGAGATAGAGATAGGTTGAAAATCTTTGATGTCGGGAGAGAAAGAGAAGTGGAACAGTTCTTTAAGAATACAGACGGAAGTCCATTAGGTCCGGGGCTGAACTCGTCTTTGAGTAAGTTTAGTTTCTCCTCAACTACGTGACGCTGAATAAGTTGAGGAGAGAAAGGACCAAGGGAGAATTCGGGCAAGTCATTGAAATACGACGGATTGGGTTCGAAGGAGATGTCCGTGAAGGATTTATTGAAAAACGACGAACAGGTTGGCAATAGTTAGGTTGTGGTTTGACGTAGTCGTGCCATAAGAGAGGGAGTTAGGATAGGCGTCGGATTTACGTTTATAATTTATAAAGTGGAAAAAGGATTTGGTATCGCTAATCAAATTGGATTGTGTTTTGATAAGGTATTTGGAATAGAGGGAGTTGTAGAGTTCGGAAAATTTATAAAAGGCCCCAAGATAGTTGGAGTAGTTTTCAATGGATCGCGTTTTGAGGAAAATGTTCCATAAGTTATTCCTTTTGTTCCGAAGATTGCGGAGATTGCGGTTGTACCATGGCGGCGAAGAAACCGATGACCTGCGGCGAGAATATGGGACATATAAGGCGACGGCATAGTAAATCTCCTTATAGAGAGTGGCCGTGGCTTCTTCTACACCCAAATGATCAAAGCGAAACGCTGTTTTGCTAAGATGTTCATTTAGGAGGCGGAAATTAGCCTTATGGAAATTGTAAGAAAAGCAGTCAGGAGGTAGAGGGGGCTGGATTTCATGGTCGAGATATAAGGATAAGAGCAGTGGCGGGTGATAATTGTCAATGGTAGAGAGGGCGTGTGGGCTAGGGGCAACTGAGGACATGAGAGGGTCGGTTGTGAACACGAGGTCCAGCTGTCTCGCCATATGATTTGGGACATTGCTGATTTGATGGAGGCCTGAGTCGGAGAGCCCGTTAATAAAAATGCGTTCATTAGAACTAGTGGGGTTAGAGACGTAGAAGGCTGGTTCGTCAGCTGATGTTCATTGTAGGTGGGGCAGGTTAAAGTCGCTAAGAACGACGATATCGTCTATTGCGGTGCTTAACAATGTAAGGTTATCTACCGCTTCTATTGCGAGTTCGTATGACGCGGTGGGTCGAGAGGGAGGAATATAAAAACAGATAATAAATAGAGACTTAGGACGCTTGTCAATTTTAATAGCGACGTAGTCGAGATCCGGAGAAGAAGAGATGGCAATTAGAGATGAAGTGAGTCTGTAGCGATTCTAACAGATACACACACAATTCACAAGCAAAATAGTGAAGAACACCGAACGAAAAAAATCGAATAAGAAAAATACATCAGAACCGTATACCAAGCGATAAATAAAAATAATTCACACCAGTGGAATATAGTCGAGTTTGGAAATCAAATTCTAAACACGGTCAGTAGTCTGATGCTTCACTGCTTCGCTTTTCAATCGTTTCATCGTGTGTTCAATTCACCTTCTTCACTATCCTTGCTTAACGCTATATAATTGGTGACTACGACGTGATCTTGTACACACAGCATAGCATACACTTCCCATAGTAAAGCAGAACTTCATATACGGTCACGACTTCCACATAGAGCACAGCCTCCGATGTTTTCTCGTTTCTCTCGTTCGTCCGTCGTCCGCATACGAATCTGATCGTAACGAAGTTACTGCGGCGGGAGTGGTGTAGCGATTCTAACAGATACACACACAATACACAAGCAAAATAGTGAAGAACACCGAACGAAAAAAATCGAATAAGAAAAATACATCAGAACCGTATACCAAGCGATAAATAAAAATAATTCACACCAGTGGAATATATAGTCGAGTTTGGAAATCAAATTCTAAACACGGTCAGTAGTCTGATGCTTCACTGCTTCGCTTTTCAATCGTTTCATCGTGTGTTCAATTCACCTTCTTCACTATCCTTGCTTAACGCTATAACTGGTGACCCCGACGTGATATCTGTACGACATAACACACACACACTCCCATCCACACACAGAACTTTACTTTACTTGCAATCACACGACTTCTACACAGAGCAGCGGCCCACTGGCCTGCTCTGACATTCTCTCGATCGCTCTCTCGCTCGCTCTTCGCTCAGTCGTCTCAAAGTTGATCGTAACGAAGGTTACTGGGGAAGGGAGTGGTTGTGGCGTTTCTAGCAGATACACACACGACTAGTAAAGAACAACACCACCAAAAGCACACCCATTAAAGCCGCATACCATAGCAATAATATACCATTACCACATTAGTCGAATGTATTTGAGTTTGCGCGAGATGGGCGCGGGCGAGGACTAGGTGCGGGAAGGAGTGGGGCAAGAGGCGGCCTCGTGTTAGGACCAGTAGGTGAGTGATGGGAGGAGGGAGGATTAAGAATGTGTGACCTATGGAAGTTAGAATATTTCGCGCCTGTTTTGAGGTCGAAAAGGGGGATGGAATTGGAGACCTGGGCGGAGGGTGGTGTGGGGCGAGCAGGTTTGCTATTATTTTTACGGGGGGCTATATTACGGGCGGACGAGGAGGGGAGTACAGAGTGGTGGTGGCGGGCGTGGTTGGGGCTAGGGAGAGGAGCTAGGATCTGGTTAGGCACAGGATATTTCTTGGATCGGCCAATCCTTTGACTGGGTCGGGGTGGGCGTGGTAAGCGAGGGAGTCGGGGGCGCATTGGTAGGGGACGATTTTCTGTTGGGAAGGGGAGAGCCTTGGGGGGACGTGCAGGCGGGATAGTGTTGGGGATCGGTTCAGGTGGGTGTCGGTTGGGACTGTATACTGAGAGATTAGGGTGGGGGGGGGGGGGGGTGGAGTTTGGCTGATGGGATGGGGTTGCAGTTTCTCAACGACAGCCTACCAATCCTGCAGCACCCATTTTTGTTCGGGTGGAAAATCCAGTCGAACCTGGAGGGAAGAGAGACGTGGAAACTTGACCCACAAACGTCTCAAAAGTCTTTTCAATGCCCAAGCATACCGCAATGGTGGCCTCTTTATTAAACAGGCCCACACAGACGTGGTTTTAAAATACATTGAGAGCCATAGTGGTGCTGTGCGCTCTTCTAAATCCAAATCGGAAATCAGGTATTACGTTTTTGGCATTGGTAAATATGTTTAGTTTCTCGTATATGAACTTTTTATATATTTTGCTGATGCAAGTGAGAAGCGAAATGGGGCGAAAGCTTGAAGGGTGATACATTGGCTTCCTAACTTTTGCTATTGGACAAGCAATAGCATGCCTCCAGGCTTGGGGAAAGTACCCATGTTGTAGGGATGATTGAACAGAATGGAGAGCTTTATAAAGAATAAGGCAGGAAGCCTTCGCACCGAGTGGCATGACATGTTGTCAATACCGAGTGACTTCTTAGGGTTTCGAGATTTAACTAGGTTCTGTAAGGTATTTGGTGTGCTGTATTCCAGAATACTACCCTTATTAAATTTAACACTGAATCTCCTAACACATCCTTAAAAACTTCACTTAACATATATTACATTCTCACTTAATACATACCATTCATAAACATTCACAATATTACCAGTTACAGCACACTTAATAACCTGCACCTTTAAAATAGAAATAGAAAAAATTCAGTTCATAAAGTTCGTTCGGATTAAGTTGAACGTTTTAAACAAATCTTAGAAATGTATAAGAAATCAATATACATATATATAAAGTATACTTCGTCTTGACCTGTGAAAATAAATGGGTTTTCCAGTTAGTAAATTTCTGGTTGCAACCATCGAAAAAACATACGTATGAAAAAGATACAGAGAGAAAAGGAATAGAAGAAATAGAGAAGAATCGAAATAAAGAATAGTGAATAAAGTAAAGAATAAAGTTAAATTATTCAATTCGAAAAGAAGAGTAAAAGAAGGAGTTTTAATAAATGGAATAAAAATAAAAGGTCCCCGCTCTTCCCTCAACCGAGGAAGCACGGCGCCGGACGTTCAACAGGTGTGACGAAATTGTGACCATAATCATGTATGTCGTCGAAATTTGCACTGTTAGCTGATTTGACGACAACAATCGGCTCGTTCAAGTTGTCTAATTTATTGTGGACGTCTGAACTAATTATTGCATTAGTATCCGGGTCGCCATCCTCGAGAGTGGGCTTGCGATTATTTTCAGAGTTCTCGCCGATGATGTTTGTTTTATTGGTATCATTATTGACCACAACAACGTTGTGCATGATTGGCCCAGTGATACGAGAAGTGCCACATATTTTATTAAACATTTTTATAAACATTCTGGTCCATCTGAATACCCTTCAGTTTGTCTTCCAATTGTGGGGTACGATTGTTTTGGATTTTCTGTTTTATCAGTGTGCCAATATTGTGATTGATGGATTGCAATAATGGTTCCCTTTGCGCAAAGCGGTGACGATATCTCATTCTGCAGAGCTCTTTACGCTCCCGGATGAGACGAAGAGTGAAGTCAACATGGGGAATCTGATGTCTTTTCAAGTTAGTACTTCGGGACATGAGTCTCCGAAGTTTCAACTAGAATCTCGTGAAGTCGTGCTGCAGCGTTATTTATCTCATCGTTCGTTAGGTTCCTGTCAGTGGAAAGAGAGAGTTGGCGGAGTTTTTCGTTCTATGTAATATTGAAGTTGTCCCAATTTGTGCGCCCATAATCGGGTATGTATCTGATATGAGGCTGAGGTGCACGATAGCTGCGAACGAACGTAGTCACAGAGTTATGGTCAGATACACCCGCCGATACTTGGGGAGGAGTGATTTGTGGAAGTAAGTCTATGGACACAAAAAGTATGCCCAGAAATGAGTTTTCTCGCGTACCAACCGTGGGTGGCACTATTTCAAAGTTGAAGGCATGAGAGTTTTCGGTGTACCATTGGTACAATTTAGTGCCCTTTGGGCAGGAAACAGAATTGTTCTAATGGGGATGTCTGGAGTTAAGATCACCGCCTATGATGAAGTGTGTATGCCCCGAAGACCTTATTAATTGGCCGATATCTTCGGCATTGATGGGGCCATTGTTGGCGTTATGCGAGTGGTATACGGATTATATATTCACTCTACCATTATTAGCCAGAGGCAGTTCAACCCAGTAGACTTCAATGGGCTCGAAATGTGGTAAGTCAATAGCTTCATGGTGAGTTCCGCAATTAATTAGATACAGGTGCCACCCCGTTTGATGGTGGGACCCCCAGTGAGGGTTCGACCTCTTCGAATTATGGAAAAGTTTGCGAAAGCGAAACGGTGACATGAATGCAACCTAGTTTCGGTTACAAGAACCACATCAACCCGGCTATCCTTTATGAAGTCATAGACACTCATACGCTTTGAAAGCGAAACTAAGGAGTTGATATTTATAAGGATAACTCTCGTGTTGGAACCCATTTTTGGAGGGTGTCTTATAGATGCCATAAAAAGGAGTACATCCCACTCAGCCTCTGGTCTTAGTTTTTTATATCGGGGTTGTATATCGCTAATCAAGCGGAAGAGACTAAGTAGTTTCTCGAGCATTGAGGATTGTCCCCTTAGAGGTTTTTGAGGCATTGCTTAGGGACTTGAATATGTTTTTGAGGGGAGGAGTTGGGAGAGTATTCATATTCTTTGTTTGTCGTGCTTTAAGCATATTGGCGAATGTAAATTCATTTTGGATGAAATTTGGGTGACATGTTTTCCGAAGTCTGACTTGGCTATTTGTTTGGCTCCAGCCTCCTTGGATCTTTGAACTATCTCTTTATATTAAGACAGTTTTTGTAACTGGTCGGATGTCGTTTGTTTCCGCATTTCCAGCGAGTTGGGAAAGTTATTTCGTCCTGAACATTTGTTGCGGGATCATATTTTGCTGGCGGTTGTTCGCAATATCGTGGTATTTACCACAACGAACGCATTGGCGGTTCATGCTGCAGTTTCACGTGGCATGCACGACACGTTGGCACCGTCTGCATTGAGGTATTTCGCTGTTATGAAATACCTCGAAGACAACTTGTTGATGCAAGATTGGAAGCGACTTTGTCCTTATTATGGAATCTATGTCGGTCCCTGGAGCAAGGTGTAGCTCCCATATGTTCAGCCTGCTGTACTTCTCTGGTCTGATTTTTACAAACTGTTGTGGGGGGCTTAATTTTTTGGCGTCAGTGAATTTGACGTTGGGAAATGTTGCCTCGAGGGCATCGACAATGTCGTTCTTATCCCAACAAGCAGTGACTCCTTTCAAAAGGATCGTCCTCGACTTTTCGTCGGCCAGAGTGAATGTGTAATAATTCACCTCCTTGGCCTTTAGGTTGTCGTTAACCTTGCGAGGGATCTCCCTATCGTTTGTTACGATTTTGTTCAGGGATGGGCTTAAAGTCTTTGCCTTGAAGTTGAAAATCCCTAATCGGTTCATATCACCGACGAAATCCTTCAGATTGAGGTCTTATGAAAAGACCTCGGGTTGGTGGGTCTTCTTAGACAATATTTCTGTTCACCCTTTTCTTGTAGATACTGGACCTTCCCTATCAACTTTATCCGTCAAAAGCACGGCGAGGTTGCAACCGGGTCCTACCGTCCTGCCGGCTGTAAATGGCACGAAAATAAGCACTTTCGGTACGATTTTTTGAGTTTCTTTCGACTACATTCCTACTACTGTACCTCACGGCTTCTCACGTCATCAGAGGAGGTCTCGTTAAACGTCATCAACTGCTTCAACGGCAACGCGCCATACCCTTAGTTCAGTACACTTGGAAACATCTGGCGCCCCCGTTTAATGTCCTGCAATTCCAATTCCTCCAAAGTACAACATGCCGACTAAAGCAAAATTCCCACGCATGGTGAACGAGGACATTTGCTAACCTTCAAGACGCCCGTCGGCTAACCCCCTCCACATCGTTATAAAGAAAGATGGCACAATTCGATCTTGTGGTGATTACAGACACCTCAATGCCGTAACACTCCCCGAAAGATATCCTTTGCCACGTCTCACGGATTTCCAACTGACCCTTCCGGGTAAGTCAACCTTTACTTGCTTTCACCTGGCCCGTGCGTACCACCAAATCGCCATGGCACCAGAGAACGTACCGAAAACCGCCATTATAACCCATTTTGGGTTATACGAGTTTGAGCGGATGACCTTTTGGTTTAGGAAGCGTCACCAAAACCCGACAGCGCCCCGTCGACTCTATATTCGGTGACTGGGATTATGTTTCACATGTATAGATGACATGCTCCTAGCCTCAAAATCACAAGTGAAACATCTGAAGGGGAGATTTTCAAACGTCTCGATCGGGGCGGCATCATCCTAATCAGAGACAAGCGTGGCATTCGATCACCACAGTCCGTGAAATAAATGGCAGAATTTCCGAAGCCAAAAATAGTCACTGAACTTCGTCGCTTTCTTGATGCACTCAACTTCTTTAGGTTTAGCATGCCACACGCTGCGCCAGACCAAGCACTACTCTGCAAAATGGTTGATGGGTCAAAGAAAAAGGACAATACAGCACTAAACTGGATGCCGCCATCCGAAGCAGATTCCTCCCATTGTCGCCAAGCACTCACGGACGGCGCAACGTTGGCACATCCCCCCCCCCCCCCCCCCCCAGATGCCCAGGTGCACGTTATAATCGACGGTCATGTGCTTTTTTCACCGACCATAAGGCGTTGACATTCACGATTCGCAACCCGTTATCAACATCAGAGACACCACAATGACAACGATATTTGGAATTTATCTCTCAATTTTTCACCGATATTCGCCTTGTCAGTCTGTGGGGGTTCTTTAAGGCACCCGAAGAACAACCCATCGTCCTAACCCAACTCCCCTTTCCCAACCTGCAAATACTTTTACCGATCATTAAGCCGATAACCTGAATATGAGCTGTTCAAAGCTCTCCTTTGATCAGTTCATATCTGAAACATAAGCCCACGGCAAGATTACCATCTTGCCATGGCATCAAAAAAATCGCATCAACTAAACCATCTCGGTTCATCTGTCATGAACCGATCGGTTACTATGGGCGGCCACACGTCCATCAAACAGACGCCAATCTTTCTCTGTGTTCTTGTTCCAACAATCCGTTGGTCCAAAAAAAGACACGCGGGGCAACTTGCTTGCTTGCGCATCTGCAAGCCAGATTTCCGATGATCGATCGCCCAAGCGACAACCGATCATCGAATTGGACGCGACCATGATTGTTATTCAAACAATCATACCGATGATCATGTCCCGCGTATCGTTTTCCTAAACTAAATAATCTCCACGCTAGCCCTTACCGCTGGTATACGCGATAAGCACCCATTCGATCGGACATGATCATGATTGTTATCCAAACAATCATACCAATGATCGTGTCCCACGATACGTTTTTCCTAAAACAAACATACACCCGTGCATTCTAGCCTTTGCCATCGTAAGCGAAGTTCTGTTGACATAACATCAACAGAAAAACCTATCCCGGATCGTTAATGATGGCAGGGCACCCCAGCCTCCGTACATCGGTCATCACATTTGACCAGCTGCATGTTTGCTTTCGCTTCCTTCATCCAACGCATGTTTCGTTTGTCTTTCTTTCCTAGGTAAAGACATTCAACCTATCGGGACGATGTCTATAGGAACCTTCCAATGGGATGCGAACCGGTTTCTCATTGGCCGTTGGGGGGAAGAAAAGATTGTTTTCCCCTACGATGACATGAGTGGAAACCCATCTCACTGATTGAGGTTGGGTCAGCATAGCGCAGCTTACAGGGAGTCTAATGTCGACGTCACTAAGAGTCCGATTATATCACTTGAAGTAGGCGCAACTACTTTTTAGGAGTCACCTTGCTCAGTTCATTTCGTTTTCCGCGACGAGTGCGATTTACAATCCATTAGATTGTTGTTTAAACATCTTGTTAATTTTATTCAAATTCCACTTACATAACTAATCAAGTGTGTTTGTCAATGTGTTATAATTAAGGGAATAGTTTGTGTGTAAAAGCAAAACTTTAAGTAGATCTCAGCGTTTCACCCTGCCCATTGACTGTTGGTGGCAAGTTTTTCCGTTTATCCTACAACATTGTACCGGATAGGAACAAAATCTTAAATGTTAAAATTATCTGTTTAAACGAACTCTTGAATGTTGAAGGTAACTTTGTGTTATTAATAGAATCAATGAAACTTTTATCTCTGTATCAACACATTGCTGTAAAATATAAAAATCAAAAGATCAATTCAAGAAACATTAAAATTAATTCAGTGCGTTTCCATTTGCTTTTGGACATCGTCGAAATTATACGTTGGGGATTAAGTGAATCTGTGCCCATGATCGGCACTACAACTTACAACCCCACAAGCCGATCTGAGAACATGCAGCAGACGCACTCTTCCGTATTGACAACCTGATAAGCATGTGTGGCGGTTCTTTAATACATTCCCAAAGAACCGCCCATCCTCTTAAATTAACCACCTTCCTCTTTCCATGCAAACCCATAGTACTTACCTGCAATCAGGGGCAGCGTAAGCTCTCCTGCAGCATCGTACCTGAAAGGAAAAACTACCCGACGGCATCCACATATTCTGAATTTCCCTGGTTCATATTGCATGAACCAGTTCATCTCCTATCGGCTCAGCCTGTCTTCAATTACGATAAACAAACGCTGGCCAGCGTATTGTAGACATAGCTGTAGCCGATATTCTTTCCATAGTTCACAATTGTATATCGCGCCTATACCCTTAGGTCCGCGACAGTTGCGACATTTCCCCGTTATCGGCTATCAACCGATCATGAATTTGGGCATGGATATGATCATTGACTAATGACCTTGCCCGGAAAAACAAATTATCATGGAAAATTAAGCAAGCCTCAGGACTTGCTAAATAAGGCCAACACCGGTTTCCGGTTGTAGTGCCGATGATGATGATGATCATTGTTTAGCTAACCTTACCCATGTCATGCCTATGATGACCCGCCTGAAAACTAAATTAAACATACAGTATCTCACTGTGTTCATTACTTACCCGCATATTAATTCAAACATATAGCCATCCAGCCTGACCCTTTGCCGCCGTCGACGAGGTTTTTGCTGACTTATGTCAACAAAATAATTTGCCTCCTTGTGCACCGGATATTGCCTACATCGGTGTTTCCAAGGAATCTTAGGCAAATATCATGACGACCCCTTTGTATCATAGGCACATCATGTACATCATGTGTGCCACCATTTGATCTGTGAAATAGCGTTTTTGTTTACTTTGAAACAAAAATCCATTTCGATCCCTGGCATACCTCATCAACGATGTATGGGTACATCGCCGCAGCTCCCGATGATCGTACGTCTGTTTAATCAGGTGTCCACCGATCATCGTTTTCATCGCAGGGCATCGTACTTGTCCTATACGGACACATATAGAATCCTCCCCTATCGATGCAATTCGCGGCCATTAAATCTGATGGATGTGAGTTGCATCGTTGAGTCAGATTTCTACCATCACCGAGGTCGTACAAGTCTCGAAAGTGCAGATCGATTGTATTTCAAGTTAAATTATATCGGAGTTTAAACGCCTTTTCGATAAAAAGAGTCGTGCGCGAAAGTTAATTGTCCTTGGGGTAAATGCAATTTAAAAACAAAGAACAGCGCGATTACAATTAATTAATAAAGAAAACGTCGAATAAATAATAAGGAAATTAAATAAAAGGAATGTATGTAACTAAAATCAATCGACTTGTTTTATTCACAGGTGATCAGTGTTTTGTTCAAGCTTCGACATCTCCGCTTTTTTATTCCGTTCACCGTTGGCGAACAGTTTCCGGGAAGAGTCAGTGGGTGTTAGCTGAATCCGCGCCCGTGCTTGGTGCATAGTTAAACACAACCCACACATGGACTACGATACCATGACCAAGGTACAAAAGACAGACCCAGAGCTGGAAAACTTGAAATTGGTAAGTCACATCAATTTCACCTGCTTTGTTTTTCCTGGTACCGATACAGAGGTAGTATGCGAAACAACTTCTGAATGAGCTTGCTCTTACCACTAAGGTTTTCAGGTGAACTGCTTTCGATACATTTTAGAATCTGACAACCTCAGCCACCCAGATGTAAGGGCCTCGCGTAAAACCATCGCCCTTCGTTTTTTCTGGCCATCAATTAATGTGAAATAATTACGTCTGTCAGGTTATTGTTTGAAGTAGCCTCTAGTCCAAAAGAACCGGTTAGCCATATACAAGATTTGAAGAACGCTCTTCAACGACTTGCGCCAACGCACTCCAGACGTACTTCAAAGCCTATTTTTATCCCTAGCGAATAAAAAACTGCATCGCACGTTTGCGTTCCTAACGAACACGTTCAGTGCTCCTTGTAACCAGTTTATTCCGGCCCTTACGCAGTTCTCGAATGCCAGTCACATGTGTTCAGGGTGGCCAAACAAACAGGTTTTAATTTCGATACAGCGACTCAAACCAGCCTACAGAATATCGAACTACAAATGCTTGGACCAGCTAATTTCGTCACCAGAAGCCGCACCATCGCACTCAAAAGATCCAAGGTTAACAAAGAGATCTGGGATGACAAGCAAACCACCATCACATTTTGTTCCCACAAAGGGCGTCTTGTACCGACGAAGAATGACGAAAAGAGAGCACTACAGTATTGCAAGCCAGTGCACGCACCCCACTTGGCGGCAGTTGTTGATCTGTCATCCGGAATTCTCGACCGCTTTTCAGTCTCTGTCCTTCTTTCCTTTTTCTCCCGTGTCGTGGTCAAGAGTGGCAGCAGCAGCAGTTGTCTCTAGCAAAGAAAACGAATGCGGATATCGGGAAGATCGCAGAGCAGCAGCAGCGGACTCTAATAAAACCAATGTGACTTACCCGGTTTAAGTTAATTTATCATCTTAAGAATTATCTATTATGTGAATTATTTAGTTTAAGTTTCAATAATAAAGTGAAATAAATTCGGACTCTGGAGAACAGCACAGTGTAGAGACTGCGCCGCAGCCTAATAGCAACCCTACCATGCTGCCCACATTCTTTCTTGAATACGAGGGTTGCCTGAAAAGTTTCCGACCTAGCAAAGATACAAGACATATACATATAATAGCGATAAACGAAAGGCTATGCACTCTTCGCATGCGAGGTAAGTTTAAAAACATAAGCATCATGACGAAAAAGAAAAATACTACGAGAACGTCGAACGGGCCCTTAATACCTGCCCATGTGAAAATCGTTCTTGGTGATTTGAATGCGAAAATAGGTCGGGAGCCGCTTTTCAGGCACTACGCAGGTTCTCATAGTTTGCATGAGAACACTAATAACAATGGACTACGAGTCATCGAACTGGCAGCATTAAAAAACTTGGTCGTTGCAAGTACCAGGTTTCCGCGTAAAGATATCCACAAAGCCACCTGGGTATCACCTGATGGAGCCACTCGCAACCAAATTGACCACGTGTTGATAGATCGCCGCCACTCTTCGAGCCTAATGACGGTACGAACGTACGGAGGTGCCAACGCGGACTCGGATCACTATCTTGTTGGTACAGTTTTCCGAGCGCGGATTGCCCTACGAAGACGTACTGCATCCGCGGGTCAGGTTCGGACTAACACGGCTGCCTTACGGATTGAGAACACCCGCAACACTTTTGACCATGCGTTAAGACTCGCCCTCGAAGAGGTCGCTGGAGGGAGAGTAAGTCCTGGGGCCAGAATGCCGGGCGTAGAAAAGAAATGGACACGCCTTAAGAATACTGTCATTAGTACTGCCAACTCCATCTTGGGCAGTAGTCGTAGAGATCGGAGCGACTGGTTTGATGATGAGTGCAAACTACTTTTACGACTGAACGTAAGAATGCTGCATACCGGGCAATGCAGCAGTCTCATAGGACGCGGGCACGCGAGGAGAAATACAAAGAACTCAGAAGATCTGAAAAAAGACTTCACAGACAAAAGAAAAGTGCATGGGAAAAAGCCTTGTCTGTGAAATAGAGAAAAGTAGAGAGCGAGGTCCGCACCAGGCGCGGAAGTTCTACCAAATAATCCGCAGTATGACGCGGTACACACCACGCTGCACTTACTGCAAGGATAAAGAGGGTAATCTGATCACCGATCCTGAAGGCATTCTGGAGCGATGGGAAGTGCACTTCAATGAATTGCTAAATGGTCAGCTCACAGAAGAATTGGAGGCTCCACCAATGCAAGACCAAGACCAAATGCTGCCGCCACCAAGCATTGAGGAAACATTAAAAGCCATTCGACAGCTAAAATCAAATAAAGCCCCTGGAGCTGATGGCATACCAGCTGAGCTGATCAAACAAGGAGGGATATCGTTACATCACGTAATTCATGAAATCGTGGTGCACGTATGGGAGCAAGAGGAGATGGCGGAAGATTGGCATCGTGGTATAATTGGCCCCATACATAAGAATGGAGATATCACAGTGTGCAGCAACTATAGGGTATAACATTGCTGAGTACCCCCTATATGACACTCTCCACAATCCTACAAGATCGGATAGCCCCATACGCTAAAGCCATCATTGGTCAATATCAGTGTGGCTTCATCCCAGGCAAATCAGCAATTGGTCAGATATTCACCCTTAGGCAGGCGATGGAAAAATGTCTGGAATTTAAGATTCCACTATATCATCTGTTTATAGACTTTAAGGCCGCCTACGACAGCATAGCCAGGGTAGAACCATATAATGCCATGAGAGAATTCGGCATTCCAAACAAATTGATACGACTTTGTAGGTTGACGATGACCAACGTAACTAGTCAGGTAAAAGTAGAGGGATTGCTGTCCAAACCAATAAACATCTATAATGGACTGCGACAAGGGGACGGTCTGGCCTGCCTCCTCTTCAACCTGGCGTTGGAGAAAGCAATCCGTGACTCTGGCGTTACAACAAGAGGGACTATTGTCACCAAGTCCAGCCAGATACTTGCCTACGTAGATGACATCGACATCATCGGTAGAACCGAATCGGCGGTACAGGAATCCTTCACGCAGATCGAGCAGGCGGCACAAAAACTGGGACTACACATTAATGAGGGAAAAACCAAGTACATGGTGGCAACTTCTGCGAAGAGAAGACCTAACGTTGGTCAAACTATTAGGGTAGTGGAGCATGAATTAGAAGTAGTGCAATCCTTTAACTACCTTTGGTCAATAGAATCAGCCGATAACAATATGGAAAACGAAATACGCGAACGGCTGATCAAATCCAACAAAGCCTACTATGGTCTATTAAGGTTCCTTAAATCCGGAAATTTATCGAGAACATCTAAGCTACTACTGTACAAGACTATAGTCTTACCAGTACTCATGTATGGATCCGAGACCTGGGTGCTCAATAAAAGGCACTCTGAACTCTTAGTCGCGTTAGAGAAGAAGGTCTTAAAGAGAATTGTTGACCCCGTATGTGAGAGAGGACGATTCAGGAGACGCTACAACCATGAGTTGTACGCAATCTACCTTAAAGCTAATGTTGTAAGAAAAATCAAACTCGGTAAACTCCGGTGGGCGGGACACCTAGCTCGAATGAGCGAAGAGGAGCCTGCCCGGAAAGCCCTTTTTGGCAGGATGTATGGAAGGAGACCTTGTCTGCGATGGAGGGATGGCGTAGACCAGGACGCCCAGAGCCTGGGAGTGTCAAAATGGATGACATCGGCTCGAAATCGGGATCGATGGAGAAATTTGTTAAATAAGGCCAAGACCAGATCCCGGTTGTAGTGTCGATGATAATGATGATGATTGCCTTTCAAAAACAAAAATTTAATGACAGCTCAATACTAAATTTTGTCCATTTTCCCAAAAACACACATCGACTCACTCAAACGACTGTCAAATAAAAACTACGCATCCAAAATGTTTGAAATTTTGTGAGTAACTGTCAAAAGTTGCACAACTGCATTCACTAGCTTTTATTTACAAGTGCTGTTGTCTTCACGTTGAGGTCGGAAACTTTTCAGTTCGCCATCGTAGTCCGCCTACAATCTTGCCTGCCTAGGAGATGCTCCCCCACACCATCGGATGGCCGGAGAATTCCGTCCACCGGAGTCCGCACAGGCAAACAGTCCCACTTTAGATGCGAGCCTACGGCGATTGCCATATGTCCCATTCTGGCATCCCGGTACAAAATCTTGCACAATAACCTGTCGGCCCAGAAAATTTGCGCTCCTCAACTACATAGCCAACATATAATCGGTGCATCTCGGCGCACCTCTTGTCCACAAAAATTGTCAGTATATTGGTGGACTTACTTACTATTGTGACCTGTTTTAAACAGAGAAAATTTAAAAACTCTTTTTGGATTTGATTTTTTTTATGTGTTAAATATCATGGAGATCAGCATCCTCTCCATCAGTTCTTAACAACTAAAGATGAGATTTTATGCATTCCGTGAATACTACGTTAAAAAATAAAATATTTGTTAGTCAACTGTTATTCCCAACTTGTATAGGGAACTGCGTGAGTGTGTGAACTTAAGACTACATTTAAATTTGCTTTTCTTCCCCCGGGAGTTTTTCGTCCAACGATTGCAGTGGCGTCGGAGTTTTGGGTCGATTTGCAATATCTACTTCCGTCACATCCCACGCGACTGTGATCTCGCCATTCGTTTTTGAAACAGTATTCTCGATATCCTTGTGTACTTTCTCTAATTTTGCTTCGACATCTATTTGGTTTATGTCGTCAGCCGTGTCGAGTTTTTGAGCTTTCTCTGGCTTGTCTTCCTTTTCGGGTTGGTCGTTATGTTCCTTGGTGCCTTTCACTTCTTTGCTAGCCAATATGTCGTTGACAGTGTACATCTTCTCCTCCAATTTTCTGTTGTCAGTAATTTCATCATTGTTCCCCATTTCGATAACCGTTGTTCTTTTGTCGGATGTATCTTTTGTTGTAGGCACTTGTAGGGTGACAGGAACAATGGTAGTTGGTTCCCTAGCCTTTAGACCAACAAGTTCTTCGCTAACACTCCACAACCAATCTGCCATTTCCTTATTTTTAGCATGGGGTAACAATGGCACTTTAAACGTGTCTAGATAAAATCCGCCAGACGATTTTTCTAAACTAGGATCTAGGGCCAGTCTAAGGGTTGTCTGTGCGCCAGCTTTGGGAGATTTGAAAAGGAAGTTTGTCAATGGATCCAAAATCGATCTGTAAGGTAAAAAGTGTAAAAGAGATATGCCAAGCCTTTGGAATCAGAGTTTTCTACTCACCTTGTTTGTTCACTGATTATATGTCGGCCTAATTCAGTTTTTACAAGGCCCGGGTGAAGGCAATTTGCTGTGACGTTGGTGCCATGGAGTTTTTCGCACAACTTTCGTGTAAACAATATATTGGCTAATTTACTTTGGCTGTAGGAACCCAACTTGCTATAGGACTTTTCGTAATTGAGGTCGTCTTTGTGAATCCGACCAATTGTATACACAATGCTGCTAACGACCACAATACGACTTGGTGCGGATTGTTTTAGAGTGTCCAGAAGTAAATTAGTTAACAAGAAGTGGCCTAAGTGGTTTATACCAAATTGCAAGTCGAAACCATTTGCTGTGCTACCTTTGGCGGTGGCCATAACTCCGGCGTTGTTTATAAGAATGTCTAATTGGGATTCTTCGGCGTTAAACCTGCAATCAAATTTAGAAGTTGTACTTAATCCTTTGGGTGGTGAATCATGACTTACTTTTCAGCAAATTTCCGTACAGATTCAAGACTTCCCAAGTCTAGTGTGCGATTGAATACATTCTCGTTTTTGGTCTTTTCGATGATCTCAAGGCGAGCACCTTCACACCGAACGGGGTCTCTGCAAGCCATATATATTTTTCCGCCACGCCTGGCTAATTCTAAAGCGGTTTCCTTGCCAATACCTGTGTTACATCCTGTTATGATGACCACTTTCCCGTCAATACGGTTCTTCTTACGATAGAAAGGTCCTTGTATAAATTTTCTGCAAGAAAAAAAATATTTTGTTCGAATTAGTTCACCGCTAGTAAGATTGTTTGTATGTGGTGTCACAAAAGTCCTTTTCAATTTGGTTTGGCTCATGCATGAATGCACCCGCCGCAATTGCGGATTAGGATCTTGCCATTTGCCATTTGTACCGAAATGCCTCAAGAGCAAGAACTGAATCTATGCATGCACAATCTAACGCATGATACAACTTTCTTACTTTCTTACCAACTGCTACTGAGGTAGCTAAAACACAAATATAACCTCTGGGAGAGGACCGTGCACACGTGAGCTTTAAAAAAACAATAATTTTGATGTTATTCTGCGACGCAAATGTTATAATCTTTACAAATTCATATTAGAGAGAACTCAAAACCTATCAAAACCAGGGTATAGATGTTTGAGGAGACTAGTTCGGCGATGGACAAACCCCGGATCTAGATGGTTAAGAAATGAGGAAAACCTGGAAAGCGTGCACCAGTCGTTCCCGAGACTCCGGTCTTTGCGTTCACAAAACATTAAGCGTCTTGGAGGACCAACGTGAGACGATGGTTAACAATTTTTTACCTCTGCTCTTGGTTTTAATCGTAACGACTGCAAATTCGTCTTTAATCAAATTCATTTTAAAATGACGACCGTCTTTGCGGAAGGTTTATGTATAGCTCGTTTGATTTATATTAAAGTCACGATCGTCTTTCTCGACGCTTGATATTTTCAACCGTGAAGGCCAATGGGTCATTTTCAAATTATTTATTTATTTATTTATATTAAATAATATATGGCTCAGTACAATGGGGGTACATTAACTAAGGATGTTGTAACGGGAATGTTTGGAATACAAAAGGCTGCGTCCACCGAGATGGTAATGCGAACAACTGTCCTTGGTTTGATTCAGTTCGATTACGCCAGCGATCGGGTATTTCAATTACTTGGTATTGGTACCAACAACGCAAATAAACGAACAAAACGATTCGAGAAATTCACGTCTTTTATTTCAAAAGACTCCTAAATTAGTATTGATCGTTTAACTAGTTATAGAAAATAAGTGTTGTAAAATTTATAAATCCTTTTGTCTCCTTCTGGTGGCGGTTGTACACGCGTTGGTGGTTGAGTGCAGACTGACTCATTGGGCATAACTGCCAATTCAAAAAGCGACGCTATGACCTCATCGTGGTGACAATCGGCCAGTTGGTGCCAGCTGCTGCGCAACTGGTATACACTGCGAATGTACTAGATTTCTCCAGTACATTCCAGCACATTTAATTGCCAATCCGCAACAGATGTAATTAAATCATCCTTTAAGTTGTATATATTGCAATGCATTTTTGTTTACCCAGGACTTAAGCGAATACTAAGAATATGACTCCTGATCGATCGCCGGCATTTTTTATCAATTGCGATGTGTGTATCCCGATCCATTTTTTTTACACTAACTGGAGGAAGCCGCACCAGACTCAACGTGGCGGTCTCACAGGCCAAAGGCCGCATCCCATCGGTAGGTCTCGATACAGTAATTTTGACCACCAGCCATTACGTGGTCATTGATCGTGGGTTGCGAATTTACAACTCCAACCCAGATCAAATGCTCAGTTCTGCGACTAAGGATACCGAACCCTGACGACCGAACTCTCGTCGTCACGACTCCACCCCAGATCAAATGGTCAGTTCCGCGACTAAGGGTACCGTCGTCATCAATTTCTCGACCATCGCCAGTTCAGGGCGGACGGCTCTCTCCATGCCTCCGCATCACCAGAAGATCAAGGCCCTGCACCTCCCAGGGACAAGCGCATTCGCCAATGATTGGCGAATGCAGCTGTAAGCATTCACCACCAGGTCGGCGGAAAAGGAACCGCACCACTCCTCAGTGACTGAGAATCAGCAGGCCACCGACCGGAGCGCCGTCTACCCAGAGACGGAACCGCATCCCATTCCAGAGAGTGAGCACCAATAGGCCGCTGAACAAAGTGCCGCCTGCCCAGAAATCAAGCCGGCCCATGTCCTGATGCATGGACCAGCGCCGGAGCCCCCACGGAGACAATCGCCATGCATGTTCTGTGGGGCACACCACTATATTTACACTTGCGAGGGTTTTCGATCACTCAAACCTACCAGTCGGAAGTCTATCGCATACAGGAAGATACTGTGTCTCAACTGCCTGGGTCGCCAGGTGACTGATCGTGGGTTGCGTCCTTACCATCCCAACCCAGATCACTTGACCGGTTCCGCGACCACAGAAGATAACGGACTCCAGCGACGTCTCCCAATCGACTATCGACGTGAAGGTGGACTGCGGCGGACCGCTACCAGCCCACTCACGAGAACCATCGCCAAAAGTATCCTTCCACTGGAGGAGGGACCCCCCGACCAAGCTCCGGACGACCATCATCTGGAGCCAGAAGATTCGCCAATGATTGCCGAAGGCGGGCGGAATGTTGCGGATTCGCACTGGACACAACCAGCGAATTCGCAACTGAATGCTACCCGTGGCAGCCAAATAACAAATGTCAGCAACCAGCTGACATAATCGTATATTTGGTTGTCAAGCAAGAAAATAACAGCCAATATCGCTCTCTTCGTTAACTACTGGGAACAATCAGATGTGCAACCGGAGCGAATCCTTGAATATCCGACCGATCTATTCAAATAAAAGTATTTTAAACGTATAATCAATCATCAAAGCAACTAGTTTTCTTATTTGGAGGATTATTTATGGAGATTCTGCCGACAATTGGTTAAGGTACTCTTGTTCCCATTTCACAGCATTGTCTTTAGCAATTTTAGAACGAATACCGTGTGCTGGTGAATAGAAGGACCAGCCTAAGGACCGACCGCCGTCAAGCTTGTGGCGCATCGTTCGAGTTGCCCCCAGTGCAGTTACCTTAACTTAGAAGGTTCAGCCTAAGGACCGACCGCCGCCAAGCTTGTGGCGCATCATTCGAGCTTCCCCCAGTGCAGTTACCTTAACTTAGAAGGTCCAGCCTAAGGACCGACCGCCGCCAATCTTGTGGCGCATCATTCGAGCTGCCCCCAGTGCAGTTACCTTAAGTTAGAAGGTCCAGCCTAAGGACCAACCGCCGTCAAGCTTGCGCGCATCATTCGAGCTGCACCCAGTGCAGTTACCTTAACTTAGATGGTCCAGCCTAAGGACCGACCGCCGCCAAGCTTCTGGCGCATCATTCGAGCTGCCCCCAGTGCAGTTACCTTAAGTTAGAAGATCCAGCCTAAGGACCAACCGCCGCCAAGCTTGTGGCGCAGCATTCGAGCTGCCCCAGTGCAGTTACTTTAACGTAGAAGGTCCAGCCTAAGGACCGACCACCGCCAAGCTTGTGGCTCAACATGTAGCTGCCCCCAGCGCAGATACAACTAACCACACCACACCGCATCCCGTTCGCGGCGCACGTCAGCCAGCACCAAGACGTAAGGATCAACCGCCCAGGTTTACAGGTAAGAAAGACTTTTAATTACCACTCAATTACCTCCGCCCAATTTGTGGCGCAAACAGAAGCTGTCCCCAGCAATTACTTTTGGAGTACTGTGGGGAGGAAGTAAGTGCACCGGCGTACGGCGCTGATTAACTTCCTCCTCCATCATGTATTAATTAAGTTTGGCCGAATATCGCAGCAGGTCCAGGAAACGCGCTTTAACAAAGAAATGTGTCTAGTTTCGAATTTAATTTACCTTTAAATTTTGAAAATCAAACAGTTAATGAACTTTATTTTTATTGGATGTATTTTATCGAATGGCTTCATTTGATTCAATCTGAATAACTACTTGTTTTGTTATCTAATTGCCCAGCATCTTTTAAAAACCACAAAGTACTACACCACACTAACTTCTTCAAAGGAAAACACTCGACTCGGATAAAACTGGTTTCGCACCGTACCCGGCGGAGGTACGGTGAATGGCGAGCGACCCGACCGCCACGGAGATTGAATTACGACTCAAACGATATCCTCACCAATAAGGATATCGTTTTTTACCTACCACCAGGGAAACGTAAAGTCTCTCGGTGGTATAGGAAACCAGATCTTGTAATACAGGTCATGGTGGTATGTGTGGGATCGTTGAGATCAATGCTATTCACACGTGCAGTGGAACAGCGAAACAGGCAGGCGGCAAAGACAAAAGAAAAAGCGACCAAATGGTTCGCTCTTTAATGAGGGTCATGTTTATACGATGCCTCGTCGCTATTTTCGACGTTTGGTGAAAAAGGTGCTTAAAGCAATATAGATGTTTATGGCATCTCTGGCTGCAATAGAAACCGGGTTCATATTTGCATTAGAAAATGCTGGAGAATTTGGTTTCAGCGTCTATTGCGCTAATTATATGCAGCTGCTTGGGTTGTTTGTTGGTAAGACAAACAAAAAAGGTTGCCAGGCAATGTATATGAAAAGGTATATGGCGCGGCTAGGAAAATAGACGGCGCGATATTTATGAAATTTGTCTGGTACCGAATTGGTTCAGAATACCAAATAAGCAAACAAAGAAATCTTATGAAAAATTGTATGCGAAGGGATGCATGAAGGTAAGTTTTCTTTATAGGGATTTTAGGGTTATAATAATTGGGTCTGTTTGATGCGTGAAGCATCTAAGATGCTAATGCGAATTGCATTAGCGAAAGCTGGTGCAGACCCGGGTTATGGTTATGGGGGTTTTTTTAGGAAGGCGAGCCGTGGGATCTGGCGGAATCGCCACAGTACTCCCCTCCCAGTGACGTAGTCACGAAAAAAAAGGTAGGGGCGAGGGAATGCTCGATGGTGGGTGCTGTGATGGTAGGGAGGTTGCTTCGGAAATGCGCTGTGGTAATGTTAAGGGATTGTCGTGGTGACCAGTTCCTGGTTATTGTTTGGGCCTTTATCGATAAGATGGACACAGTTGTTACCGCTTGATGTCATCAAGGGCAAATGTGTGCGGCGTGGTCCATCGGCCTGTTATGGGTCTCGTGGACCAACAGGCTTATCGCCCGAATAGGTCGGAACCTATCGGAAATCCGCTCACATCCGCAGTGACGAAATAGTGTGTGCGAGAAGGAGGAGAACTTATCCCAGGGTAATTCCCATCCGCAGTGACGGGTTGCCGTGTGCGGAATGGAAAGGGACCAAGTCCAGAGCGGGTGTCTTTTGTCCATACGTTTGTATGGCAAATTGTTTGCCGCTGTGACTGGTAAAAAGGGGGGCGGGCGCTCCAGTTGCGCGGCTTACCGATCGAGGGAGGTCCGATATATCGGCTCCGGTGTCGACCCCGGAGCTTGATAAACGGCGACCGCAACCTCGACCAAGCGGCGCTTTGTTGGGAGGGCCGGCCAATCGCGCTCGTTTAAGTTGGGCGACTTAGATTACGGGGCTCCTGGGGTATGGTTGGTTGTGTCTAACCACAAGGCGGCCTAGAGTAACTGCTGCACTCTCCGAAGTATTATGCACCTAGGTATTTGAGGCGGCGTAGAGGGGCGTGTATAGCCTTTAGTTGCCGCTAAAGGGGAGCCATGGTGGCTAAAGGATTGGGGAAACAGGTATGTTGTCTCAGCCCGGTGGTATCGGTTTGATTTGTGGACCGGTGTTGCTGAGACATTTGGGAGACGTAGGAGATCTAAGGACGAATGTCCTGAAATTTAAATAAAGGGGCAAAACCAGGTGCCCTGATAGATGCTACGCGTAGTAGCTGTGGTAACGAGGGAAGCTGGCTTGCTGAAATCGGGTAGAAGGTCGAGCATTGAAGAACAGTTTCGCGTGATAACTGTTTTTGTTGATGGGCGCCAATATATGAACAGAGACAGAAAAAGGTGTTAGAGGTCAAGCAGAGTCGAGAAGGGATGCATGGGGTTGCGTGAAGGCTGTGGTTGGCGAGCGTGAGCGCCAACCTTCAGAAAAGAGACAGAAAAGGGTGAGGGTGTTTCACACGAGACAAAACCGGCGTCCTATAGATTATATGCTACGCGTAGTAGCTGTTGTTACTTAAGGAGCCGGCTTGCAGAAATGTATATAGACGAGAGCAGGCGGACAGGGTCGCATAGAGGCGAGCGAAGTTGCATGAAGACTGCGCTTGGCGCATGTGCACCAATATGTTGAGAAGGCGTCGGGATTGAATAAACCCGAGCGAAGTTGATAAGGGTGAAAAGAAGTCGGGTGTGAGGTGGCGTGAAGCCGAAGGACGTTGAAAATGAGTCGAAGGAGTTTGATGACGTCGAATAGGAGGTGTCGAGTGAAGTCAAAAGGGTTGAACATGATGCCAATGGGGTCGGTTGAGTGAAAAATGTCGAAACAGTGTATGGAGTCTATGGTGAAGTCGGATGGCATTATGCGCCAATATCTTAGGAAGAGGTGGATAGATTGGATGTAGTCGAAATGGAGTCCAAAAAGGTCGAGTAGTGTTGAGAAAAAAAAAAATAATGTCGACCGAGTTGAAGGAAGTCGTGTGCGTACTGGAAAGGGTTGTATATTGCGCTGTACCCAGAAGGGGTTTACAATAATAATTATTATTATTATTATTATAATTTTTTTCGTGGTAGGGGTACATTGTTTTTTTGTTTTATTTCATTGTTAATGCTAATACAAAGTAAAAATTATGTTAAGGACGGAGAAGAACATAATGCTGCGTAATTAGGATATAAGGTACTCTCAGGGGAAATCAAAAATTAATCAGTACATAACTCTTGGTCTTATGTTACTCATTTAGATGAATAATTATGTATATGTGGGTACATATGTAAGATTCCATTTTTATATTAAAACTAAACAAGGTGGTATTTTAATATATACTTCCCCTCAATTGTTTATGATTTCTTTTAACTTGGTTAAGTTGTCTAAGAATTGATTGTATGTATGTATCTTTATATAAGTGATGTATATGTTTAGTAGAAGAACAAAAAAATGATAATAATAATAGAAGTTCCTTTGCATATTTATTATAAGGAAGATCTATGTGGAATACGTGCTGTTGGATATTTCCAATTGTTCATGTTGGTTTGTACATTTCAAAAGAAAATAAAAGAAACGCACTCATACAAACGAATATATTTCCGGACATATATCCATCTATACGAATGCCGATATCTTTTATAAATAAATTAAAGAGGTTTTAACCAACGAGAACTGTATGTGAAAATTTGCACTTCAAATCACTAATTAATTTCTGCATAAAAAATAAGCTTAATAATTATATCTATGTTTCCTTGTATTGGATATAACCCACTATTTAATTCTTAAAAGTATTATTAAAATTTTTAAATTTTGATTTCGCTCAGAAGGAGCTTACAATAAAAATGAAACTAATGAACAAAAAAAAAAAAAAGGCAAACCTGTGATGCGATGTTGTTGGATAAAGTGTTGAGTCAGGTGGTGTCGCTGGGACGTTGGAGCGATGCTTTCCGGTTCATTGTCGTCTACATTTGTTGCTCCAAATTTCCGTTCCAGTCATTTGGTAAGACGGACAAAGTAAAATTTTGCTCCAGTTGCTGGTAATGCGCCTTTCGGTTTTGTTTCCAGCCATCCGGTAATATTAACGTTGTAGCCTTCTTCGAGGAAGCTGTTGGCATAAAATTCCATACTGGTCAAAATGTCACCAAGGGGTATTATACACGCGTTTAGTCTGTGTGTCGTTAGTGGCGTGTCTTGTTTACGTTGGTGATGTTGAGCATGTGTCCTGTGCTGCTGTTCGGTGATACAGGTGGCTACGCTGCATCGCTGGGACGTCGTTGGCAAAGCGGTGTTGGGTAGTGGGTATCCTTTTAATTGTCTTCTGTTAATTGTGTATTAATTCGAAGGCATCTGATTGGCTTAGTCCCGACAACTCTTTCACTTGAAAGGCTGGTGAATACAAAAAAAAGGAAGGATACTTATCTGGAGTCCTTGGCTGTGTTGGGGCGATGATTTGCCCATCGATTATTTTTCGGCAATTGCCGCCACAATTGCCCACTGGGTGTCACTTGTAGTTCCGAAGGCGCGATTGTTCAAACTCGGAGTCACCAATGTGGGGAGGAAGTAAGTGCACCGGCGTACGGCGCTGATTAACTTCCTCCTCCATCATGTATTAATTAAGTTTGGCCGAATATCGCAGCAGGTCCAGGAAACGCGCTTTAACAAAGAAATGTGTCTAGTTTCGAATTTAATTTACCTTTAAATTTTGAAAATCAAACAGTTAATGAACTTTATTTTTATTGGATGTATTTTATCGAATGGCTTCATTTGATTCAATCTGAATAACTACTTGTTTTGTTATCTAATTGCCCAGCATCTTTTAAAAACCACAAAGTACTACACCACACTAACTTCTTCAAAGGAAAACACTCGACTCGGATAAAACTGGTTTCGCACCGTACCCGGCGGAGGTACGGTGAATGGCGAGCGACCCGACCGCCACGGAGATTGAATTACGACTCAAACGATATCCTCACCAATAAGGATATCGTTTTTTACCTACCACCAGAGAAACGTAAAGTCTCTCGGTGGTATAGGAAACCAGATCTTGTAATACAGGTCATGGTGGTATGTGTGGGATCGTTGAGATCAATGCTATTCACACGTGCAGTGGAACAGCGAAACAGGCAGGCGGCAAAGACAAAAGAAAAAGCGACCAAATGGTTCGCTCTTTAATGAGGGTCATGTTTATACGATGCCTCGTCGCTATTTTCGACGTTTGGTGAAAAAGGTGCTTAAAGCAATATAGATGTTTATGGCATCTCTGGCTGCAATAGAAACCGGGTTCATATTTGCATTAGAAAATGCTGGAGAATTTGGTTTCAGCGTCTATTGCGCTAATTATATGCAGCTGCTTGGGTTGTTTGTTGGTAAGACAAACAAAAAAGGTTGCCAGGCAATGTATATGAAAAGGTATATGGCGCGGCTAGGAAAATAGACGGCGCGATATTTATGGAATTTGTCTGGTACCGAATTGGTTCAGAATACCAAATAAGCAAACAAAGAAATCTTATGAAAAATTGTATGCGAAGGGATGCATGAAGGTAAGTTTTCTTTATAGGGATTTTAGGGTTATAATAATTGGGTCTGTTTGATGCGTGAAGCATCTAAGATGCTAATGCGAATTGCATTAGCGAAAGCTGGTGCAGACCCGGGTTATGGTTATGGGGGTTTTTTTAGGAAGGCGAGCCGTGGGATCTGGCGGAATCGCCACAGTACCCTTAAATGTCAGAGCACAGTTCGAGCGAATGGAGAGGAAGTGGATAAGGAAAGGGGGTATCGATGTATATTGGTCTTAAATGCCTGGACATTACAACGACGAGGAAACACATGATCACATAGAGTATTCCACATTCGTGTGGTTCGGCTAAAGAATGACTCTCTATATTTATTCGTGCGCCTGAAGCTTACTTTCAACGTGAATTGATGCGCATTTTCAGATTGACGGGTATCGCGGGGAAATGTCTTAAGGAGGCGGAACATATTGAGCAAGTTCAGTTGAGCAACGGCCGTGATAATACCTATAGAAAAGAGATAGGCACGATACGTTGCGCCTATGTTCTAACGACGGAATTGCTCGACTCACAGCTGGGTCCCCAATAAGTTTCACTGCTCGTTTTTGCATCTTATCGAGCACCTGTAGTGCAGTTTTGGATACGCCTGACCAAATATGGGAGTTGAACTCCATTTTGCGAATATACGTTTGTAAATAGTGGTCAGGTTGGATGGAGTGAAGTATCTCTTGCATCTCTTAAGGTAGCCCATGCACCATAGCCGCACTGTTCGCAGCTACAAAAATGTGGCCACTCCAATTAGGAGTCGAATTAATTCGAGTGCCGAAGATTGATAATTCCTTGGTTTCGTCGATGCAAGTGCCGTTCGTCAACTGTGTATTTAAGTTGGGGTTCGCCTTTAACGACAGGAGCCAGCCCTGAGTTTTTAAGGCATTGGACTCTATTCGGTTAGATAATCCTCATTGGTATATCTTGTTGAGGTCCGAATTCAGTGTATTAAGCATAACCTGCTGATTGGTATTGACGTTCGAAGAGTTTGGCCGGGAATGTTCGTATCAGTATGAGAAACTCAATGGGCTATCATCAGAAAACGAGTGGATTGGGTTGTGGGTAATGGACAAGAGATCATTTGTAAAGATGAGCAAGAAAGTGGGTAAGAGTACTGAACCTTGGGGAACACCTGCATTAATTTGATGGCAGACAAATTTGACACCATCAAAAACTGCTTGGATTGCACGGCCAGAAAGATCTGCGTGGGCAAGTATCCCGATCCTAAGAATTGTATATTTATATAATTTTCTATTCATGGTTAAGGATAATAAAGACATTTTGTATATATTATTAGACTCCCATACTACAATTGCGTGATATTTTGGGTAGCATTATCTATTCCGCAAAGGGTATTCATTTCGCGCCATCAAAAAGTTTTCCAATTGTGAATATCTGGATTCTATAGCTTGATTAGATTTCAGATTTCATGAAGAGTTTCGTGTCCTTATTAATCACAATTTAACCAATACTGGTAAGTGGGTCCCATTATTGTCGGGGGCTGTCGCATTGGATAAGAATTTGGAGGTGGTAGCCCCCCGTGTATCAAAACTATTATTTTAATTGGAACGACTACAATTAAAACGACTACGTTCGTGAACCTGTGAATACTGCTGCCAGTCTTAAGAGGTACAAGAAGTACTTAACTCCGTCTACGCTAGCCACAACGTTCTTAGTTCCCATATTTGATCATGGGTATCCACAACATCACTGCATATACACGAAAGAGTCCACAAAGAGCAGTGGAACTCATTGGCAACTCAGACGTATAGGTTTAAATGCATAAGATCGCAAGCACGTCATCATCATCATCTGCACTACAACCGGGATTCGGTCTTGGCCTTATTGAGGAAGTCTCCCCACCGGTCCCGATTTCGAGCCGATGTCATCCACTTTGGCACTCCCAGGCTCTGGGCATCCTGGTCTACGCCATCCCTCCCTCACAGACAAGGTCTGCCGCGCTGTCACCTTCCATACATCCTGCCACAAAGGACTTTGTGGACAGGCTCCTCCTCGCTCATTCGAGCTAGGTGTCCCACCCACCGGAGTGTACCGAGTTTGATTTTTCAAGATAGACCGCGAACAGCTCGTGGTTGTAGCGTCTCCGGAATCGTCGTCCCTCACATACGGGGACAACAATTCACCTTAAGACCTTCCTCTCGAACGCGGCTAAGAGTTCGGAGTGCCTTTTTAAGGACCCATGTCTCGGATCCATACATAAGTACTGGTAAGACCATGGTCTTGAACAATAGTACCTTGTATGTTCTGGATAAATTTCGGGATTTAAAGAGTCTTGATAGACCATAGTAAGCTGTGTTGGATTTGATCAGCCGTCCGCGTATTTCTTCTTCCATATTGTTATCGGCGGATACTATTGACCCAAGTTAGTTAAAGGATTGCACTACTTCAAATTCGTGCTCCACTACCCTGATAGTTTGACCAACGTTAGGTCTTCTCTTTGTAGAACGTGCCACCACGTACTTAGTATTTCCCTCATTAATGTGCAGTCCCAGTTTTTGTGCCGTCTGCTCGATCTGGGTGAAGGAGTCCTGTACAGCCGAATCGGATCTACGGATGATGTCGATGTCATCTGCGTAGGCAAGTATCTGGCTGAACTTGATGACAATAGTCCCTCTAGTTGTAGTTCTAGGATCGCGGATTGCTATCTCCTCGCGTACCCGCATCCTATGAGACTGCTGCAATGCCCCGTATGTAGCATTCTTACGTTCAGTCGCTAGTTTGCACTCATCATCAAACCAGTCGCTCCGATCTCTACGACTACTGCCTAAGATGGAGTTGGCAGTACTAATGACAATATTCTTAAGGCCTGTCCATTTCTCTTCTACTCCCGGCATTCTGGCCCCAGGACTTACTCGCCCTCCAGCGGCGTCTTCGAGGGCGAGTCTTAACGCATGATCAAAAGTGTTGGGGGTGTTCTCAATCCGTAAGGCAGCCGTGTTAATCCGAACCTGACCCGCGGATGCAGTACGTCTTCGTAGGGCAATCCGCGCTCGGAAAACTATACCAACAAGATAGTGATCCGAGTCGGCGTTGGCAGCTCCGTACGTTCGTACCGTCATCAGGGTCGAGGAGTGGCGGCGATCTATCAACACGTGGTCAATTTGGTTGCGAGTGGCTCCATCAGGTGATACCCAGGTGGCTTTGTGGATATCTTTACGAGGAAACCCGATACTTGCAATGACCAAGTTTTTCGATGCCGCCAGTTCGATGACTCGTAGTCCATTGTCATTAGTGTTCTCATGCAAACTATGGGAACCTGTGAAGTGCCTGAAAACCTGCTACCGACCTATTTTCGCATTCAAATCCCCAAGAACGATCTTCACATCGTATCTTGGGCAAGCATTGAGGGCCCGCTCGACGTTCTCGTAGAATTATTGTTTTTCGTCGCCAGGGGACTCCTTTGTAGGTCCGTGAACGTTTATGAGGCTTATGTTCTGAAACTTGCCTCGCACGCGAAGAGTGCATAGCCTTTCGTTTATTGCATTAAAGCCGAAGATGGCAGGCTTCAGTTTGTAGCTGACTAGAAAGCCTACCGCGAGCACATGGTGTTTTGTATGACAGCTGTAATAAATGCCATACTCGTTTCTTTGAATAACACCACTCCCTGTCCATCTTATTTCTTGTAATGCTGTTATGTCAGCCTTATATTTGGACAGGGCATCGGGTAGCTGCTGTGCAGCTCGAGCTCTGTATAGTGAGCGGACGTTCCATGTAAAAATTATTAAATTGTTTAGCCATTTTCGTTTCGGTGGTCGCGTCGTGTATCCGGTACATATCCGAGGCTTGTTAAATTTGCCATAATAATTCAGTTTTACGGGCCTGGTTATTAGCCTTGCGCCAACCTTTCTCAGGATATTTGGGATATTTTATTCAATGAAAATTGTATATCGTATCTTGGGTCGGTGGACGAAACGAATCCCTTGTCTGCATTTGTATATGCAGGGAAATTCTTTTGTGGCAAAGCACGAATATGGTGATTGCTTATTAGTAGGAAAACGAATCATGGGTTGGATATTATGCATCTTTACCCGCGAAGGAATTCGGTTTATGGCACATGACGCTAGATGCGGTATTTGCTTTTGTCCCTTGGACAAAGGGTCTGCTAGATATGTGCATATGGGAAGATTAGGATGCACGTGGGGGATAAAATTGCTTGGCAAACAATGGTGTCAGAATAGTTTTCCTACTTATGATACATGTATGCAGACGAATTATTTTGCAGCGAATTCTACTGGTGTATTGGATGTGTAAGCAGAATCTTTCAGGTATTTTCATGAAATGCGTTGAAAGCATTAATGTCCTTGAGAAAGTAAATGTTTTTGCTGCAGGGAGATTGCGGTGCAGGTGTGAGAAGGTTGCAATTTGCCTGACAACCGAAGGTATCGAATAGGTTTTGGATTTATGCACCTGTATAATGGATAGAATTCTTGTAGGGAATTTGTATGCGATGAGATGCATGAAAGGTAAGAATTCTTTTACAGCGACTTTTGGATTATATACATTTGATCTATTTGATGCGTGAAGCATTTAAGGTGCTGATGCGGTTGCATTAGCGAAACTTATAAGGTTGGGTCGAAGTTATGGGGGTTCTTCAGGTAAGTAACAGTGGGGTTTGGCGGAACCGCTACAACCTATCCGTCAGTCTTGATTCCGCTAAAAGTCGCCTTTCCGTTTTTTTTTTTTGTAAAACAGTTACACCCAACAGTTACTGACCAGCCAGTTAGTTCTTCTGAACAAAACGTTAGAAAGTCACGGTTTACCTGGGTAGAGCTGTAACGATTAACCAGCCAGAGCTGGTGACCACCTTCGATCGGGCTCCGATGATCAATCCAAACAAGGCAGGGCGCTGCGGACAGGATTACACAGCTCACTTTCGGGTACTTTTGTGGGGTATCTAATGTCTTTATCTCTAGTCTCTCGTTGGGTTGGTTGATAAAAACACACCTCTTCAATATTTATTTGTTTATTTACCATACATAACAAAAATTACACTCCATGCTGACTTAGTACAATACGGTATGAATATTTTCAGGAAATCTAATATTAATTAAACTGTAGTTCTATTACTTATATTCTATTATGAATTAAACTTTGGAGTTATTTAAACTGTAGTTCTATACACTTATATTCGATTATGAATGAAACTTTAGAGTTAATTAAACTGTAGTTCTATACACGTATATTCGACAACACGAAATTGAAAACGCCAAAAACCGGCACACTCACTCGACGATTGCTATTTCCTGACTGATGTGTTTATTTAACGTGGAGGCCCGACTTGCTTCCACGGAATCCAGATCGCGATTGATTATTGCCACCGAAGCGACAGAACCCCAAAATTCCATCCCTCGCTTCAGTGGCCATAAAAGGGATGATATTCAAAGATGATCATTGAAAGGATGTGCACACACACAGATGAGGTTCCATCGCACCCTCATGCTGTACATCAGCAAGCGAACCGTGGATACAATAATTTCCTAAAGGGAACATAAGCTGACATTGTTGGAGCTGGTGCCATTATCTCGACATAGAGATTTTGTTACATACACGATCAGCGATTGCGTAAAGCATTTATGCTGATCGTGCACATGTTGGCGGGATCTCCACGTAGTCTAATTCTCGATGGTAATTTTCCATTTTGAGACCTCGACTTGCTTGGGCAATCAGCCAGATATCCTCATTTATTTGTCGATGTGGGTATGTATGCAAAGGGAAAGATAGAATATTTTCTGCGTGTGCGGCTGGCGCGTAAAAGTATATCTCATTGATATAGTTCGAGCAATGTTGGTTGCTAGGTGATGCAACCAAATTGCCTTTAATGTGGTGGATGCCTATTACTTGATGGAAATCGAACCGAGACATGTTCAATGGATTGGTTCGGTACATGTTGGTTGCGTGGTAATGCAACTAAATTGTCCATAAAGAACATGCCTGTTTGGTGCAGATGAGTTTGGAATGAGAAAATATTGTGATTTAATGTATGGGGGTTAGGGTAAGGGTGTGCAGGCGTACTGCACCGGTTCTACCTCCATCCCATAGGTTAACAAAACTAATTGAGAGCGGTTTAGACGGTTGAACAAAGGACACGACGCTCGATTTCAATACTTTGCTGGCCATCCTCCCGTATATTATGTTGCTGTCCTGTTCCGCCAAATTCCTTATACAATAATTGCATTCCATAGCACATTCCCAGGAGTGGAATTTTTAATCTAAACACTTCTGGATCATAAGCTGGTGCGTCATCAGAGTACACAGAAGATAGGTCACCCGAAATGATAATGCCGCGATATCGTAATGCTTTAAGCTGATTTGCAGGTGTATCAAGTGGCAGAATGTCAGATTCCATTTGAAGTTCACGTACTTTTCTATCAATTATTTTTCCATATTGAGATCCAGCATAGATTTATATTAACCAACAATCAAGGTAGATTGAATTGTGTGTATGAGGAGAACCAAGGAATCAATTAGGATCGGTGAGGACAGTGTACTTCGGGTCGGTCTTCTTCTGGCGGCAGCAGATGTATTTCTAGAATTTAAAGCGCTTGAAGCAATTGTAACCGACGAATGAAACATTTAAAAAACATCTTTTATTCCAGCATTTCAATAATATCACTGAAAGGTAAGACCTTCGATTTACGAACAAACAAAATTATACTAATCCTTTTCTCCGTCTCTATTGACAACTATTAAATTAAACTTGAAATCATACTTTCTTAAATAACTGAAGATTAAACACTTTAATCGATTAAATCACAACACACGACGCTGTATCTCTTGGGACGCCCCACGAGAGATGAACATTTTAACGTGAGGGCCCGACCTGCCCTCACGGAATCCGAATCACGATTAAATTAGCTCATCGAAGCGACAGAATACCACATATTCCATCATCGCTTCGATGACCATATTTGGTAATTTACCCTTTTGCGTTTTGTTCAACACAAAAGGTGTTGAAACTCACACACGATGATTGCTCTGCTGTTCATCGCGTGTATCCGCAAATATGCAGACACAGCAAAGGTCCCTCCACAAATTCGCAACAGGTGCGAGCATCTCAACGCAAAAAAGGCTTGAAATGTTTACACGATCAGTGACTACGAGTAGCATGATGCTGATCGTGTGCGTGTTGTTGTTGGCGTCAGCAGGGTCGAACCGTCGTGTGTGTATTTACACTGACGAGTTCTCGATCCCTTTCTGCGGCCAGGTGCGAGTTACCATTTCATGTGGCTCGATTTAGCGACCGATGTGATTGCAGCATTGAAGCCAAGCGAGAGTATCTCTATTATATTGTATCTATATTGGTTCGTGTTGCAACTGAATTGGCCCTATGTAAATGGTGCGCTCGGGAACCGTGCCTTTAGGAAATATCTGTTTGGTGCTGATGGATTTCACATCAGCGAAAATGATACGTTTAGATATTTTAGGCAAGGGTTTTCGCAAAACAAAGACAGGTAAGTACATGCTTTTTATGAAATAAGACGCTTGTGAAAATGGTTACCTGGTGGTAGATGAGCAGGTAAGTAGTGGCGTTCACAAGAACCGCCACAAATGCATTTCAACGTTTTATGGTACCACTATGAACAGGTAAGTCCTTGCTTTTCAGGTTTCTGTATGCCCTAGGTGGGAGTTTTACATGGGGTAATGGGAAGATGATTGATGGCGTTCAAAGGAACTGCCACATTTTTGTTACCCGACCATAATTTGCACTCTCTATTCATTCCATGTGTCGGACCAAAAAATTAAACAAACTTCGTTCACACAACAAAAGAATTAACATTTATTTTACAACTGTTTCATGTTAATTTTACTTTAACAATTACAATTACTTTATACACATTAGAACCTTATTTTTTTTTCTTTTTTTAATTTTTTAATTTCTTGCTCGGAATCAAGTCTCTACTACTGACTCTCTCTCTCTCCACTCCGCCACCACTCCGAAGAGAAAACGCGCCGCAGCTGTTTCCGCGGAGTCCACAACCTAACGAAGGTAGGATCGTGCATTCCCTTGTAACGAATGCCAATCCAAAATGTGGATCGTGGGCTCTAGCCTTTCCTTTATCTCTGCATATCCTCAATGGCAGAACAACCCAACCAAGATTCAATGTCCCCGCTCGATGGGATGCTGGGGATGGGGGAGGTTACCACGTAACGCACCTTGTTTGATTTCAGCTTAACTACCCACATTCTCAATCACCGCCTTCTAAATCGTACCTCAATCATATCCCCAAACTTAAGCGCCGCTAACTATACTTTCCCACTACTTACCCGCCCCCACCCCCACCGCTCCTCTTGTAGGCATAGTTAATTATTTTACTTTATAGTAAACTTAGTTAAGGTATCATATATATATTTCTTTTATATACGAGGGTTCCCTTTTATATTTTAATTAATTATTAGATTATTATATAGGGATTAGAGAACAAAAACAAATATTGATCATCGAAAATCACTTTATTGTTTTTCAAAATATTTCCCATGAAGATCTATACACTTTTGCATGCGTTTGAACCAATTGTCGAAGCACTTTTGCCACTCTGATTGAGGTATCTCATTCTGAATGCAGCAACCGCTTCTTCAGATGTCGAAAAACGTTGACCTCTCAGTTTGTTTTTTACGTACGGGAATAAAAAGAAGTCATTCGGTGCCAAGTCAGGACTATACGGCGGATGACCCATCAAATCGATGTTTTGGGTGCTCAAAAATGCAGTTTTCGCAGCCGATGTGTGATCCGTCTTCGGCGGTTGGTTTTCCTGATTTCTTGGAAGACAACTGGCAAACAAATTGTTGTGTACCACTCAGAATTGACTGTTCTGCGTTGTTCTAGTGGTACGGTTGCGACATGTCCAGTTTTTCCGAAAAAACAGGCGACCATTTGCTTGGAAGTGCTTCGTGCGCGAACAACTTTTGTTGGATTTGGCTCATCTTGAAACACCCACACAGTCGACTGCTGTTTACTTTCGGGCTCATACGCGTAAATCCACGATTCATCACCTGTCACGATGTCATAGACGTGTTTCGAAGCACCGCGACCGTATTTTTTGAGCATTTCTTTCGACCAATTGACTCGAGCCTTTTTTTGGGCGATTGACAAATTGTGTGGGATCCAACGCGAACAAATTTTTTTGATAGTCAAATGTTTATGCAATATTGAATGTATGCTGATCCCACTAACGCCTAAGGTTGTCTCAATCTCACGATAGGTCACATTACGATCTTCCAATATCAGTTCGCGCACAGCATCAATGATTTTCGGAACAACAACTGATTTTGGACGACCTTCACGAAATTCGTTTTGGAGTGAACTACGACCAGGATTGAATTCACCATACCATCGATAAACACTGGTCCTTGATGGAGCTTCATCGCCAAAAATTGAATTAGGTATGCACTGTTGCTGAGTTAATCCACGCCGAAAGTTGTAAAAAATAATCGCACGAAAATGTTGACGATTTAATTCCATTTTTGGGCCGAGATGAATCTTTTAAGTTACTGTAAACAACACAAATAGCGCTCGTATGTCAAAACGTTCTGAGTGCGTATAACCTCAAAAATGTCCAACTTTACGACAGAGCTGTCAATTGCCGGATTGCAACACTAGGGTTGCCAAATCCCGAAACATAAGAGGCAACCCTCGTATACTTGTATTAAGCTAATAAATGGGGCGGTAGCCCCAATAATCTAAACTAATCAAAGCACCGACGCCTTAGACCATGGCCGGGTGTATGCGAGGATGATTAATCTCGCTGCATAAACTGTAATCCCTACGATAATTCTCTGGAACATGGCTTGATGATTTTTTCGACTGTTTTTTGGTGTTGCGTTCTTCACTATGGTGGCGTGCGAACAATCTGCTTGTATAACCAGAAGTGCACATCAGTTCACATTGAAGGTCAACCTCAAACAGCAGATTACATGAATGTGGTATGCTCTGCTTCATCATGAATTTCCCCATTAATGTTATATCCCAAATACTCGAGTTTATAGCGTCTCTACCTCATCTTCCGCTTGTACTGTGCTTTTGAGATTTAAGTGTATCTCTCTTATGTGAAAAAAAAAATGCGAATAGAAAAACTGGAAGAACTTGTAAAAATCAAACCCAACTGTAGTCTGTTTACTTTTCTCACGATTCACGTACGGATTTCAACGCTGTAGATAAGTGGTAATATTCCACTACACTACTACTACTGTAATAAAGTTGATCAATAGAGACACTTTGAAAACTTGTCTTAAATCTAGTTTCTCCCTATTGCACCTGTCTCTGATAAGAATAAAGTAATTTAAATCGTAGCACAATTATAAACTGGAAAGTTTAAAACTACTTTAAATTCCCCCCGGCCCCACATTCTCCTTCATAAATGAACGATGGCAATTTAAATTGGTCTCTTTATACTAGCTAATGATATCTCCCAAAGCTAGTCTTACCAACCTCATCATAAACAAAATACCCATTAGATATTTAATAATGGTGAAGAGGAAATTCGATGTAGTCCGTTAATTATATTTTCGGAGATCCAACGCAGCAGCAATGTGGAAGCATTGGCATAAAAGTTAATTAAAGAAAGTCAGAAAATATTGTCCACAAGGCGGGGGGTGTGCGTCCATTGAGATTGAAAGACATTTCGCAGAGGAATTGTGGACGTGCATTCAGCTGTTTGTTACCTTTGCGCGAATGCTTGGATTTTCGACATTTTATGTAATCAGTCATTTTTCAATTAAGAGTAATTAGGCGTTTTTAGGTCGATTCCTCAATCAGAAGTAATCCTAGTAATCGCTCGCCTTCGTTTTACAATGACTGGGGCGATTGTTTGAAATTCACTTGGGTGATTAACTTCGGGCTATTATAATTAGTCATGTTGTTCAAGTTTGGCGTGCCAGGTGTAGTAGAAACGTATAGATATTTCATTAGGCCGAACACGCCGAACGACGTGCTTCGATATGGTGAATAGAAGAAACTCATGCTTCCATGAGTCCGTTGCACCAATGACATGATATGTTAATAGCAGCGTTTACTTTTCATACCTCGCATGAATAACTGAGGTGTTGAAAGCCCTTGGAATGCTGTGGTGTGGCTTTCTTGCCCACGTTATTAGCATATATTTTAAGAAATTTTATTCAATACTTAATGGTTATAGATGGGCAGAATAAATATGCAGCGATTGTTCGAGATCAGATGATATCCTTAGGGGTCAATGCCCGATGTGGGTGGAAGAACAGGAGGACGACAAGGAACTGAATGATGTGAACAGATTGGTGATGAAAACTTGGAGATAATGATGAAAAAAGAAATGAAGAGACAAAACATTCCACATTCGTGTTGTTCAGCTGACGAACGATTTCCCGAGCTTATCCCTGCCTCAACTTTTAAAGTAAGTACACTGTTGTCGATTCGAAATGAGATTTATCGAGAATTGCTTCGGGCAATTCTATTATATTCACGATTGCCAGCTGCCAACTGACGGCAGTTGAGCGGTGATAGAAGAAAGGAGCTTTGCGAATAGGGCGTTAGAATATACTCACAGCTAGGCCGGCTTGTGATAAGAGGCGACTAAATACCAAGTGGTAGGTGGGGTCCCAGCGGCCAGTGGCCTGGTGAAATACCACCCCATCAAGCTATAGGCTCCGTGAAATGGTCGGGAGAAATCCCTGGCAATCTCTCGGAGCTTGTTTCCGTCGGGAGATGAACCGCAAATTGGTGCGATCTGTGGGATGGTCTTGTGGAGCTCATATAGACCGAATGGCGCGGAATTATACCGCGAATCTCCGAAGAACAGTACCCGTGATAATATTTGTAAAACAGACAGAGGTCGGCTACGCGCCTTCGATGTGATAGCGACTGTTGTCCTGATGTCTGCGCCGAGTCCCCGATCAGTCGTATCGCTCGTCTTCGTATGCCCTCAAGTAGGTCGAGGGTATGTTTAGGAGCAGAGCTCAAAACATGCGAGCAATTGGTCTAATTTGGGATTTATACAGGAGAAGAAGTTGAGCCTTAGTAAAATATTTCTTGCTTCTAAAAAGATAATTCAGTTTTCCTGAGGCGGACCTGGCGATGTTCGACACGCGTTCATGCCACCATACATTCCCATAGTTGGCGCAAGGCTAATAACCTACCCCGGAAAAACAAATTATTATGGAAAATTTAACAAGCCTCGGGACTTGCAAAATAAGGCCAAGCCCGGATCCCGGTTGTGGTGATGTAGCGATTCTAATAGAACCACACGATTCACAAGCGAAATAGTGAAGAACACGAACGAAAAATCGAATAAGAAAAATACATCAGAACCGTATACCAAGCGATAAATAACAAAAAAATAATTCACACCAGTGGAATATAGTCGAGTTTGGAAATCAAATTCTAAACACGGTCAGTAGCCTGGTGTGTAACGCTTAGGTAAAATTTTTTTCGTGATTCGAGCTGTCATAGCGTCAGATCGAATCACACGATCTTCTTCACTATTATTTCAAACGCTATAGTGCCGATGATGATGATGATGTGGGTGGTTTTTATGTTGGCATCAGCAAGGATGCGAGTTCCATAAAAAACCACCACGGATAGTACACTGGAAATTATCACCTGCAAAACGATGACCAATTACAATGCGGATGTTGTTGTTCCGCAGCCGCACACAGTTGGCAAAATGTCCGGGAAGTAAATCAAACACGAAACGGAAGAATTTGGTTTAATAGTTTTCTTTATTGACGTTATTACGTTGAAATTACTTTGGTTTATTTGTTTGTAAATTTTAACAATCGCTACTGTCCATTACATTGGTAAGTTCTAACATTCACTACCGTTCATTACACTGAAATTGTTTGGCTTAATTCGATGGTAGGTTTTAACATGCACTAAGTTTGGTTTAATCGTATAGCCGTAGCGAATGACCGAACGAATATTTTTGAAGTTAATCGCACACATCAACTTTTCATCGTTTTTTTTTTAATTTCACGTTTGCCGTCGCGAATGACCTTAACATATACCCGAGCAAAACACAGAAGTAAACGGTATCTGATACTGATCTGGACTCCACTGACGTTGTTCACGACCGCGCTCCTTGAACATAGGAATTTGACTCGGTGACTTGATTCCGTGAAGGATGAAATCAGACTCCACGGATGTCTGTTCATCGACATCCATCAAAAGCGATCGTCATGGATTCCCCGCCTAAGGGTAGCCAATCAGCGCTTGGATTCCATTGGACCGTTTCCATGGACATCATCCAAGAAAATTGGAAAGATCCACCCTGGAAGGCAAGCGCATGACGTACCATGGCGAAGGTAAGGTGAAAGGGAAGAAAGAAACGCATGTCGCAGGCCAAAACTGCTGCTCCATGTATGAGCAAGATTTACTGCCGCCATCCGCAAGGGATAGATTCCTTGATTGACCTCTTACCGAAGGCAGGAATCTGTTTTGGGATAATGAACTAAACATGAGATATGACCGTTGCTAGTTTGCTTAAATTAAACATATCTCGGTCATGTTCAATTCAATGCATGGGTGCATATTGTTTTAGGGTATGTTAATACCGTTGGTGATGCCGTCAGGCGAAAGTATTTGCTTGGGTGTTTACTTTGTGTAAACGAAAGCAGCTTCGATAGCCAGCGTGAGAATCGTGGCTACTCGTTGCTTAGGTAAATATTCCTGGTCATGACCGATGCTGGTGATCGTTCCTAGATACGGCGACGGATGGTAAAATCTGGTGATGCTGATAAGCAAACAGATATGAGCGTCTGAAAGGCCAATGTTTAATTTGATCTTCTCTTCTTTTGGAAAGATAGATCATAGGGCATGCCGTTGAAAATCTGGCTTGCAGATGTGCCAGCCAGCAAGCACCCCGAAATGTCTTCTTGGTCAATGGATGGGTACAAAGATAACGCACGGAAATTCATAGCGGATGCACCGAGGTAGCTCGGTTGATGCAATGGTCATGAAAAGATGATAATCTTATCATGAATTTTAAGTTTTCAGATATGACCGCTCGAAGGAGGCTTGGAACAGCCTATAAAAAGGTAAGTTATATTTGATGAATATGGTGGGGTTTCGTGCGACGCGTGGCTTTTTGGGCCCTGAAAAGCCCCACAATGACATTCCCATAGACCGTGACGCCGTGCAAGTTCATGCTTTCTCCGTATTGGAGGGCCTGGCCATTCAACATCAGCTTTAGAATCGATGATCCACTTTTCTTTGTGAATGTTGTATGCTGTGTCTTCGTTGCATTGAAGTCGACGAGATTGGCTGTTCCCACTGCATGACTTAATCCAGATCCCCACACTTGTGGGGATTAGGAGTATTGTACCAAACACGGACACTCGCTTCACTCCTATCCCCATCTGCGTGTCACTAAGGTTCCAAAAATATCCCGCCAAACACTGAAAGAAAGTTCCACTATTCTACCGAATATAGTCTAACACAAAGATCAAAACAAAACTCCGCAACACACCGTCCACAATAAGTGGAATGAAACAAAGTACACTGCTGATTGTTTATTAAAGGTTTACTTTATTTGGTTTAGATGTACCCAAGTATTTTGATGCATTTATTTTGTTACATTCGTCATTATCTTTAAAATTGTGAAGGATAATTCGTAATTTTACAGATTGAAGTTGTAAATTAATCTAATTAGACAATGAAAATACGCGCACACGTCCGCTGTAATGGACCGACGACTTGTACATCAAAACTTTACTCACGCGACTCGCTGTTGACTTTCGCGTCCCCGTGTGCACCGAGGAGCGGGAGCGGCAACGACCGTGGTGGCCGGCGGATGGAATTAGACTCCGCGATAAACGGCGCGTGCAGAGTCGACTCGCTAATGGGGTGAGTTTGTGGTGTGGTGGTAGATATCCTCTCCACTAAGGATATCGTTTTTACCTACCACCAGAAAAACGTAAAGTCTCTCTTGGTGGAATAGAAAACCAGATCTCGTAATGAAGGTCATGGTGGTATGTGTGTGATCGTTCAGATCTGTGTTGTTTACTCATGCGCGAAGGCAATGGAAAAACAAAGCAGGCAGGCGGCAAGGACGAAGGAATCGGGACGATCATGGTTTATGATGTGCATCGCGGCTAAATAAATAGACGACGTTGCATCGAAGAGATGTGCTAAAAGCAAATATGGGACGAGGGCATCATAAAAGTCTTAGATGAGTGATGCCCTTGTGTAAATAGGCGAATAGCCATTGGGAATGGTGATAATGGGTTGGTGGATGAAACAAATCCCTTGCTTTCATTTGTATATGCAGGGAAATTCGTTTGTGGGAAACGGATTCTATATTTGCATTGTTTATGCTTCTGGCGCAAGACTAATGACCTTGCCCGGAAAAAACAAATCATTATGGAAAATTTAACAAGCCTCAGTACTTGCTAAATAAGGCCAAGACAGGTTTCCGGTTGTAGTGCCGATGATGATGATGATGATGCTTTGAATTCAATCCGGGGGCTATGCGCGAAGTCGATGATTGTTTGGAGATTCAAACAAAGGAGCATTTCTGGGTAAAGTGCTTGTAGCTGTATCGATAGTTGCAAGTCATTGCAAAGCAGATTAGATGGTTATACAATGACGATTTGTATATACCATCTGTGTCAATTGTACATGGCATCTATGGCGACGCAAGTGTCGAACTCTAGTGTAAAAATCTACGCTAATTGAGAACTCGGTTCTTGGTCGCTAATGCAGAGATGCATTGATACATGTATGAATACCCTTGCGGGAGAAATTCTTACAGGAAATTTGTATGCGAAGAGATGCATGAACGGTAAGGATTCTTTAACAGGGACTTTTAGATTATAAATTTGATAACCTAGATACTTAAGGTGCTAATGCGATTGCATTAGCGAAAACTTATGCCGATTGGGATGTAGTTATGGGGGTTTTTCAGGTAAGCGGGCCGTGGGGTTTGGCGGAATCGCCACGCACTAATCGGTCGATCACTCGAAAAAGAGGAAACAAGCGTATTATCATGCGCAAAAAATGAACACTTTGTATTCCGTTGATTCCAAGAAATCATTTAGGGGAAGCAAAAATTAGGTTGGAACCAAAATATAACCTTGAGGCACCCCGGAATTAACAGGATACAGGTCCGAAGACTTGCCGTCCACAACAACCCGGATCGATCGATTTTCAAGGAAGCTCTTTCTCCAGTAGCTGGGAAAGTCCGTATAAAAGAAGTTTGCTCAGCAATGCCCCGTGCCAGACGTAATCAAAAGCCTTAGAGATATCCAATGCTACCACTCTTGACTCACCATGACGCTCAATCACAGATGTCCATACATCGGTTAGAAGGGTCAAAAGCTCTTTGGTGGATTGTTGTCTTAATCGAAGTGCTCCGCCGAACACTGTTCACACAGCAGAAAATAAAAACAAACCAGAACACGGAGCGAATCGGCCACAAATGAAACACTGAGAGAAATTGTTTTTAATTTTTGTTTTTTTATTGTCAAGTTCGGTCTTCACTTACGGCTAGAACACAATGTCGATTTGTGTTTATGATAGTAGTTTAGGTAGATATTAACAAAAGCACAACAAACTTCCACCACACCTTAATCGAATAATATTTGAAAATATTCTTATTTAATCCTCATTATCGCACATGGCCATTCACTTATTGTTTTTAGCACGAACATTGACCGCATATAAAAACGGCACATGTTAGGATGCACGTTTAGGGTGTTTTCAGATTAACTCGCGTATTTTAAAGATTTAAACAGTCAGGTCGAACATTTTCTTTCTTGAGTTAACGTGCTGCGCGGATCAACCTCTTCGCGAGGGTTCTTTTGGTCGACTGTTGTTTCTTCTCTGGAGATGATTCCATTCACCCCATAGTTTTCTTTCTCCTTTCGCTTTCCCTGGGTGGTGGCTTTCTCTCAATCGAGAATCTCTCCACCAGGGAAATTCGCGCTCACGCATAGAGACGCGGGGTCTGCCGACTGTAGGCCCATCAGAAATATTCACACTTCTGTTGCGTTACTTATACAAACAATCGAATGTGTGGTTTACTTTAGGCGATACGGGGATCGTGTTTGCTTTGCCCTATGGGAACAGCGGTTTCATTTATTGATGTTTCACCGCAACGGGTTTTGTGTAGGCGAAGTGCATTGCGGCAATGACAAAGGTTTTGCCGACGGATTGTTTTACGGCAATTGGCTTATCGTCGGGGATTTGATGTTTGTCGACATCTGGCGCAGCTGTGCCAACCACTTGTGTTTATCCAGCTAATGGACCGATACACAATTTCTATGCTGGGCCGTGTCCTTCGATCGCCGTGCAGGCGTAGGAAAGGGGACACGTTTCTGTGGGCACGTGAAGTTTGGTCACAGGTGAGTATGTTCCTTGGTGGAACGAAGACATCTCTATGGTGATTTGTGCGGTTCGTGGAGTTTAGTTATAAGTGAGTATGTTCCTTGGTGGAACGAAGACATCTCAGCCTATGGTGATTTGTGCGGTTCGTGGAACCGCCACAGGTCTTCCGTGGACCTCTTGCCACGGAATTCGTATTGACGATCATTCAGGAGTCAGTTGCACCCCAAATATTTAATTAATTCAGCGTTGATGACTTTTCCAATCACCTTAGATAACATAGACAGTAATGCTTTCAGCTGGTAATTTTGTGGGAGACACTTTTTTCTCCTCTTTGAGATTGGCTGAACTAGAGCCGCTTTCCAATAGGTAGGAAGAACCGGCGATTATTCTGGAGCACAGTTCTTAAGGACTATTGCTGGTATTCCGTCCCGACCGGTTGCCTTCCTACAGTCCAGCCCACGTACAATGCGCTGAATAGTACGCGGGCGCAATCTCACATCCCGCATCGAAGACCGTAACGGCGCGACCACAAGCGGCTCCATTTGAAACTAAACAAAGTGTTTGCAGGCGGGCTTTTGGTGGTTCTAATGTATCTGTTGCATGTGTGGGGTCGAAACGGATAATGTGGTTAAAACCAAGCTCCCAAGTCTAGTGCGCCTTACCAATTTTCCGAAAACACTGGTGTGTGCGCTTTGGCGGTTGCGACTCGACTCTGTGCGTGTGGACACGGAGGTGAATGAATCTCGACTATCTAATAACATAGTCATAGCTAAAATCAACTCGCTGCCATTTACTAAGAACTTCGAAAAGGGTTGCTATACCTGTATAGGGGATTTAGTTCCGGGGAATCATCGCCGTATAAGCTGAGTTGGATTCGTTGGTTGTGTGTACCGGGAAATTGGTTTCGGCGGCATAGCCAAGTATGATCAAGGGTCTTGATCATTGCGATGGTCGTTTCGTGGAAAGGCGACGCATCATGCTGTTGGCTTGCCAGTAAGAGGGAATTGGTGTGGTTCTACGTGGTTTAGGTGTAATGGGAACCGAAATGGTTTTCAGGGGAAATTGGAATTGCTTGGTTGCAAGCAAGGGATATAATTAAGGTAGAGAATTGGCCGAAGCAATTTCGGGTAAATGTATGCGGCTCGGTGTAGTTAATGGAGATGGTGAGTATTCCGTTGTAAATTTGAATATGCGTTTATTACAGAGTATGATTTTCGGGGGAAATTAGAATTGCTTGGTCGCAAGCAAGGAGTGTAATTTGAATAGGAAATTAACTGAGGTGCTTTTTGGGAAAAATTATATGTGGGGTGATGTAATTGCGGGAGATGATTAATATTTCATTGTAAATTGGAATATGCATTTATTACAGTTTAGGAAATGGATTCTTGGTAAGTGTGGGGATGTATGCAATTGCGGATTTGGAGATGGATGTTGTTGCATATTGGGATGTGTTTTTGCATGTTGGGAAATGGGTTACAGGTTAGGTTCGGGTGACGCGCTGTTAGTGGTCAAAATTGGTTGGTATTATGGGTTGGTTCTTCGTGTGGTATAGAGAACCCTTACAGACTTATCTCCGTGTCAGTCCGGGCCATCAGCCAAATATCCGAAACATAGTCGAAAATTTCTCCCGACGATATCGCGGAATGTACAGCGTGACGGGGTGGTATTTCACCGTGGGACCGATTACCACCTAAACCAACCTTTTTTCGAACTGGTTCATCAAGTAAGTTCCGAAAGATGGCCAGGTATTTCTCTCGACCATTTCACGAAGCCTATAGCTTGATTGGGTGATATTTCACCGGGCGGCAGGCCGATGGACCACACCTACCACTCGGCCTTGAGTCGCCTCTTACGACAAGCCGGCCTGGCTGTGAGTATATTCGAACTCCCTACTCACAGGCATGTATGACTTTCCACATGTGTCACATGGAATCAACACAGCTGAAAATTGGGACACCTTACTATATGCCGGCGATACCTTAATCTATGGACATAGTAGGGCGCCAAGAAGAGCTCTCAAAATCGTTTCTGATCACTTTAAACAAATAGATACATTCTACCGATGATGGGGTATACAAATCAACGCATCTATGTCGAAAGGGGTCTGCTTTCGAAATCCTAGCGGAAAATGACCTAGGAGAATAGTCAAGGAGAGTCGCAATCTCGAGCTCCTAATCGAAGGAGTATACATTCCAGTAGAAAAGACTATTTCCTACGTGCGGATAAAATTCAATAATTTGCTGAAATTTAATCAGGACGCACGTATGACATTCACCTTCTCTCGGAAGCGTTCCCCCACTCACCCACGCTACTATCTCTTACTGAACCAACCGATAACATGGGTTGAATTGATTCGCGATCTGGGTGTCCTATGCGACATAGAGCTCAAATTTACAGCACATATTGATTACATAATCCTCAAGGCCAACGCTGCCCTAGGGTTTGTCAAACGCTGGCCGACGGAATTCCTTAACCCCTATGTCACCCGATTTCTCTACACAACCTTTGTCCGGCCACTACCCGAATACGCTAGTCAGGTCTGGTCCCCGTATCAAGTGTCTCACATTCGCAGGATTTAGGGTGTTCAGCGTTGTTTCTTGCGCTTTGCCCTCCGCGGACTAAACTGGGAAAATCCGCTGACTCTACCACCATACACAAGCCGGCTCCCTCTAATCAATCTAAACACACTTGAAGAGCAGAGAATCCATGCCGACATCATCTTTGTCCATCGCCTTCTGTCTGGCTCAATCAATTGCCCAAGCTTGCTCTCCACTTTAACATTTCATACAAACCCCCGTAACGTACGTAACCCTCGACTGTTTTACGCTCATCACACTTCTTACGGCGCTAACGAACCCATCTCGCGTATGATACGACAGGCCAACTCTTTCTCCACCTCCTTCGATTTCAACATCTCCACTCCCGCTCTTAGACGACGTCTCAGAAGTAACCCGTCCTAAATTCGCCCCATCCCTCCAATAACCCCCCTACCCCGCAATTCTCTCCTCTCCTTCCTCAAACTTCTAATTATTAGACCAATTCTAACGCACGGGTTCCCTATATGGTTCACAATTTCGCCCAGGGTGGCTAGGCACCTGGAGGTTCTTAAAAGCACCCTACTCAGATCCTGAATTGGGATGCACTATGCATCGCATAACAAAAGATACTCTAACAGAGAAGTCTACATGAGCGTTAAAGTTAACCCACTAATGGACTATGTCGCTAGAGCGATGGTAACCAGAATCGCAAGGTTGTCCGATAGTGAAAACCGTGTGATCAGAAATTTACTTGACAGACATGGCAGTAACGGCTGGGACACATCCCGTTATGCAATTTCAATAGGGGCAACCAACACGAGGCTCAACGAGAAATTTCTTACTCCAGAACCCGGCGAGCTCTTACCGCCATATTACAAAAAAGTAATTCGCGGCCAAAACAGGGACTAAGATGCGCCCCAAGTAAGCGATTCACTAAGTACCTTAAGTGTTTATTGAAAAAAAAAAGAATTAAAAAGACAATTACATAAAACAAAAATAAACACGGACAACACACAACAAAACTATCTTAAAAGCATGTGCTCACAACAAGTATCTGCAATGTCAAACTAAAATAGAATTAAGAACTTACAGTAGGAAAACCTAGGATTAAGATTGTAAATAGTTGTAAGTAATCAATATTAGTTGTAATGTTGGCGGTAGATATATTATATTATAAATATTGTAGCTGGAAAGCGTCTAACACGCAAACAAAAAAAAAAAACGACTACTACGAGGGTTGCCTCTTATGTTTCGGGATTTGGCAACCCTAGTGTTGCAATCCGGCAATTGACAGCTCCGTCGTAAAGTTGGACATTTTTCAGGTTATACGCACTCCGAACGTTTTGACATAAGAGCGCTATTTGTGTTGTTTACAGTAACTTAAAAGATTCATCTCGGCCCAAAAATGGAATTAAATCGTCAACATTTTCGTGCGATTATTTTTTACAACTTTCGGCGTGGATTAACTCAGCAACAGTGCATGGATGAACTTAATTCAATTTTTGGCGATGAAGCTCCATCAAGGACCAGTGTTTATCGATGGTATGGTGAATTCAATCGTGGTCGTAGTTCACTCCAAGATGAATGTCGTGAAGGTCGTCCAAAATCAGTTGTTGTTCCGAAAACCATTGATGCTGTGCGCGAACTGATATTGGAAGATCGTCATGTGACCTATCGTGAGATTGAGACAACCTTAGGCGTTAGTGGGACCAGCATACATTCAATATTGCATAAACATTTGACCGTCAAAAAAATTTGTTCGCGTTGGATCCCACACAATTAGTCAATCGCCAAAAAAAAGGCGCGTGTCAATTGGTCGAAAGAAATGCTCAAAAAATACGATCGCGGTGCTTCGAAACACGTCTATGACATCGTGACAGGCGATGAATCGTGGATTTACGCGTATGAGCCCGAAAGTAAACAGCAGTCGACTGTCTGGGTGTTTCAAGATGAGCCAAATCCAACAAAAGTTGTTCGTGCACGAAGCACTTCCAAGCAAATGGTCGCCTGTTTTTTCGGAAAAACTGGACGTGTCGCAACCGTACTGTGGGGGTTTTCTCTATTCTACATGAGAAACAACCCACAATTCCAACCAACATTTCCACCTTATTTCGACCGCTTTCAGCGCGCCATACTTACCAATTTCCTTTATATGTATTCCCCTGTAAAACATTTCAAACGGACGTATAGCTAAACTCATCATCCTTTGCAGATAATGCATAATTGAGTTTAGCTACATAAATGTCATACGGCAACTCCATTCTTGCTAACCATGAGTTTCCCATCTGAAATCTCATAATGTCGGTTAGCAACAACAAGTCTAAAAGAACGACGCTGTTGCAACATAGCAAAATAGCTGGGGTAATTTCAGCGTCTTAGAGTCTGGTTTTCACGCGAATTATTTCCCAAACATCAGCGGCGTCCTATCGACTTTCCCTCAGATCACCCATTCGCTTGGGATCAATGATCTCTCTTTGCAGGGGAGTAACATCCGCTAGGTTTCTCTCTCATTCGTATTTCTTTCCACGGTTCAATGTGCTCCGACTACACCATAGCCGTACCACTGGGTCAGTAGGTCGTGTCAGTAGCTGCATCTGATACCAACACACACAACCAAAGCTACCCCGAGATCACAGCATATCATGTTTTCTGTTCTCTCATTCTTCATGTCCGTCAATTAACCTATTAACAAAAGTTACTCACACTTTGACGGGCGCGAGGTTGAGAGAGCAGGGGCGTGGTCTCTTTTGGTTGTCCTGTGTGTAGAAAGAAATATGAATTTCAACCCTAATGCATCCCAGTCGCTATTTGTATCTGAATCTGGTTGTATCTGCGGATGAGATAGTTCGTTTAGTTCACGGAACAAAAAGCCTAAGGAGTCGTTCGATAGAGTTGGTGTACAGGTAACGTTTTTTTAGTTCCCGAAGCCTGTTTTGACGGTTCACCTATATCCGCGATTTGCGTACGACCGACCAGCTGAACAGTCTAGCGTTTCCGTCGCGTACTGCATTCCCTGCTTGACAGAAGTGAAATAGTAAATCATAGATATTCTGACTAATCCAGTGAGGCTGTGATTCATGTTGGCAAATACAATTAAGACCAATTTTTAGCTGTGTAATTAAGTTCAATCGATATTGTGCCATTCACCAGAAATAAAATTAAATAAATAAAAACGTGTTTTTTTCATTTCTTTCTGCGGATCATCGTTGTGGGATTACAGTGAATCCTGTGCCATACGTTGGCATTATACTTTTACCCCCACAGTACCACTAGAACAACGCAGAACAGTCAATTCTGAGTGGTACACAACCATTTGTTTGCCAGTTGTCTTCCAAGAAATCAGGAAAACCAACCGCCGAAGACGGATCACTCTTCACCACGACAATGCGAGCTCTCACACATCGGCTGCGACAACTGCATTTTTGAGCACCCAAAACATCGATTTGATGGGTCATTCGCCGTATACTCCTGACTTGGCACCTTATGACTTCTTTTTATTCCCGTACGTAAAAAACAAACTGAGAGGTCAACGTTTTTCGACACCTGAAGAAGCGGTTGCTGCATTCAGAATGCATGTGTTGGAGATACCTCAATCAGAGTGGCAAAAGTGCTTCGACAACTGGTTCAAACGCATGCAAAAGTGTATAGATCTTCATGGGGAATATTTTGAAAAACAATAAAGTGATTTTCGATGATCAATATTTGTTTTTGTTCTCTAATCCCGAAATATAAAAGGCAACCCTCGTACTAATCTACCTCAAAAACATTTATTATTTCAGCGACATCGTTCTCATTGCACACATTAACAGTTTGTCGTTACAATTTGCATAACGATACATACATTTATTATTGCTGCATTCCCCCATTTTTGGATCTTCGAATGTTCCTATTGCCAAACATTTTCCAACGTCCTCAAAGAGCTATCTATGTTTTTAATATTCTTCAGTAATACTAAACCAAACTGCCTTAGTGGCACAAAATGACTTAGTTTAAAATATGTTAAGGTCTAAACATGACCCCTTCCGGCACAACGGCTTGTTTATTTGCATAGCACTTCTTTTCAATGCTTCAATTAATCAGCTCGTCTATCACAGCATTTGCTAAAAATATCTACGTGTGAACGATAACCGACGGAAGACATGACAGCAACAAAGAGTTCAACACTCACTCCATCCGCAAAGATTGGTGTGGGATGTTTCTGGTTGGAACAATATTATACATTTTCTTTTTTTGGTTCATGGACAACATCTCAAATAGTATTCATCTATCTCGCCGTAGGTTGATACTTACATTCAGTATTTATAACGTGAAATTCAGGTCAATAACTAGTAAAGATTCGTCATAGAAAAGCAGAAAGAAATGGCGAGAAATTTTAAGGTATTGTGGTGGGACTTACAATAGTATATTTCCTATAATAATGTGCCATGACATTTCGCGAGGGTGAGCAACCAAGCCTTTTAAGGAGAGCCCCATCAGATTATACCTAAAAGGCAATTTCTTTATGCGAATTTGAAGATAACTCGAAGGAAATCGTAACCCAGCTGGCTGTGACTTTGGTGTGGATAACCTCCTCGAAAGATTAGAAAGAATTGTGGGTAACTCGAGTGATCCAATCCATTTAGGGTACTTTTTTCTGTTTTATTAATTAAGGCAGTTTTGTGCAGAGATATATTCCTTAACGCAGAGTCTTCTTTTACGGAGAAGAACTATTAACAAATATTAGTCATTAATATTGTAATACTCAGCGCAAGGATTTTTTAGAATCTTCACACCTGTTTGTCTGTGTTGTTTATTAGACCATCAATCAGATACAATTTATAATTGGTTTTTTAAAGGGCGTCCCAATAAAAGGGAATGATGTTAAAAGTAAATAAAACAAAGAGCGTGTAATAAATTGATGATTTTGTATTGAATCAATTGGTTCATGGCAATGTGTGAAAAATAACATGGTTTCGGCTAGAATCTAGAGAACTCAGGGGGTAGCCCACTTCTTCAGCTGGGAAAAACTAGCGGCAACGCCACAGAAGTGGAGTGTAAAGATAAGAGGCAACAGTGAGACGCTTAACACATCGAACTTCAATCAAGTTCAAAGATTAATACGTGGCCAACACAAATGTGGAAAATATGGGGCAGTAATTTCCCTGTTTACGATCCATGGTATATCACCTGAAGACATTCTCGTAAATCATGTGGGGGTACTTAAACTGCTACGATCAAGTTCCCTTCATCAGTTGCAGAAAAAAATGGTGCAAGCGGACAAAATTAAATTGAATGGGCTGTCTGCCATATCTCAAAACGAACCCTACTGATCAAATGGTTGTAAAAATGAAGACCACTCAACTCTGCAGGCGGTATGAAACATGTAGTCATATCGCAAAATATTGCATCGACATAGGCGACGTGGATTATGTACAAATTTGATTTGGTGAGGGCAGGACCCTCCTATATTAAGCTTACAGTACAAGGGAGGAAACAGTAAAAAAAAAAGAGAAATACTACAATTACAAAAACGTAAACTAACTTAAACTATGGTATAAACAAATGAACTAAGTTGTCGATGAGAGGTGTGCGGGGTTGGGGTGTGGGTTGTGAGCGTGAGTGAGTGCCTGGGAGTGGTCGTGGGGGTGTAAATAAATAACGGTTGGGTTATTGTATTGGGGTGTATGTGGGGACCGCCGACGGTAGGCAAACAGGAAGTAGACCGGCAGAACGGCCGCGACGGAGATGGGAGGACAATGTTAGGTCTGACCTTGAGGAGATCGGATCGGATGGTCAAGCGTGGAAGAAGAGTGCGTAGGACAGGGATCAATGGCGAAGTTGTGTCGGCGAGCTCATGAACCTCGGGGTTCCTACAGGCCAATAAATAATGGAGGTAGTAGTGGGGACCGCCTATTTGTGTGTGGGTGTGGTAGGGCAACATAATTTAGGAGGCAGTGTATGATAAAACTGTCGCAAGGCTAATAACCTTGCCCGGAAAATTAAATTATTATGGACAATTTAACAAGTCTCGGATAAGTACCGGATACCGGTGGAGAGACTTGCTAAATAAAGCCAAGACCGGATCCCGGTTGTAGTGCCGATGATGATGATGTATGATAGAATGGGCAGTATGGGTGGAAATCAAACGAGATGGAGTTCACGTATCTCAGCATCCCTGAAAGGGGTTCGTTTCGTGGTACAATGCGGGGGGGGGGGGGGGGGGGTATAGAAGACGGGAATTATTTATGCGTGTTCCATGGGTTTGTATTGAGGAGAGTAAATTTTAAGAGGTAAGCGCCATCGACCGAGCCAAAGAGGAGTCGATGAATAAACAGAAGGTCAGCTAGGGCTCTACGCTCAAGGGTTTTGAGATTGATTAATTTGGGGCGGTTGATGTATGAGGGCAGGATTAGAGGATTTTCTTAGCCTAGTCCTCGAAGAGGTAACCGTAGGAAACGGCGTTGGATGCTTTCGATTCTACGGATATGATTCTGTTGAAAGGGGGACCATATCTGGCTACTAGAGTAGGGGGCGGACGAGGGAAATGTAAAGGGATCGGGTTACGTAGGGTTTGGAGAATTCCTTTGACCAGCATTTCACGAACCCGAGGGCCGAGTTGACTTTCAAGATTATCTCGTCAATATGAAAGAGGAGATTAAGTTCTCTATCGCAAAGGATTCCGAGGTCTTGAATGGTGTGGACAATGGTTAGCGGTTGGTTGTAAAGGAAATATAGGCACGGAGAAGAGTTGATACGTTTTCGGGAAAAGGTTATAAATTGGCACTTCGCCATATTAAGTAAAAAAAGGAGTTATTATCACACCAAGTTGAGAAGTTGTCTAGGTCTGTTTTCGGCGGAGCACGATCATGTGGCGATTCGATTGGGTTGTACTCCATGAAGACGGGAATTATACGTGTTCCATGGGTTTGTATTGAGGAGAAAAAATTTCAAGAGGTAAGCGCCATCGACCGAGACAGAGAGGAGTTGATGAATAAACAGAATGTCAGCTAAGGCTCTACGCTCCTCAAGGGTTCTGACGTTGATTAATTTGAAGCGGTTGATGTATGAGGGCAGGATTAGAGGATTTTCCTAGCCTAGTCCTCGAAGAGGTAAACGTAGGAAACGGCATTGGATGCTTTCGATTCTTCGGATATGAATCTGTTGAAAGTGGTCCAATTTTCGCTCAGTCGGAAATAAGTTCTCAAGTGAACACCTGTGCCAGAACGTTAAATTTTCTTTTTTTATAAAGTATAGTGGTACGTGTGCCTGACGTGTGAGAATTTTGGGGTTCGTTACAAGTACGGTTATTTTTTTTTTCTAGGAATTGTTTACCATGCTGTCGGCAGTTCAAATTCGAACCCTTGTAGGGCCTCTTACAGATACACACACAATACACAAGCAAATAGTGAAGAACACCGAACGAAAATCGAATAAAAAAATGTATCAGATCAGTATACCATAGCAATAGCATAACAATTCCACATCAGTTGAGTCTGCTTCAGCTTAGAAATCGAATTCGTACACGTGGCAGTGGCCTGATATGTTGAGCATTGGTTTCATTTTTAGTGATTCTGACCATCATAGCGTCAGTTCTAATCACACGTTCTTCACTGTCATTCCAAACGCTATACCCTCTTTCTTTATGAATTCAAAATGGGACATAATGCGTCAATGGCAATGAAAAACATAATTGACGCATTTGAGGATGTAGCGGTAAACACACAATACGACTTGGAAAGTTCCGTTCGGGAGATTTCAGCCTCGAAAATGAACCACGTGGGAAGCCGGAAACGTTAGTTGACGATAATATTTTAAGAGCAGCAGTGGATGCGGACCCAATGAAATCGGTGCGAGGCATTGCACAAAGCATGGGAGTCATAAGCATAAGTCGACACCTTTCTCTCATAGGAAAGGCAAAGAAACTCGATAAGGGGGTACCCCATGAACTGAATGAGTCCCAAAACGACGGTGTCCGAAAATCTGTACATCGCTTAGATTAAGAAACCAAACTGAGCTGTTTTTGCACCGGATAGTCACCTGTGATGAAAAGTCGATTCTGTACGATAACCGTAAAAGACCTGGGTAATGGTTGGATGCCGGTGAAAAATTAAAACACACGTTCAAGCCTGATCTTTACCCAAAAAAAGAGTATGGTGACAATTTGGTGGTGATGAGTTCAAACTAGCGACTGAACGTAAGAATGCTGCATACCGAGCAATACAGTAGTCTCATAGGACGCGGGTGCGCGAGGAGAAATACAAAGAAGAAGATCAGAAAAAAGATTTCACAGACAAAAGAAAAGTGCCTGGGCAAAATACCTTGTCTGTGAAATAGAGAAACGTGGAGAACGAAGTCCGCACCAGGCGCGGAAGTTCTACCAAATAAACCGCAGTATGACGCGATACACACCACGCTGCACTTACTCCAAGAATAAGGAGGGTAATCTGATCACCGATCCTGAAGGCATTCTGGAGCGATGGGAAGTGCACTTCAATGAATTGCTAAATGGTTAGCTTACAGAAGAATTGGAGGCTCCACCAATGCAAGATCAAGATCAAATGCTGCCGCCGCCAAGCATTGGGGAAACAGTTAAAACCATAAGACAGCTCAAATCAAATAAAGCCCCCGGAGCTGCTGAACTGATCAAACAAGGAGGGACAGCGTTATATCACGCAATTCATGAGATCGTGGTGCACGTATGGGAAGAAGAGGAGATGGCGTAAGATCGGCGTCGTGGAATAATTTGCCCCATACATAAGAAGGGAGATATCACAGTGTGCAGCAACTATAGTGGTATAACATTGCTGAGTAGCGCCTGTAAGATACTCTCCACTATCCTACAAGATCGGATAGCCCCATACGTTAAAGTCATCATTGGTCAATATCAGTGCTTCATCTCAGGCAAATCAGCGATTGATCAGATATTCACCCTTAGGCAGGCGATGGAAAAATGTCTGGAATTTAAGATTCCATTATATCATCTGTTTATAGACTTTAAGGCCGCCTATGACAGTATAGCCAGGGTAGAACTATATAATTCCATGAGAGAGTTCGGCATTCCAAACAAATTGATACGACTTTGTAGGTTGACTATGACCAACGTAACTAGCCAAGTAAAAATAGCGGGATTGCTGTCCAAACCAATAAACGTCTTTAATGGACTCTGTCAAGGGGACGGTCTGTTCTGCCTCCTCTTCAACCTGGCGTTGGGGAAATCAATCCGTGACTCTGGCGTCACAACTAGAAGGACTATTGTCACCACGTTCAGCCAGATACTTGTACGCGGAAGACACCGACATCATCGGTAGATCCGATTCGGCTCTACAGGACTCTTTTACCAAGATCGAGCAGACGGCACAAAAACTGGTATTGGACATTAATGAGGGGAAAACTAAATACATGGTGGCAAGTTCTGCGAAGAGAAGACCTAGCGTTTGTGAAACTATCAGGGTGGCGGACCACGAATTATAAGTAGTGCAATCCTTTAACTTCTTTTTTTAAATCCAACAAAGCCTACTATGGTCTATCAAGGCTCTTTAAATCCCGAAATTTATCCAGAACATCCAAGACCATGGTCTTACCAGTACTCATATATGGATCCGAGACCTGGGTGCTCAATAGAAGGCACTTTGAACTCTTAGCTGCGTTCGAGTGGAAGGTCTTAAGGAGAATTATTGGTCCCGTATGTGAGGGAGGACGATTCCGGAGACTCTACAACCATGAATTGTACGCGATCTACCTTGAAGCTAATATTGTAAGAAATATCAAGCACGGTAGACTGCGGTGGGTGGGACACCAAGGTCGAAGACGAGCCTGCCCACAAAGTCCCTTGGCGCAGGATGTATGGAAGGAGACAGCGCTGCAGACCATGTCTGCGATGAAGGGATGACGTGGACCAGGACGCCCGGAGCCTGGGAGTGCCAAAGTGGATGACATCGGCTCGAAATCGGGACCAGTGGAGAGATTTGTTAAATAAGGCGAAGACCGAATCCCGGTTGTAGTGCCGATGATGATGATGAATATTCTTGAAAGTAACAGACGGCATGTGCTATTGGGTATTATAATTAGTCGGTAGTGCAGGTGGAAACCAAGTAAACCGTCGGTAGCAAAACTGGAATGAATGCGTTAGATATCAATCATGTCCGAAGTTATCTAAACGGAGGAACATCTCAGAAGGTCACCGTATTTTTTTTCTGTTACTTGATATGTGGATTGGTCAGTTGAACATTTGCATGCTGTTATTACTAATTCTTTATTTTGGTCAGGCATTCGTTCACTGACAGTACTCTCTCTACTTTCGAGTTCATATAAAATTTGATTGTACTTTGAATTATCTTAACCTTTCAGTCTAACGCCAAAGAACATATTTATTTGCTTAAGTGACATTTTTATATTTATTTTACCTATCATATACCATATTGTAGTCACACATTCAATTATTTTCGAGTTTATTATATAATTAAATTAGCGATTTGCTAAGCCTGGAATTTTACACTTGGTACCATGAGTTTATTTCGTGTTTTTATGGACTGCGCAATTATTAGATATGAGATAATTAAATTGTCTGCAAACGTTTTTATAGTAATTTTTAATTATATAATTATCCGGTTTATTAAGTCTTCTTTTCTTTTTACTAATAAATTTGTGTTTACTGAAATAATTAACAGCATTGTTTAAATTAGTTGGAATCGGGAATTTTCCTACGGGGATCTTTAGGATGTTTTATATGACTGATGGTTATTAGGTATGGAGAAAAAATATTTACCACAGTTCGTTCCGCTTTTCTGCACCTTAGAAAACTTGTAGACATAATTCTTCATTCTCGGTGTTCGTGCATACAATAATGGCCGGCTCTAGCTTTCGAATAGTGTTAAGCTTAACCATATAGACTATGGATTTCAAATAACCCTAAGGATAGAAATCTATCGGGATCAAATCGCATAATCTTGGTGGCCAGTCGTGGTCGCCGTTCCGGGAGATAATATGTTCACGATATTTCTCACGCAGAATTCCGATCATTTCGTTCACTCTGTGGCAGATGGTTTCGTCTTTCTGAAACCAAATATCACCTAGATCCATACAGTTTCGACCATAAAAACTTCGTTATAATCTGCCGTGTTTCACAACGACGACAGCTAGTCGTCCGTTGCTCCACTAGATACAGTTTTGACCATAAAAACTCCGTTTCTTCCGCCGTGTAAGATGCCTGTTTGGTGTTGTTTTCGAGGAAGTCAGGACCGAGGACACGATTAGCCCAAACATCTCCCTACAGAGTGACTTTTTGTGAATATATGGATTTCTCAACGACCAGTCTTGGATTTTCATCTTCCTTAGATGTTATATTGTGTTATGTTATGTCCTCCGATATGACAAGTTTGCTTGTTGACAAATCGACAATGGTGGACGCGAACCTCACCGCTAAAGATTATATTTTGAGCAGAAAGTGACTATTCACTGCGGGGATTTCGTGCGTTTATTCGGGGTACTGGCGGGGCTAGATAACGGTTCGCAGACTTCAGTTTTTGTGTCAAGCAAATTTTGTATACGCGGAGGTTCAAATCCTTCTTCGACCTCTTATACAAGTGGTCGGTGTAAAGAATAATTCCCTGCCACTATAACGAATCAATGCCTCCGGATGTTCTGCCACACTATCGTGTACACCAGCGATATTCTTGGTATTACGGAACGGGTGAAAGCGTGTTTTCGAGGCTACATTCACCATATACATTATGCTTTTGAAAAGGTGTATGATCTTTCAAATTGTGAAGTAATAGGACGATGGGCATCTTCATTAGAAAAGAACTTCAACACAAAGTCATATATAGAGGAGAAGTGCGCAGTTTCTGGGTGTTTGAAGCATGCATCGTACGCATACAATTTCAGCAAGGAAGGGGACTGCATGCGATCTCGGTTTATACACCCGAGGAACATCAGTATAATTTCTTTATAGCAGAACTTGAGACTTCCTTTTGACGCTTCAAACTCCACCTGGATAAAAACCACTTTATTAGAGGTGGAGATATGACAAATTAATAAGCTATTCAGGAAAAATAATATAATGAGATTCAGTGTTTTCACTTACCACGTAATGACGAAAACAAACAAATGTTAATCAACATAGGGATAGATACAAAGAACGCCATCCTTAGTAATGAATTCTTCGTGATAGAAAATCCATTAGAAAAGGTGAACACGGTAGCAGCTGTCTTCTAGGAAATGTACAAGGTAAAGGAAAGCATCCACCGAAACGACGACTTGGAAAACAGAGTTCTGGTGAATCACTTGCACCTTCGAAATGAAACTTCAAAATGGCTGTTGAGTCCCAGTGCGTTTACCGGGAACGAGCGACGACGAAATATTTGTAACGTACAAGAAAAATATTTATTGCACGAACGAAACTTTATTGTTGCCGAAAAAATGGCTTAAAACGTACGCAAAACTCTATTTTCACAACACAGAAAACTGGTTGACAACGAACGAATAACACATGTCGCAGCCTGGATTAACTCAACATCGTTATTATTAAATAATTTAATTTGTAGTTTTGGTCCTAATTCGTTATAATTTGATTTGTTATAAATTTGCTTAGTTGTTAGAATTGTTAGTCTTAATTCGTTATAATTTTGTAATTACCTGCATGTTTGGCAGCACTGTTTGTGTTCGTTACTGCCATTTTTGTTATTTTGTTTTGTTTGTCATTATTATATAAATTAATTAGTTTTTCGTTCGTTTCGTAAACACTGGTCTAGTTTTTTCGTCCGTTGAAGCCAACATTAGTTTTCGTTCGTAAAAATAGTTTTGTTATTCGTGGTAAAATATACATCAGTTTGAAAGGAAGTCAAGTTCGTTCGTTTTCTTGTATTTTATAAATACTTCGTCGTCGCTCGTTCCCGGTAAATGCACAGGGACTCAACATTGGCAATCAAAGAATCTCGGTTTTACCGAGTTCAATGTCGATAATTTGGCAAAGCTATTAACGCCAAAAACAGGGATAATAGCCTATTAATAACGAGGGGGGCGATCTAGGGTATCTTCGACTCACTAAGAAACAAAAAGTCAGTGGGAATAAATGGAGTACGAAATATCGTACTCAAGTATCTACCACCATTAGCAATGAGCATATACACAGTTCTATTTAACAACGCATTAAATAATGCAACTATCCCACGCGTCGGAAAACAGCAATCATTCAGCCTATACCAAAAATGGGCAAGGACTGTACAAACCCAATGAACATCCGTTCGATAAGTTTGCTTCCAAGCATCAGTAAAGTATTCGAAAACGTCATAAACAAAGCTTTGCTTAAATGGGTTGATGCCAACAACATCATTTCAAATAACCAGTTTGGCTTTAAGACGGGTCATGAAACCAAACATTCCGCAGCTAAACTGGTTTCCATATACAATGGAATAAATGCAAGAATCAATACACGGGTGCCTGTCTGATCGACTTGGAAAAAGCCCTCGACACCGTTTGGCTTGAAGGATTAGACTAGAGGATTGTCAGACAAGGCATGTATAAACCTTTACTGTATATACTTTATGACATGTTAAATGATAGGGGGTTCTTGGTCAAAAGTGGCGAAGTGACCTCCAATGTGGCGTATAAGATCAAGAATTGTTTACAAAACATGTTACGTAGTAACTCCCCCATCGCCTTCGTCCCCACAAAAACATAAATAAGGCTACATTACATATAAAACATTTAACCAATTTAAAAATTAAACACATACATTGCAAACAATTTAAGTCTAAATACAATTATATTACTACAACAATTAAACATTCATCTATAAATCAAACACATTCCTAAATACAATGTACAAGTACACATAATTAAACTCATCAATCAAATCAAACATTAAATTACATTTAAATACAAATTCCGTAAAACATAAACTGAAAACAAGAATAAATATAGCTGGTGCATGAACCCAGTTTTTCGAAGTTGATCGTATTCAGGTTTCTTGGTTGGGACAACGGCGAATGAACAAAGAGATTACGGAGGGAGCTAGGAACCGTAGACACAGTTTTGTTTTTAAAGAGTTAGTTGACGGTTTTTACGGTGTAGTGTCGGTTTCTTGAGGGGGCAGAGGAGAAGAGGATCTGGTCAAAGAAGAAAAAACTGAGTCAAAATAGAGAGTCTATGTTAAAAGTCGATTATAAGTACCATTTATAATAAATTGTATTAAGAGTGTTTAAAACTTGTTAAATTTTCATTCGATATTGCAAATTGCAATCTTGGCGTGCACCTCAGATTAGAGAAACGAAGAAGCTTTGTTTTGGTGATGTACGGTGAAAGATTGCTCCTGAACTTTGACCGCCAACATTGTTGCTGAGATTCCTTTTGATTCCAAGGTTTCCTGAGCGACAATCTCTCATATTACACCAATATTCTCCGTATACTCGAAGAACCTGATCCTGTGTTTGGTAGCTTACCAATTAACCAGGTGATGCAGGATGAAATTTACGTTATGAACAATAAATTGAATAAAACTTTTCCCGGCAGAAACCAACGGAGGATTGGGACGATCAACCCCAGTAGGATCCAGTGATTCTACAGCAGCATCAGTTGGCAGAGAACAACGTCCACCCAAACCATTATCTCCAGCGATTCTGCAGCAGAGTCAGGTAGCAGAGAACAACGGTCACGTGAGTACCAAAATATATATGTCTTCATCATCATCGGCACTACAACCGGGACCCGGTTCTTTGGCCTTTAGCAAATCTCGAGGCTTGATAAATTTTCCATAATAATTTATTTTTACGGGCAAGGTTATTAGCTTTGCGCCAAAAAATATATACGTATAATTAGCAAAAACTGAGGTTAAACTATATATTAAGAAGAGTGTAAACTATATATTAAAAAAACCTTTGTTGTGGACTTCAACATAACATTCCCCTTCACCGGACCTCTTATGGTCTCAATGAACCGCTTTCGCGGATACTGATATGAAATGTCAACACCAATTCCACTTTGTTTGACTTCGATCTCTCTACACATCCTGTCAAGCACCGCCTCCTAAACCATTCTCACCACCAATCTTAAGCGGCGCTTCTACACTTTACTATAACCTGCCCCATCCTCTTGCCCCTACTCCTGCCTTCTTAATCTGTCCTGGTTACGTTAGGTTAAGCTTAGTTGAGATAGTTCTTAAGCTCTGTAGTTTGTAACTTATATATACTTTAGTTGTAGGTAATTATGTTGCTTGAATTAAGCCAATAAATTGGTTGGTAGCCCCACTAAACTAAACTAAACTATTAGCTTCAGAACGTTTTGAGTCGTTCGTGAGTCACATCGGCTCTGGTCTTCGGCATAAATCAATTCCGACTAACTTTCTTCAACTACACGAATTATGATCCATGGCATTCCAAGGGTAGCGATACATAGATTCGTTTGAATAAGTAGACTGTTTTCAGCAATCCATGACGGCATAGTCGTAGTATTCATAATATACGCACAAGATAATGATTTTTAGCTGTAGAACAAAACTTAAAAATGAAAACAATCGCTTCCATTCATCGTTTCGCGTAATCAAAGTTTAACTGGTTTTATTTATTTTGAATAATCATGTATTTACCTTGAAAAGGTTACTGAAAGACTCGTGTTATGCGATCGTAAAGGTGTTTCAAATCGTGCGGATCGTAGATGTTAGCTCGTTAGCTGTAGCTTTTCTCCCTCCAATTAGTGACATCCCATTGATAACTACATTACTATTAAATATAATATGTTTTGTGGTACACGCGTCTTAGATGTTAGCAGATAGATGCGAATAATAGAATAGAACTTTAAATAGGAGTTATAATGTAACTAATGTAGTGGAAGGGATTTGCAGAATTGCGCTAAAATTCCGTTATTAACAAATTCTTGATGTTTATCTGTGAAGTCAAAAGAGAACGTAATATCCATAGGTCGAATTGACATTTTTGAAATTCAGTCAGTTGGTCAATACGGTTTCTAAATTGTTTGTAAAGTAAAAACAAGTTGTGAAGTTTTTGTCAGGGAGTCAGGATTGATTTCGTCTGCTATAATTGAATGCGGATCTTAAAATAAATCAACAGGTGTGTTCGAGGTAGGGTGAGAGCGACCATACAGGGCAAAGTCTCTGATTGCTTTCAACCCCGCGAAGGCCAGGATGATCCTCGTCCCTGTTCAATCAAAGTTGACATGCAGTCTCCACGTGACACGCCTGGATAGCTAATTTGGCACCCGCCATGTAGTGAATCAATGCATGCAGCGACATCCTGAGAAAGGTTGACGCAAGGATAATAAGTTTGCCCAGAAAAACAAACTATTACGGAAGATTCAACAAGCCTTGGATATGGACCGGATACACGACGACGACCACGGAAATGAAAATGGCTAAACGATTTGAGAATTTTTTCATGAAACGTTCGCTCACTATACAGAGCTCGAGCTACACACCAGCTAGCCGATGCCCTGTCCGAATATAAGGCTATCATAATAGCATTACAAGAAATAAGATGGACGGGGAGTGGTGTTATTCACAGAAACGGGTATCACATTTATTATAGCTGTCATGCAAAACACCATGTGCTCGCGGTAGGATTTCTAGTCCTGACCCTGCCAGTATCGGCCTTAACGCAATAAACGAAATGCTATGCACTCTTCGCGTGCGGGGCAAGTTTAAGAATATAAGCCTCATAAACGATCACGCACCTACAGAGGAGTCTCCTCACGATAAAAAAGAAGAGTTTACGAGAACATCGAACGGGCCACCAATCCCTTCCCAAGATACGATATAAAAATCGTTGTTAGTGATTTGAATGCAAAAATAGGTCGGGAGTCGGTTTTCAGGCTCTACACAGGTTCCCATAGTTTGCATGAGAACACTAATGACAATGGACTACAAGTGACAGCATCAAAGAACTTGGTCGTTGCAAGTACCAGGTTTCCGCGTAAAGATATCCACGAAGCCACCTGGGTATCACCTGATGGAGCCAATCGCAACCAAATTGACCACGTGTTGATAGATCGCCGCCACTCCTCGAGCCTGATGAGGGTACGAACGTACCGAGGTGCCAACGTCGACTCGGATCACCATCTTGTTGGTACAGTTTTCCGAGCGCGGATTGCCTTACGGAGACGTATTGCATCCGCAGATCAGGTTCAAATCAACACGGCTGCCTTCGCAATGAAAATACCAGTAACACCTTTGGTCATGCGTTAAGACTCGCCCTCGAAAAGCTCGACAGAGGGAGTGTAAGTCCTGGGGCCAGAATGCCGCGCGTAGAAGAGAAATCCACACGCCTTAAGAATACTGTCATTAGTGCTGCCAACTCCATCTTAGCCAATAGTCGTAGAGATCGGGGTGACTGTTTGGATGATGAGTGCAAACTAGCGACTGAAGGTAAGAATACTGCACACGGAGCAATGCAACAGACTCATAGGACGCGGGTACGCGAGGAGAAATACAAAGAGCTCAGAAGATCTGAAAAAAGACTTCACAGACAAAAGAAACGTGCCCAGGAAAAAATCTAGTCGTTGAAATAGAGGAAAGTAGAGAGCGAGGTCCGCACCAGGTGTGGAAGTTTTACCAAATAGTCCACAGTATGACGCGGTACACACCACGCTGCACTTACTGTAGGATAAAGAGGGTAATCTGATCACCGATCCTGTAGGCATCCTGGAGCGATGTGATGTGCACTTCAATGAATTGCTAAATGGTTAGCCCACAGAAGAATTGGAGGCTCCACCAATGCAAAACCAAGACCAATCGCTGCCCCCACCAAGCATTCAGGAAACATTAAATGCCATAAAACAGCTCAAATCAAATAAAGCCCCCCGAGTTGATGGCATACCAGCTGAGCTGATCAAACAAGGAGGGACAGCGTTACATCACACAATTCATGAGATCGTGGTGCATGCATGGGATCAAGAGGAGACGCCGGCAGATTGGCGTCGTGGAATAATTTGCCCCATACATAAGAAGGGAGATGTCACATTGTGCAGCAACTATAGGGGTATAACATTGCTGAGTACCGCCTATAAAATACCCTCCATTATCCTACAAGATCGGATAGCCCCATACGCTAAAGTCATCATTGGTCAATATGAGTGTGGCTTCATCCCAGGCAAATTAGATATTCACCCCTAGGCAGGCGATGGAAAAATGTCTGGGATTTAAAATCCCATTGTATCATCCATTTATAGACTTTAAGGCCGCCTATGACAGCATAGCCAGGGTAGAACTATATAATCCCATGAGAGAGTTCGGCATTCCAAACAAATTGATACGACTTTGTAACCTACCAACATAACTAATCAAGTCAAAATAGCGGGATTGCAGTCCAAACCAATTACTATAACTATTTATCGGCTTGTAGGAACCCGGAAGTTCATGACCTCACCGACTCGACTCCGTCATCGTTCCCTGTCCTGTGCACTCTCCTTTTACGCTTGACCATTCGATCCGATCTCCTCAGGGTCAAACCTAACATTGTCCTCCCATCTCCGTCGCGGCCGCCCTGCCGGTCTCTTTCCCGTTGGTCTACCGTCAAGAATTCTACGCACGGTCCTATCGTTGCCCATTCGCGCCACATGTCCGGCCCATCTTAATCTTCGCGATTTGATTACTCTCACTATTGTAGGTTTGCAGTATAACTCTTCCAATTCGTGGTTGTGGAGTTTCATCCATTGTGTAAACCAATAAACACCTTTAATGGGCTCCGACAAGGGGGCGGCCTGGTCTGCCTCCTCTTCAACCTGGGGTTGGTGAAAGCAATCCGCGACTCTGGCGTCACAACTAGAGGGTTATTATCACCAAGTCTAGCCAAATACTTGCCTATGCAGATAACATCGACATCATCGGTAGAACCGAATCGGCTGTACAGGACTCCTTCGCCGAGGTCGAGCAGACGGCACAAAAACTGGGACTGCACATTAATGGGGGAAAAACTAAGTACTCGTACATGGTGGCACGTTCTGCAGAGAGAAGTTCTAACGTTGGTTAAACTATCAGGGTAGTGGAGCACGAATTTGAAGTAGTGCACTCCGTTAACTACCTTTGGCCAATAGTAGCAGACGATAACAATATGGAAGAAGAAATACGCGAACGGCTGATCAAATCCAACAAAGCCTACTATGGTCTATCAAGGCTCTTTAAATCCCGAAATTTATCCAGAACATCTAAGCTAGTACTGTAAAGACCATGGTCTTACCAGTACTCTTGTACGGATCCGAGACCTGGGTGCTTAATAAAAGGCACACTGAACTTTTAGCCGCGTTCGAGAGTAAGGTGTGGGGGTTCTCTATATTACGCCGGGAACCAACCCACAATTACAATCACAATTTCGCCCGCTGACCGCGCACAACGCCAAGCCCAATCCCTTTCGTCGGCCTATTTCACCTGTAAAAGAATGCATAACCTGAATTCATCCTTCTATGCAGATAATGCATCACCGAATTCAGCTTTTTCAAGCCATATGGTAGCATTATTTTATATACCACATGAGATTTCCTATCGGAAATCAAAAATCGCATGCCTGGTTAGCAACAGCAAAGCGTGGGTAAGCGTCGCTGTTGCTACATTGAGAAACGGCTTGGGTTATCGCGAATTCCTTTAGTCTTTTTCCAACGCCGATATTATCCCATGCCATCGCGGCGTCCTATGACCTGCGCCAGATACGGCTATTCACTGGGGATCAAAAACCCAGAGTCAGGTACGAGAAAAATACTTTTTAACCCACCCCATTTCCCGTTCTCGGAGTGCATTTTGGTTCTGCACTTTGAGAGCAATTAAATACGAAACCGGGTCATGCGGTCACCAATTGATTTTGCTTTCGTTGCAAGCGAAATCGTCATGCTCTCCGTTGCAGTTTTCCCATTCTCCCTGAGTCCATTGACTGTTGGGTAAATTCACAAGAGTTTATTCACCTTAATGGGCGGGGAAATGGGAGAATGGGGATGAGTGTGTGTTCAAGAACGGGTGATCGTGTGGGTAGAGAGGGCCCCCAGGTAAGCTGCCGAAGTCAGTCGAGTTTTATCAGTCAGTTTTCGCATTTTTCAGTCTGTACAGGAGAGTTTTTCAGTCTGTACAGGAGAGTCGATCGTTAATTTTTTTGAACGGAGTGCATTGTGAGCTGTTGCTCGTGGTTGTGCCGTTTAGTGGTCGGGTGTAAATATTAAACTCCTTGCGCGGGTATACAGTCTTTGATTGAGAACAATTAAGCTAAAAAATGTTTATTCTAAAAACCTTTCGTGTATATGTGAAATATAAACAAAAAATAAGAATATAAAGATAAAACTAAGTGGTACCTCTGCAAAAAGGATATATAGGTGAAATATAAACAAAGAAATAAGAATATAAACATAGAAAATTTAATATAATTTGAACGTATCTTTAAGGAATAACCTATCGTTTTGAAGACACCAGATTATATCAAGTTAACAAAAGTGCCGTGTATTTTGTCTTAAAGTAATAAATAAACTAAATAAATAAAGTTTATTTTTTTGTTTTTTAATCCAATTGTGACGTTCGGTGATCGACTACATATTGTGACGCATATGACAATCAGTACTGGAATCTTCGAGAAAGTCCGAAACAAGGTACTAGATTATTTTAGGAAGTACTGGAAAACTGGAATAGAACATTCAAGACTATGGAACGGACGGAAACGATACACCAAATCAGAATGAGGAAAAACGGCATAAATACGTCGCACGCAGATCGGCAGTTGAGTTATAAGTAAGACAGTGAAGCAGTAAAAGACGCGATAAGTGCGGAAGTAATAAGTAATGAGTAAGAAGTAGAAAGTGAAGCAAGCGATAGGTGTGGTAGTAAGAAGTAAGAAGTAAGCAGTAAGCAGTGAAGCAAGCGATAACTAAGGAAGCGATAAGTCAAGAAATCGTTATGTGTACGGTAAAAGTAACGGTTGTTATTAACGGACTAATAAAGTGTTAGATTAATTCAAAATCGATTTAACGGCTCTTATTTATTTTAAATAATTAATCCAGCGAACCCTAAGCTCGCTACAATATCATCTTCACGGTGTGATATTAGTGAAACCGTGCCCGTGCTGGCACATCTACGAAATATCCCCACAAAGGTCTTGAGGAGAATTGTTGACCCATGACTTGTACGCGATCTACCTTGACAAATTAAGCTCGGTAGACTCCGGTGGGTGGGACACCTAGCTCGAATGAGCGAGGATGGGCCTGCCTGGAAAGTCCTTTGTGGCAGTATGTATGGTTGACGACAGCGCGACAGACCTTGTCTGCGATGGGGGGATGGCGTAGACCAGGACGCCCAGAGCCTGGGAGTGCCAAACTGGATGACATCGGCTAGAAATCGGGACCGGTGGAGAGACTTCCTAAATAAGGCCAAGACCGGATCCCGGTTGTAGTGCCGATGATGATGATGTGTTCGAGGTAATTTGCACTTTATTGTATCACTAAATTTAAACAAAATTCTACCAGATAACTCCTTATTGGTTGGGTGGGGCTTCGCAGGTAGAAGAAGAAATTTTTTGTATCATGACATATTTTGCCAAAATTATGCACGAGAGACATCTCCACACGCCTCGACCAGTCCAATTCAAGTTCGGTGAATTAAATATGCTGTTATTAATTCGATTCGATAAATTTGCATACACGCCTTATCGTTAAAATCCCATTAAATTATTTTCTACTCCTTTTTGGGGGTTTTCTGGTTCTTTAACACCGACGCCGAACCTGAGTTGTCCTGCTGGTAAAACGAATCCGCCTTGCTTTGCTAAGCACCATTCGCATTTCGTCTTGAGATGTCAGCCTTTGGTTTCTATGAACTCTGTGGCATAAATTCAATGTATACGGAATATCAAATTCGTGTTTTTGGGTCATAATTTTGGCTAACCGACTTTTAGTGTTTCTCTCTGCATAACAATGCTAAAAAGTTATGCAATCCGGTTATTGTCCCATCGTTTATCATCAAGTGTGATAGTTGCTCTTGCGTGACTTTCACCGATCAATTGTTTTTGCGAATCAAATTTTTGATATCGAATAAGTTTTTTATATATATTATACTACTGTAGACAAATATTAAAATCATTATATAGTCAATTGATGCACTTGGGTGAACTTAAGGCAACAAATTGTTCCTTGATACGCCTCATTAATGTATCAGTGATCGACATGGGGAATGAATTGGATACCATAACCAGAAAATCGATAATCAAGATATATCAGTCATATGAGCTGTAGGCGTCGTCTTGGCTCATTATTGCCAGAGATATCATTAATCACATTAATTTATGTCACACACTGTCCAATCAGAAGCAGCTTAACAAAAGGTCAATTCGGGTTAAGTATCTACTTATGTACTGATCGCTGAACAACGAAAAACAATTATGCTGTTCACATTGTGATCCACTCTCAAATTGCCAGGCAGCCATATACGTTGTTATGCGAAAGCTCAACGGTACATGGCAAACAATTATCTGCGATCAATCGGCATACCGCAAGGGGTCGAATGGGGCCGATTTCAGTAAGAAAAGATCCATTCGAGCGAGTTTTTGTTTTTCGATCGGCAGCTGGAGCCATTGATGGGGAGAAACATGTCGATATCAAACTGGAATAACTGGAGTCATTTCCCGGTGAAATGCTGCAGGTATTTGAAACTCGTATGAGGAGATTGTGGTCATCAGATTTCTGCCGTTGTTGGATTGTTATGCCTCACGTTGGTCAATAGATGGTCGGTAAATAATTTCTTGAATTCAATTTGTTATGTTGATTAGGATTTACAGCAATAGTGATCGACAGATTTTTTTTTTTTGTTATTGGTTAGTAATATCTTTATTGTATAGTGGTGACTGTAATACTTGAACCAATTCGAGTAGTTATTATGAACACCAATCCAAATATGTATATCCCTTTCTAAATATTGTTGTAAGATTATTTTCACGTGTACATGGACGTAATATGGACTTTGGTTTAGAAGTTGCTAGGCTTTTGAAAGATTCATCAAAGAGCACATCGTTTTAAGAGTTTATGTAGAAGTAGATGTACGGTCTTGATCCTCCAATGGTGGATACCGGAAAACATTTCTCGGAAAAATAAAAAGATCGGTATAAAAGCTAAAACTGAGTATAAGCTAGTTCGATCACACAAATGTCTTTAAAAGTTTTACGCGGAGTTAATAATATGTGTAAAAACAACCTGTTACGGACTTAGACTGGATAGAAATCAGGCGAAAATTGCGGTGGCGACAACGGCTCGTTAAAGTATGAATTTCTTCATAACAAGTATACACTTCTTATAAATCCACGAAATAGGCAGTATGATTTTTTTCTAACGCAATTCACATTTAAATTGATGCAGATTGTACTGGTTTGTACCGCCTTGTTCTTCACTATTTGCTTATGCATTGTATGTGGATCTGTAATGCTACACCCCACACCATCATCATCATAATCGGCACTACAACCGGGAACCGGTCTTGGCCTTTATTTAGCAAGTCCTGAGGCTTGTTAAATTTTCCATAATGATTTGCTTTTTCCGGGCAAGGTCATTAGTCTTGCGCCAGCGGCTCCCCGACGGGGAATCGAACCCCGGTATCCCGCGTGACAGGCGGGTATACCAACAACTATACTATCGAGGAGCCTATAACTCTACTGGGGCAGATAACTCTACCTAAAAAAATCAATTATTACGGAATTAGTTCGCAGCCTTGGGAATCAGAAAATAATCGTCTCGAAGATGAGGATTGTACTGGCTTCTTGTTATCGAGTGATGCGGTAGCACTTTTTATTCTTATAAAATTCATAAAATATTAGTTTGAGGAAGAAGAACTCTACTTTTTTCTCTTGGTGCTGGTAAGGATTGATCAAATAAGTTCTCTTCTAAGTGAAATTCCGTATTAAAAAAAAAGCTCCTTGAGAGATTTTTAAATAATCGATTAAGTAGCTGGTGTACAGTCTCTTCATCCATTCCATCACTTATAGTCGATGACAAACCGGTGATCACTGCAATAGAAAAGGCGAATCTACTTGCTGCACATTTTGCAGCCAACTCAACGCTGCCTAATACCACATCAGTTCCACCTCAACTTGAGCATAAGCAGCACACCATGCGCCAGATTCGCTTCCGAACGCGTACTTTGCCCGCGCACTCAAAGAGCTAAACGCATACAAATCCGCTGGTCCAGATGGCATTCCCCCAATTCTCTTGAAGAGATGTTCCTCTTCACTCGCTAAATCACTGTGGAAACTTTTCCATTTGTCTTATTCTACTGGCCGTTTCCTAAATACGAGGGTTGCCTCTTATGTTTCGGGATTTGGCAACCTTAGTGTTGCAATCCGGCAATTGACAGCTCTGTCGTAAAGTTGGACATTTTTGAGGTTATACGCACTCAGAACGTTTTGACATACGAGCGCTATTTGTGTTGTTTACAGTAACTTAAAAGATTCATCTCGGCCCAAAAATGGAATTAAATCGTCAACATTTTCGTGCGATTATTTTTTACAACTTTCGGCGTGGATTAACTCAGCAACAGTGCATGGATGAACTTAATTCAATTTTTGGCGATGAAGCTCCACCAAGGACCAGTGTTTATCGATGGTATGGTGAATTCAATCGTGGTCGTAGTTCACTCCAAGATGAATGTCGTGAAGGTCGTCCAAAATCAGTTGTTGTTCCGAAAACCATTGATGCTGTGCGCGAACTGATATTGGAAAATCGTCATGTGACCTATCGTGAGATTGAGACAACCTTAGGCGTTAGTGGGACCAGCATACATTCAATATTGCATAAACATTTGACTGTCAACAAAATTTGTTCGGGTTGGATCCCACACAATTTGTCAATCGCCCAAAAAAAGGCTCGTGTCAATTGGTCGAAAGAAATGCTCAAAAAATACGGTCGCGGTGCTTCGAAACACGTCTATGACATCGTGACAGGTGATGAATCGTGGATTTACGCGTATGAGCCCGAAAGTAAACAGCAGTCGACTGTCTGGGTGTATCAAGATGAGCCAAATCCAACAAAAGTTGTTCGCGCACGAAGCACTTCCAAGCAAATGGTCGCCTGTTTTTTCGGAAAAACTGGACATGTCGCAACCGTACCACTAGACCAACGCAGAACAGTCAATTCTGAGTGGTACACAACCATTTGTTTGCCAGTTGTCTTCCAAGAAATCAGGAAAACCAACCGCCGAAGACGGATCACTCTTCACCACGACAATGCGAGCTCTCACATTTTTGAGCACCCAAAACATCGATTTGATGGGTCATCCGCCGTATAGTCCTGACTTGGCACCGAATGACTTCTTTTTATTCCCGTACGTAAAAAACAAACTGAGAGGTCAACGTTTTTCGACACCTGAAGAAGCGGTTGCTGCATTCAGAATGCATGTGTTGGAGATACCTCAATCAGAGTGGCAAAAGTGCTTCGACAATTGGTTCAAACGCATGCAAAAGTGTATAGATCTTCATTGGGAATATTTTGAAAAACAATAAAGTGATTTACGATGATCAATATTTATTTTTGTTCTCTAATCCCGAAATATAAAAGGCAACCCTCGTAGTTGGGAGTCAGCGAACATTCAACCATTTCCCAAAATGGGTGACAAATTATTCCCTTCTTCTTATCGACCCATAGCACTAACTTCTTTTCTCTTCAAGGTAATGGAATTCTGGCGGTATTTTTAGTTCCTTAGGTTGACACTTTGGCGAATGTTTTTGTCCTTTTGTCCAACACTTTAGGTTGATGGTTGTGGCTGCAGCGTTCCACCGAACACTGCTAACACAAAGAACAATACGGAGCGAACAGCACAATGAAACACGGAAAATTGTTTTTTTTTTTTGTATTTTTAACTTTTATTGATCTCGTTTGCTTTTTTTTACACTTAAACGTCTAGAGCATAATTTATATCTTGTTTTACGAAATCTAACTCCACAATGTTTTAAGAAACTATCTGATTGTTACAATTGCAGTTACCACACACGAAAGTAAACGCAAGTTATTTCGTTAATGTTTTAACATGGTTAAGACACACTAACGAAACACAAGTTACTCTGTTAATGTTTTAGCATACGTACGACTCGACCTTCTCGATTAACTTCTATATCTCATATCCCTGAGTAGACCTCCTGGAATAGCGATCCTCTCCGTTCGATTGACTTTTTTCCACCAATTCTGGTTCCCCATCGGCAAGGGAAATCTTCCCAGCGCATCTCTGCACATAATTTCCCATCCTGTCTGCTAACAGAATTTCCCAAGGCATCTGTTAGCTGCATTACCCATAGTCTCTGTAAAAGGAGAAATCTTTACTCATGATCATTATCATCATCATCCCATTAGTCGCTGGTGGTCGGAATCTTGTCCCTTTGTCTGTTGATCGGATTCCGCCGCTTATTGTCCGATCATTCTTTGGTTTATTTGTACTACACATCTGGCATGTGGACAAAGGATCGCATGCAATTCGGATGGGTATACGGAACTATGGGGTGTTATGCTGGTTACCCATCTGGCTTAAGCTAACAATGTTCTTGTGTGTTTCAGATGGGTAATATAAGGAACCGTGGGATTGGTATAGTTCCTTTGTTAGGATTTTCGAAACATAAACATCTATCGGGGATAGTGTTAAGAGTTTATAGTTGCTCGACTGCTAATCAGTGGCGCAACGATTCGTTTTGTTTGCGCAAGTGTGCCTTAGCATTAGAGTCATGCCAGGGGTTTAGGTGTTAATTTTCATTAGCCACCAGGATAGGCATCCGTTGTTCGGTTTGTTTACCGACAATGGTATTTCTTGAGAAACATCGCGTTGATGTTTAGGACGAGAGATTGGTGACCTGTATGCGATGCTTTGCTGCATTAGCGCACTGCTTAGATGCGATGCTTTCCTGCCCTTTTGAAATTGTTCTTGCATACGATGCATGGATGCGTTGAACTCGATATTGGAAGCTTTTGCACGTTAAGTTCCTTGCTTTCTGATATCGGGTTCAACGTTGCTGCAATGTCATATAACCTTTATTACAGGAGTGGTAATGATTATTGGGACACGTGTCTGTGGGCACGTGTGCTGAAAAAGGGAGTAAAGTTCCTTGGCGGAAAGGGTACCTCATCTGTAGGGAGTTGTATGGTTAGTAGAACCGCTACAGAATCACTTATCAACCGTCAACTTTCGAAATATTTGGAATCAAATGACCTCTTCAATGACCGCCTATATGGCGTAGCAACAGGTCCACAGGAGATCTGATGGCGTACCTTACCAAAAAGTGGAGCCATTCCATCTACTACCTCGGTGAAAACAAGGTACTCGCATTGGATATTCCAAAAGATTTCAACCGAGTTTGGCATCCCGCCCTTTTGTCAAAATTGCATTCATATGGAGTGGACAATTCCTTGATTCAACGTAGTGTAACTCCGTAACAGGCTATCTTTCTGGCCGTTCAATCCAGGTGGTTCTTGATGGTGTCAAATCTGTCTCCCATCAAATTAATAAGGATGTTCCCCAAGGTTCGGTACTCTCATCCACTCTCTTCCTCATCTTTATAAAAGATCTCTTGTCAATTATTTTAGAATTTTGATTTGATAAAGGGAAAGCTGCAATCCAGGAATGTGAAATTGTAAGTGGTGGTTATGGTCCCGATACTGTCATTTATTCCACTGCGGGGGTTCTTTAATACATTCCCAAAGAGCCGCCCATCCTCTTAAATTAACCACCTTCCAAACCCATAGTACTTACCTGCAATTAGGGGCAGCGTAAGCTCTCCTGCAGCATCACACTTGAAAGTTAAACCTCATCAAGGCATGCATCACATTGAATTATTATATGAACCGTACCATATCTCCATCGGCTCGGCTTGTCAGCAATTATAATAGATAAATACTTGCTGGCCAGCGTAATTGTTGACACAGTTGTAACTGACGGGTTTTGCTACGGTTCGTAACCATTTATTGCCCCAGTCCCGAGGTTCGCAACACTTGGACCATTTTCCTTTATCGGCTATCAACCGATCATGAATTTGCGCCTGGATATGAACATTGTTTAGGTAACCTTACCCATGCCATGCTTATGATGACCTGCCTGAAAACCTAAGGTAAACATACAGTATCTCACTGTGTTCGTTTTACTTACCCGCATTATAATCAAACATACAGCCAGCCAGCCTGACCCTTTGCCGCCGTCGACGAGGTTTCTACTGACTTATGTCAACAAAATAATTTGCCTCCTTGTGCACTGGAGCCATACGGCTAGATTGGATATTGCCTACATCGGTGTTTCCAAGGGATCTTAGGCAAATACTATGACGACCCCTTGTATCATAGGCACATCATTTACATCATGTGTGCCACCATTTGATCTGTGAAATCGAGTTTTTGTTTACTTTGAAACAAAAATCTATTTCGATCCCTAGCATACATCATCAACGATGTATGGGTACATCGCCGCAGGTCCCGATGATCATACGTCTGTTTAATCAGGTGTCCACCGATCATCGTTTTCATCGCAGGGCATCGTACTTATCCTATACGGACACATATAGAATCCTCCCCTATCGATGCAATTCGCGGCAATGGAATCTGATGGATGTGAATTGCATCGGGGAGTCAGATTTTAACATCCAGACGGTGCGCACCTTCGTACGAATCCCCGTGGAGAGTCGTCGAGATTTCCTGCTTTACTAATTCATTTCTGTTCGTGTGCGTCTTTTGCCATAGCGTGTTTCACCAGTGCAAAAGAAATACAATTTAATATAGTTTCCTTAAACAAAGTGTATTCCACTAACCTTGATCCCGTTATAATAATAAACCAGAACTGCCACCGTGCTGTAATCAAGCATTCGGGATAATGATTAATTGAGGTGAATCTCATTAACTTGGAAGTGCCCGTTAAACTTATGTCAATTGACTCGCGTCCAAGCGCGCCCCTTTTCGTTATCATTCGCGACTCTAAGCAACACCACTCGACTCCGCACAACTCTCTTTTGGCTCCTCGCCTCTCCTCGCGTCCTCTGGCGATCTATTACTACTTCCTCTGTAGAAACCTTCGATTCAATCCTGCCTTCTACTCGTAGCATAACCCGTTTCTATTTCTGGTGGCGTACCCACGATCTTCTCCAATCCTCGACTCCTCGCGTCCTCTTGCGACCCACCTCTACTCCTTAATTCTGGTCCTGACTCGTACGGAACAGTACACAATGGTTCGTACGCGAAACGGCACCGCCCAAGAGGCCCAAGAACAACTCGAGTCCCTCGAGTTTCACGACGCCTCCAGAGTCGACTTCCCTGCTGCACAAGTCGCTACCGATCACGAAGCGACTGCACAACCTTTAAATACAATCATGATCGTGTCCACTTCCATGATCGGTTGGTGGCAGATCATGGGAAATTTAATGGCAGCTGCTGAAAACCTAATGGACATAGGGACATTGTTTGTTTACTCATTGGCCACTGTGTACAGCATCAATTCGCTTGCACGCAGATTGCTAAGGTCTCATCGGTCGATGTGTCGGGTGTGTGTTTACATGAAACAATACTTAAACTCCCTGTAGGCAGCCAGCAATGGGCTGGGCTGTAGATTGTCGTTTGAACGATCGACCGATGGTTCAGCAGATAAGACAAGGGTGAACATGCCATGCACGTGTATGAGAAAATGCTTCTTAGGAATGCGCATTGACATGTTCGGGGATTAATGTCGGTTACATGATGATGTAACCGAATTAGATTTCAGGGACATGATGTGTTGGATGCAAGCATGCCCCAGGGTGAAAGTTTGATGCCACAGCAAGATGGTAATCTTACCGTGGGCTTATGTTTTCAGGTAGTTTGCACATCTTTATTGCAGATGCGAAATGGGTAGCCAGGTTAAGAGAAATGGGTGTGTGGGGAGGAGAAGTATAGAGCCAGACACGGGCACACGGTTCACTTCACTCCCCATCACTAACCGATTTGGCGAAAGAAAACCCCAACAAGGAACGACGATCCGCACCGAACACCAGAAGACATCCGTTTGCCAAAAGATTAGAACGCACGTTATTCTCTGTCACTCACTGATTGTCCGCTGTAAATGATCTTCCAAGAATCCAAGAGTACAAGGAAATGAAACGCACTGCTTTAATTTATTTCTATTTGTGTCTATTGTTTATAACTTCATTTAAGTTGTTATTTATTTTTGGGTCTACATAAGTTGTTTTTATCGATATGTAACGTTACACGTGTTGTATTTGGCACATGCGGGACACTGTTCAATTGGTTTATTAATAGGTTTCATTGGTGGCACCGTTTCACTGGGGATTTGTTTGGTGAATTAAGGGTTCGACACGTAAAACATCGCATGTCTAAATGCAACGGCAAAGGGAAGAAGACCCGACCGACTCCTTTGATGATTGTAATAAGACTCCTAGATAACCCACCGTACCGAAGCCGGTACGGTGGATGGCAGGCGACCCGACCGCCTTGCTGGTTGAATTACGACTCAACGATATCTTGCTCGTTTAGAGCCCACTTGCTCATCGTGATCATGGTGGTGGTGTGTGTACCCAGAACAAAGAAAGACATAAAGTGTATTCCTAGGATACGATTTCGGTAAAGCAAATAAAACCGAAATCGTCGGATGCATGTGCGTAGAAGCTAAACAAAGAGACCACGATGCGAAATGGAAATGTGCTAATTAGTTTTAGCTAGGTTACTGGGAAATGGTGTTTATGGCATCGCTAGTAAGGGTACGTATTGAATACCTATTTGCATTGTTTATGCTTGGATTTCAATAGATGCCAAGGGACGCGGAATGCGTATTTGCTTTGGGTTGCACATTGTGCGAGTCAGGGAATTTTATTGCTGGGAGAAAAACGTCGCCTGCCAATGTATACATAAAGAAATCTATCCTATACATGAATGAAGGTAGGAATAGGCCACGCCATGATAATTATCTCTGGCTGGAATGGTTACATGATATGTGAACCGGGGTTTTTCTTTTCAGGATAATTTATGATAAGGAAAGTAAGAGCTCTTACAGGGAATTTGTAAGCGAAGGAATGCTTGAAAGGGTAAGAATTCTCTGGCAGAAGCTTTACGATTGCATTGGCGAAATTATATGGGAAGATGGGTGTTATGGGGGTTTTTAAGGAAAGCGCACCGTGGGGTTTGGCGGAACCGCCACCGGTGGTTCTTGGGAAATGCTTAAAGAACTCCCACAGTCCTCCATATCTTCGGCTCAAAAGGAAAGACTTCGAGTTTTCGAAAGAAACCTCCTCAGAAGATGCATCAACCACTTTAGAAGGCCTGACGGTCGCCATTACCCGAACTCTCACCTATACGAAGGTGCCTCCATTACCCCTATCGACGAGTACTTGCTACAATTAGCATACAAGTGCCTCGAAAGCATCCAGAACAGTAGAACCTACTTGTACGGGAGTCTTGCGTTCTTGACTCTTCTCTCTCCCGATCTCTTCGGATCAGACCACCACAATTTCTTCTTCGGTATAAAATTGAAGAAAGCACCCTTCCTAACAACATTCCCCTCTATAATAGAGGATTCCTGGACCCATCCCATAGGGTATACTGCTAACATACCACACGCACACACGCACACACGCACACACGCACGCACAGTACAAGACAGCACAAACATACACACACCGACCAAAGCGCAGATTATCAGACACCAAAGACGTAGTCTGTGTACACTACAGCACCCAAGACCTACCGGTCTGATACAATTTCTTTCCCACCACCCCTCCATCCAAGTAATTAGAGAACACCTGAACTAACCCTGTCCACACTATCCTTAGATACCCCCCCCCCCCCCCTTTCCTTTTTCAGATATCTCTAGACCACAAGGAAATTCATAAAGCCACATGGATATCACCCGACGGCGTAACGCGTAACCAAATAGACCACTTCCTCATAGACAAAAGACACCACTCGAATATCCTTGACGTAAGATCATATAGAGGAGCAGATTGCGACTCTGATCATCTTCTAGTGATCGGCAAAATCAGGAGTCGCCTCACAGCAATCCCACATGGGCAGTCACGGGAGACAAGCAAAAAGTTCGACACTGATAAACTGAAAGACCTACGCAAAAGGGCTGAATATCAAGACGAACTAACGAATAGATTTAGCATTCTAGAGAATGTGAGCAGTGAGGTAGTGTGAACACTAAATGGACATCGATCAGAGACACAATCAAACTAACAGCCCAAAAGGTATTAGGATTTAAGAAAACAATTAAGTCCAAACCTTGGTTTGACGATGAGTGCAGGGCGAAGATCGAAGAACGTAAACGCCTCAGAGTGATCCACTTAGAAAGATATGATGAAGTCAACGCAGAAAGATACGCGACAATTCGGAGAGAGACAATGAGGCTCTTCAAACGCAAAAAACGCGAATGGGAGAAGACCCGGATCAAAAAAATCCTAGAAAATTCTAGGGCAAAGAATATCAGGGGTATGTATGTCGGCAAAAATGCAATTAGAAATGGCTACCGAGGAAGAGCCAAAATAATTCGAGACGCAAACGGCTGTCTGGTCACAGAAACAAACAATGTCGTGACAAGATGGAAGCAGTACTTTGAAAATCTGCTCAATGTACGCACCCATCAACCACAGATAAATGCACCAAGCGTACATACAGCCGAGCCTCAGATCCCAGAGCCGTCTCTCAACGAAGTTGTAGACGCAATAAAGCGATTGAAAAACAACAAGGCTCCCGGAGTCGACTGCATACCGGCAGAGCTTGTGAAGCATGGAGGAGAGGAAACCGCTCGAAAGATCCACCAGCTAATCCAAACAATATGGGATAAGGAAGTCACTCCGGAAGAATGGAAAACCTCAATAGTCATCCCCATTTTCAAAAAAGGCGACAGATCTGACTGCGAAAATTACAGAGGAATATCATTGCTCCCAACCGCATACAAAATATTAACAAATGTCATTCTTGCGAGAATCACACCGTACGCAGAAGAGATACTGGGAGACTACCAATGTGGATTCCGTAGGAACCGGTCAACAAGCGACCAAATGTTCACAATAAGACAACTGGTGGAAAAGAAGTGGGAATACGGAGAGACGGTTCACCAACTGTTCGTTGACTTCAAAAAAGCCTACGACTCAGTCGCAAGGCAGAGACTCTACCATATTCTAGTTGAGCTGGGAGTCCCAAAAAAATATGCCGCCCTCATTCAAATTTGCATGAACGAAAACAAAGGGCGAGTCAGAATAGAAAACCACCTCTCAGAACCATTTGAAATCCGGGACGGACTAAAGCAGGGAGATGGTCTATCACCGTGTCTCTTTAACCTTGTGCTCGAGTATGTCATCAGAAAGGTACAAGACGACAACATGGCCGGATCATCCCTGAACGGGGTCACACAAGTGCTCGCATATGCGGATGACATCGCCGTTCTGGGCGATAATCTAGAGACTGTTAGTAAAAACTGTGAAATCATCATGCAAGCGGCAGAAGAGGTGGGCCTAGATATAAATGAAGACAAAACAAAATACATGATTACGGCGAAAGCAGGTGGACCTCAGATAACACATATAAACGTCAGAGGTAAGATATTTGAAAAAGTTGAAGAATTTAAATATCTGGGGACGATATTGACGGCCAGTAATGAAATGTCGAAGGAAATTAACAAGAGACTGCATTCCGGCAACGCGAGTTGGCATGCAGTCAGTAAACTGATGAAATCCAGGCTGCTATCACGTAACATAAAGATCCGTGTCTATAGAACCATAATCATGCCGATTGTTCTATATGGATGCGAAATATGGGCTCTCACAAAACGGGAAGAAAACAAATTCCGCGTATTCGAGAATAAAGTTTTGAGGGGCATCTTTGGAGGTAAATATGACGAGGAGGCAGGACAATGGAGGAAACTCCATAACCACAAATTGGAAGAGCTATATCGCAAACCTACAATAGTGAGAGTAATCAAGTCGCGAAGATTAAGATGGGCCGGACACGTGGCGCGAATGGGGAACGATAGGACCGTGCATAGAATTCTTGACGGTAGACCAACGGGAAAGAGACCGGTAGGACGGCCGCGACGGAGATGGGAGGACAATGTTAGGTTTGACCTTGAGGAGATCGGATCGAATGGTCAAGCGTGGAAGGAGAGTGCCCAGGACAGGGAACGATGGCGAAGCCGAGTCATGAACTTCCGGGTTATTACAGGCCAATAAATAATAATAATAATAAGATATCTCTAGACCGAGCCCAACATCCTCACGGACGTGGGTGATTTTGGTTATCCCAAGATGACCAGAAGCCAGAGACAAGATGAAGGACGCCAAAGTCGGCCTCTCGCTACCCATTTTTTTTTGTCTTTGTACCTATTAATTGTAAAATTCTTGGAATCGTACCTTTTGTTTTGTCTAACTAAATCTTTGCACCATCTTTTGGAAGGTGTAATGTAAATTTTCGTTTGGTTTTGAGATCAGTCTAGTTTCCGCTGTGATCGAAAATTGTTCTTAAGAAAAATAAATATATATTGTTAAACCATTGCTTTTTTTGGGTGTAATTTTGAAGAGTATTACACGTAAGTAACACAGTGCGGTAAACTAATCGTGCGATAAAAAAACATTTCGGTAGCGATAAAGTTAAGGTAAATCCACTAACTGTGGTTTGATACATTAATTGTTTACTACTTTATTTTTTTATTTTTTTATTTATATTACGCAATCATTACCTACTACTTTATTTATTTTGTTTACGGGAAAAGTATCTAGGACTTCGAATCAGTCAAAAGTAGGTCATTGTTTTCTAGACTTAAAATTGATCATATTTTTCTCAACAATTAACGTTCTTCGTAATACCGCCTCGTTTTCCGAAAAAGACGCTCCCAATTCTTACTCCAGTGAATGACACGGCTGAAAGAGCAATGCAAATGTTGCAAGACTTTCATGGTTAAATAACGAGGTTGAGTAGGAATAAAAACAATTTTTATTGCGTTGGGTACATGAACATATGAAGATCTCTGCAAACTGTAAAAAGCGAACACTGAAATTAAAATACTCGTATGTTCAGCAATGTTTCTTTTATTGTAATGTGGTAATAAATGTCTGCTTTGAATAATTTGCTGGCTTATGTACTGAGGCAACAATTGTTTACCATAGCAAAGGTAAAACATAAAAATGAATAAGATACTAATAATTATATTCACACTCCGTACCTTAATAATAAAAAATATAAATTAAAGTCGGTCGATCATAAAAATGTAGTGAAAAGCCCCCTTTTTAATTTTGCCATAAACAAAATCCGCATTCGTACAGATGGTAACACTGCGTTTCTACTCATTAAACATGGAATTTTACCGCTATGCTGGAATTTTTGGCGTTGAATCGTAAACGGAGTGCAGGTAATTATCATTTGCATTGTGAAGTTCGAGGCAATTGGTGCTGCACACGTGACACTTGTATAATGGGTCGTAAGTCAAGTGAACTTTCAAATGATATAAGAAAATTAATAATAAATTTGCGTACAGACGGTAAACTTCTGCGAGAAATTGCAAAAATTGTTCAAAGAAATCCGTTTTTCATTTTTAAACATTTTTTTATTTTCTTTCTATATTCTTAGTTTCTAAATTAAAGGCTAGACAAAAAATGCTTAAATTCTAGCTTAAATATCTTATATAATAACTTACTGGTCCTTCGCAGACGCTCTAAGCTAAACATTACCTCATATTTGTATAATTTGCCTTTCGGCGACAAAACTTTGTGGCAATACTTATAAATATTTGAAAGACAAAGAAAAATTTGAAAAACTTTGTCAATTTTTTTGTTTTTTTTTTCTTAAAATTTAACTTACTTACTTACTTACCTATCCTTTTTTTTTTTTTTTTTTTTTTTATATTAATTTTATGTAAAATCCCTTAGCTTAACTTAACTTAAATCTTATACTACCCTTGTGGGGAGAAAGTAGTGGTGCGCCGGCGTACGACGCTGGTTATCTTCCTCCTCCATCATCAATTGTTAGCCGGGTAAAACACTGCGCCGAAAGTCCTCACTAAGAAAGGAACGAACGCCGCGGCAAACTGTTCACCAAGGATATCCAAAGGATTGGTAGAATTAAAACACACAGATTTAATTGGTGATCACCGCTTTTTTAATTTAATTTATTTTTATGTGAAAATACTAGCTATTTACTTAATCGACTGCAGTTAGACTTTTTACAATTAAAAACACTAAACGACACGAAACTCGACTCGCGTAAGGGACACGACCCGCAGGGGTACAGACTGCGGTGCACACCCTACGGGGGATGATAAAAATAATCCATGCTCACGCGCTGAAGGATGGAAGACGACTCAAACGATATCCTCTCCAATAAGGATATCGTTTTTTACCTACCACCAGGGAAACGTAAAGTCTCTCTTGGTGGTATAGGAAACCAGATCTTGTAATAAAGGTCATGGTGGTATGTGTGGGATCGTTGAGATCAATGCTATTCACACGTGCTGTGGAACAACGAAACAGGCAGGCGGCAAGGACAAAAGAAAAGGCGACCAAATGGTTCGCTCTTTAATGAGGGTCATGTTTATACGATGTCTCGTCGCTATTTTCGACGTTAGGAGAAAAAGGTGCTAAAAGCAAATTGGATGTTATGGCATTTCTGGCTGCAATAGAAACCGGGTTCATATTTGCATTAGGAAATGCTGGAGAATTTGGTTTCAGCGTCTATTGCGCTAATTATATGCAGCTGCTTGGGTTGTTTGTTGGTAAGACAAACAAAAAAGGTTGCCAGGCAATGTGTATGAAAAGGTATATGACGCGGCTGGGAAAATAGACGGCGCGATATTTATGGTCCCTGTCATGACGGTTACATTGAATGCAATCCGAATTATTTTGTTTACTGGAATTTGTCTGGTACCGAATTGGTTCAGAATACCAAATAAGCAAACAAAGAAATCTTACGGAAAATTGTATGCGAAGGGATGCATGAAGGTAAGTTTTCTTTATAGGGATTTTATGATTACAGATGGTGATCTATATAATGCGTGAAGCATTTACAGGTACTAATACCGTTGCATTAGCAAACTTAAGGGAGTTGGGTAGTAGTTATGGGGGTTTTTCAGGTAAGTAGACCGTAGGGTTTGGCGGAAACGCTACAGTACTCCCCCCCCCCCAGTGACGTAGTCACGAAAAATAGGTAGGGCTGTAGGGGTGCTCGAATGCATGGTGCTATGATAGGCGGAGGGCTGAACACTTGACTTACAAGGTGGCCCTGCGCACTTCGGTAGGCGCTGTAATTAAATTGGGGGAACTGTCATGGTGACTAGTTCCAGGTATGTATGAGCCTTTGTCGATAAGGTGGACACAGTTGTTACCGCTTGATGCCATCAAGGGCAAAGGTGTGCAGCGTGGTCAAAAGACCTGTTATGGGTCACTTGGGCCAACAGGTTTATCGTCCGAATAGGTCGGAACCTATCGGAAATCTGCTCGTGTCCGCAGTCACGATGTAGCATGTGCGGGAAGATGCAGATACAGGCACTGAGGGTATTGATCTGGTGTTGGCGGTATCTGCCAACAGGCTATACCTATCTAATAGGTATAATTTCATTAGGAGCTCGCCGCCATCGTGGTAATGGTGCCAGGAGATGGGACCTATTGGTAACTCACTGACATCGTGCTACGACGTGTCAGTGGATAAATTTAAGGAAACCAAGTCCATGTCGGTGCCCTGACTTCGCCCCTACATTGGTGACACCGAAAAAGGACACGCAACCGGATTAATGTGATCGACGCACGTAACCTGTTGTGCAGTCACAGTGCCAGAACAGATCCGTGAGCAATTGTGGCGGCAATTGCCGTAAGACAGTGGTGATCTCTAGTGAATTGTTTAAACGCAACCTTCCGGTCAAGGACTAGGTGACACACAAGCAAACACAGTGACAATCAGTGGGCAATTGTGGCGGCAATTGCCAGAAGTCATGAACGGGCAAACATCGCCCCAACGCCAGCCTAACAACAGCACCTGGCGAAACATCACCGGGAGTAGCCGATTGGATATCCAGCACGAGGAACAACACCATCTCCGGACCAACTTCACCAGGAAACGCAAACACCAGCACCAGGCAGCCGATCTTAATCGACTGCAGTTAGACTTTTTACAATTAAAAACACTAAACGACACGAAACTCGACTCGCGTAAGGGACACGACCCGCAGGGGTACAGACTCCGGTGCACACCCTACGGGGGATGATAAAAATAATCCATGCTCACGCGCTGAAGGATGGAAGACGACTCAAACGATATCCTCTCCAATAAGGATATCGTTTTTTACCTACCACCAGGGAAACGTAAAGTCTCTCTTGGTGGTATAGGAAACCAGATCTTGTAATAAAGGTCATGGTGGTATGTGTGGGATCGTTGAGATCAATGCTATTCACACGTGCAGTGGAACAACGAAACAGGCAGGCGGCAAGGACAAAAGAAAAGGCGACCAAATGGTTCGCTCTTTAATGAGGGTCATGTTTATACGATGTCTCGTCGCTATTTTCGACGTTAGGAGAAAAAGGTGCTAAAAGCAAATTGGATGTTTATGGCATCTCTGGCTGCAATAGAAACCGGGTTCATATTTGCATTAGGAAATGCTGGAGAATTTGGTTTCAGCGTCTATTGCGCTAATTATATGCAGCTGCTTGGGTTGTTTGTTGGTAAGACAAACAAAAAAGGTTGCCAGGCAATGTGTATGAAAAGGTATATGACGCGGCTGGGAAAATAGACGGCGCGATATTAATGGTCCCTGTCATGATGGTTACATTGAATGCAATCCGAACTATTTTGTTTACTGGAATCTGTCTGGTACCGAATTGGTTCAGAATACCAAATAAGCAAACAAAGAAATCTTATGGAAAATTGTATGCGAAGGGATGCATGAAGGTAAGTTTTCTTTATAGGGATTTTATGATTACAGATGGTGATCTATATAATGCGTGAAGCATTTACAGGTACTAATACCGTTGCATTAGCAAACTTAAGGGAGTTGGGTAGTAGTTATGGGGGTTTTTCAGGTAAGTAGACCGTAGGGTTTGGCGGAAACGCTACACCCTAATTCTAGAAAAACTAAGTCTATGTAAGCTAGCTGATGATAGTGTGATTCTATACGGACTTTGGTATCCAGGTCTTTATATGCCATTCAACCACCAGAACTAGCTGTCTAATACTATCGTCCCGGTCTCTGTGGGAGATAGCCCTACTGAAGCGCAGGAGCTCTTCTTCGGTGCGCGTTACTTCCCCGTCGTAGCACAATCGCCCGTCTACGGATGATCTACTTACATGATAGATCAGCGGAATTCCGGATCCTGTATAAGCCCTTTCATGTCCAAATCAAGGAACGCCTCTGGTGGAACAAAGCCGTTGCGACGCACGTTCTCATAGTACAGGGTATTTGGATAATAAGCCCTAAAAATTAGGTCATTGGACGAGCTTATTGCTCTCGCAATATGTCCTCTGATTAATTTAATCATAAAATTATCCACCCTATTTATGCAGGCTTCATTACATAAAGTCTCATTTGAGTAGTACTTTTTGTATTCCGATTCCGGTGTTCGATATAATCTGAGACAGGTTCTCAGACACATCCTTTCGAACACCCGAATCTTTTCCATCAAATTTGGACCTATGTTAAACCATACTGGACAGCCATATATGAGCATTGGCCTGATTAGCGTCATGTAGCATATGACTTTTACCCTGCTGTCAAGTTGGCTACTGTGAAATAGCCTCCTTGTGATAGCAAACGTTTTTCTAGCCTTGACCAGAGCAGCCTCTACATGTCTGTTGAAATACAGATATTGGTCTAGCCAGATGCCCAGGTATTTAACTAAACTCTTGGTTTCCAGTTTATCTCCATGCGGTCCCACGATAACTAGCTTTCGCCAGTTTTTCCTTGTGTCCCAAAGAAATCCGTCTACAAAACAATATGTGGTGAATACATGTAAAAATAGTGGCCGCGTCGAAAAAAAAATCGAAATCAAAATAGAAGACATCAATCCTTTTTTTAATATGTCAAATACGCAAAAATTCGTTAGTTGCGCAAATATTTCGGGGTCCAAATTACTGCAAAAACTGTTCAAAATTATGTGCGAAAACTCCGTTTTAAGAGCAAAGCCGCAGGGAGAAAACCATTCGTGAGTTCAGTTAAAAACGCATTGCTTCTGCAAAATATTCTTTAAAAATGGATACCATAATTCTGGGGAGAAGTAATGTTGATAATCATAACTATGTCGTTTATGGTCAGTATAAAGAGGAGTGGGCCAAAGCGGCTGTCCTGAGGGACATCAGAGGTGGTGGGAAATGTCTTGATAGAGCGAAGATGAAGCGGACACTGTAAAGCCGATTACTTAGATAGAAAGAAATCCATTTAATCAAAATGGGTTCGGAGCGCAAGGAGGTATATTTAAAAATAATGAGCTTGTGCGAAATGTTGTCGAAGGCTTTACTGAAGCCGGTTGTAATAACGTCGACTTCGTTGGCGTGCTCTAAAGTCTGGAGTGGGCGGGGAGTAAATTCAAGTAAATTGATTGTGGTAGGTATACCAGCCAGAAGGGCATGTTGCCTGTGTGAGATAAGATCCTTGTAGCGTAAGGATAACGCTTCATGCACAATGCTTTCAAAAGGTTTAGGAACAGGAAAATTTGGCTATAGGACGATAGTGCGAGACTTCACATTTGGAACCACATTTTATGTAGAGGGGACATGAGAGAAGTTTTCCATATGTTAGGAAATAGGCCCTAGGAGAGAGACAGATTGAAGATTAACGAAAAGGAGCATGAAAGGGCGCACACAGATTTTTTTAAAAGGAAAATAGCGGAAAGACCATCTGGGCCGGGAGTGAAATCATCAGTTGGGTTAGTTTCCTTTCAATCGAGGGTGGATCTGTGGGGAACGAAGTACTGTACCAAACACGGGCACTAGGTTCTACTTCGCCCTCACCGACGTCACTATAAGTTCATCGAAGGTTCAGCCGCCGCAATTGTGTCCAAGGCAATCACACCAAGGGCAGAATAGGCGCACTGAGAGGGAAACACCAACGCAACTCCGAAACACCAACACAGGGAGGAAGTGATTAAAATGCACATTTGTAGAGATAAATGGTCCTTTTATTTTTATTTATCTAAACACTGATTGAAGAGGAGACAACAATATATAATTTAAAATACATTTTGTGCCACGTTCCTATATGGTTTATATAGTCATAATTTAATGGTGATAGTCATAATTTAATGGTGATTAAAACTTAAGGCTCACGGCCGCGGTTACTCGACTATGTATTCGCGTCCCCGTGCGCACCGGAGAGCGGGAGGTTAACCGCTGGGCTCGGTTGTATGTTGAAGTTCGACTCAGCGATATTAAATCGTCATCAATAGAACTTCAGCCAGTGAAACCGGCACTCTCAAATTAGGGTACACATGTATGTGTGAGCATTGGTTTATTGATGGGACGAAGCCATGAGAACGAACCTAACACAAAGAAAGGGCAAAATGTGCATCCATGCGATGTGAGTTCGGCTAAGCCAACAAGCCGAATCTCATTGGATGCTAAGTGTGTCTTTGTTTGCTCATGCCTCGAGGTCATGAGGAACGCATCCAGGGAAATTAAAAGACAAAGAGACCGTATAGATCGTTGTCTAGGATGTGCATCGCGGCTAAATAAATAGATGACGATGCATCGAAGAAATGGTGTTAAGAGAAAATATGGGACGAGAGGGCATCATAAAAGTCTTAGTTGAGTGATGTCCTTGTGTAAATAGACGAATAGACATTGGGGAAAGGTGCTAATGGGCTGGGGTACTTTATACAATGAAAATTGTATATCGTATCTTGGGTCGAGGCCAAAACGAATCCTTTGCTTGCATTTTTATATGCGGGGTAATTCGTTGAAAGAAACGGGTTCTATATTTGCATTGTTTATGCTTTGAATTCAATTCGGCGGCTATGCGCGAAGTCGATGATTGTTTGGAGATTCAAACAAAGGAGCATTTCTGGGTAAAGTCATTGCGAAGCAATTCAGATGATTACACAATGACGGTTCGTATAACATCTATGCCAATATGGCATCTAAGGCGACTCAAGTGTCGAACTCTAGTGTGAGTGTTTACACTAAACGAGAATTCGGTTCTTGGCCGCTAATGCAGAGATGCAATGATGCCTGCATGAATGCGCTTGTGGGAGAAATTCTTTACGGGAATTCCTAGGTAATGCGTATGTATGATTGGGATCTGTGATAAATTTGGATAGAATTCTAATGGGGAATTTTTGGATTCGAATCAATGAATGAAGGTAAGAATTCTTTTCCAGAAGCTTTTAAATAAGTAAATTTCATAAGCTTGATGCATGAAGCATTTACAGCTGCTAATGCGATTGCATTAGCGAAAATGTAATGAAGGTCGGTGTCGCGTCGTGCGTGAAGAACCAAGTTCACGCCATTATTATTATCTTTGTTTTCTTGGTTTCTGGTTATTATAATACCTTTGTTATTAATTAGCATATTTAGATTTATTCGTATTATTTAGATTTATTCGTATTATTTAGATTTATTCGTATTGTTAGTCTTTGTTATTCATTATAAGTAATTTGCATGTTTGGCAGCACTTGCCTTTTTTGTTATTCGTTTGTCATTAGTTTTTGTTGTCATTGTTTTTTGTTGTCGTTTGTCATTTTTATTACACGACAAAATACGATTTTCGTTTTGTGAATCGTATTTTGTCATGTAATAAAAATGATTTCTTTTCGTTTTATCGAGTCGTTTTGTTTCTATTCGATATCGCAGTCGTTCGCCTTTCCGGTAAACGAACCGAAAGTAAACAGTTGGGTCGTAGTTATGGGGGTTCTTCGGGTAAGTAGACAGTGGGGTTTGGCGAAACCGCCACAGATCTTTGGCGGATTTTTACTTATCGATGTAGGTGTTCCGCCGAACACTGCTGGGGAATAAAAGTCACCTTTTTTTTTTAATCTGGCGATCTGCCTTAATTTGCTATTAAATTACACAAAAAAGGATTCGTGGCGACACATTCTTAGTTTTTCTTTCTATTTTTTTCGACACTTTTTAAACGATACTCGCGCTGACACACTCGTCCTCGTTTTCTTCTTCTTGAGGATCTTTCTACCTTGAACGTTGTAACTTGACTGGTGAAACGAATTTTTCTCCAGAGATGAGAAACTCATTTGCTTGTCTTTCTTTCTCTTCCGTTCTCTTATCCCTTGGTGTCCTCTCTTTACCAAGGGATTTCTCCTTTCCAGGAGATCGCACCCGCACTTGTCCTTTGATTTCGTATTGTTCGTAGGAATACTGTGTGGATGCATTCCACACACACAGACGCGAACATTGCTGTCCGTGTGGTCGGAGATATGCCGAGGATCGTCACCATTTTCACACATCTGCGGTATCCTTTTGTGTACATTACCCGCGTGTGGTTTATGGCACTGGTGATTTTCTCGGCCGGAGTCATTATTTTCGGCTGGGATATTTACATGGTTTTTATTTCCTTGTAGGAACAGTGCCGGTTGTTTGGTTTAGTGTTTAACCTCTGTTCCCACAATAGTGCTTTCGATAAGGAAAACCAAATTGTTGGCTCTAGGGAAGGTCATACATTTGTTTATTCCTTGGCCATACATATATCGCCTGGGATTTTTCTGGCTGTCGGTATCTGGCGCTGCGCGCTGGCCACTTGTGGTTCGCCCAGCTAATGGGTCGTCAAACAATTTCTTTTCTGGGTAGTGTCCTTCGATAGCCGTGCAGGCATGAGGAATCGGTCGAGAAATTCGTCCCACGTCTCTGTGGATACGTGGGGTCGAAGACATCCGTATGCATGTCCCCTTTAGCTGGGCACAAAGGTAAATTGGGACCACGTGGGGTGGAGGACACGGTCTGTATGTCCCCTTTAGCCAGGCGAATTAGATTGAACCCCACAGTGGTTTGTGCGGTTCCCAGCACCGCAACAGATCAATAAGATGAGATATTTAGAGACCAAGGCAGGAATTAGGTGAGTATTTGAAATAAGAGGAGTCGGAACCAGGGCTCATCCCTTTCGCGAATGCTGAGAAATGTCAACTCCAATTCCATCTTGTTCAACTTCGATCTCTATAACCATACTCCCAGGCACGCCTCCTAAACTATTCTCACCACCAATCTTAACTGGTACTTCTACACTTTACTATAACCTGCCGCCACCTCCCGCCCCTACTCATCATCATCATCATCATCGGCATTACAACCGGGATCCGGTCTTGGCCTTATTTAGCAAGTCCCGAGGCTTGTTAAAATTTCCATAACAATTTGTTTTTCCGGAGTAGGTTATTAGCTTCCCGTCCCTACTTCTGCCTTCTTAATTCACCCTGGTTACCTTCGGTTATGCTTACTTAAGGGGACATTCCGGTTTGTCGTGTCAAAAAATAGGTTATTTTCATGATTTTTTTTAAGAGAAAGTATTAAAGATATAACAACAATTTTTTTTTAAACATTTTATTCATCTTTCGTTTGTAAATTTTGTTGAGTCACTCCGGAACCGGAAACTCCTCCCTCCAGGTGTTCAAAGTTAGCCACCCGTTCTGTTCGTGTAAGGGTTATTTTCGTCCCTGGTGAAAAAATACGAAAAATGCAAAAAGTTTATTGAACTTAAATACATTAAGCCCAATGTGAGTGAAAAAAGGCGGACTATTGAAAAAAAATTGATTTTTCGGCCCTTTTTTCTCTATTTTTTAGTTATAACTAAAAAAATAAATAAATAAATAAAAAAGTAATTCACTCACAATTTGCGTGTGCTTGTTAAATATGTGTGAGAACTTTCATAAGAATCGCATGCACCGTTTTCATATTATCGCTTACACCGTACTCAAAAAAGTCGTTTCGAGAAAAACGCAATCAAAGTTTGGAGATATATTAGACAAATGATAAAAGTGATTTTTTTCATGAAATCATCGGGATTTTTTATACTAACAGCTAGACATCTATTCCTGGACCATAACCAATTCCTTCCACGACTTCGAATTGGTCCTCCAGTTGCATTTTCGCCTTTTTCCTCGCTGTTCGTGCCTCGTGCGAGTTGTATACTAGGCTGCGGTCAGCGTGTTGCAGCCGATCTCTGTGCCTCTTGTTCGCAAACGCTCTCGCAGCGTACCCAATTTTGATGCCCATGACTTGCATTATTAGGAATACGGGTAAAAACCCCTCATTAAACAAACAAGCTGCGGTAAGAGCCGCAACTTCAATGATTTTCTTACCATTGTATGTGTGTGTTTTGGCGCCATTTGCCAGATAGTAGCATTGAAACTTTCGTTGTTATTTTGCTTCAAACCTCCCTCGCATTTTTTTAACAAATCGGGATCTGTCGGTTTTACGTAAACTGGGTAAATAGCTGTTCGTACTTTAGGATCCAAGGGAGGTTTGTCGTGGTGGAACTTTGACAGCTCATTCGCAGCTTCCGCGCGTTTCCATTTGCACCATGACTCCGGGCCCCCTGGACAGTTTTGATGTTGCGGATTTTCATCGGTTGATATTTTGTGGTAGTATGTTGCCCAAATTTCTTTCGTCATTTCTTCAGCAGAGTGAGCATTTCGTCTAATCGCAAGTTCGTAATAAGTCGTCAGGTCTGTTATCATGTTTCCCGTAAGTTTGCCAGGACCAGCTCCTCCTAATTGGTCTGTTTTTTTTTTTTTTGCTTTTTTTATGACACCGCGTAATTGCGAACCGATTCGCTTTCCCACTTGATTGATACACTCGGCCTTTACAACATTTGGAAATGATTTCTGCAACGCATTCATTATTTTTACATCCCCGTCTCCAACGTATTTGTAAATGCGGCCGTGCAGATCAAAAGCGCGCTCGAACATCTCTAACATTCCGTCAGGCTCCATTTTACCCGAACTTCCATTGTGATCCAATGTGCAAACAGGTTCGTGCTCATCCCACCAAGTATCATATTCAGGGGTGCCTTTCTTTGTTTTCATAAGGTTGTAGCCTTGGCAATAACGCGATTTTACAGTAAGATCGAGAACTTTGTTTGTTTTGTTGCCGATCAATGTCATAACGCCATAATTAGCAGTATGACCCTTTTGCTCCTACTACCATCTCCAGAAGCAGTAAATTTTTTATCTTCACTTCACATCAGTTTTTTCTTTTTCTTCTTTGCTAGCCTTTTTTATCACGGAAGAAAAAACGCCGATACAAGCGGTGTGTGCATTATCGAGAGCAGCGTAGTAGATGTGTTTCGTAAATTCGCCAATATCCATCAGTGAAGTGAAGCAATGTAATCTGTTTAGCCCGACACCCAAGATGCGCATTACGAATACTATTCTACGATTAATTTCGTAAACTTTGTTGGCGATTCGTGGACAGGACTCGATGACCCTCTCACCACAGTTGCATTCGACGATCAGTTTGAATCCTAGGCCTTTCTCAGATTTTTTTTGAAAAGTTTATCGAACCGTCACAGTTTTTACACTTTATAATGTTTGAGAGTTCAGAAAAAACTGAAAACAATGTAACATCACGTATGCTGCCGTCACTGTGACCGTCGGAGCGAAGTCGGGCGTTGTAGCCAATTTTTGTGCCGATGTAGTCGCATACTCCATTTCCAGTTCATTTAGAGTTCTGTTACGGCCACAACCACCCATCCCATAATGCTTATTCCTTTGGAGCTAGTCTCCACCACTAACGGCGATACACGCCAAAAACATCCACTTAAAGGATATGACATTTAGCTAAATCAAAGCATTACCCTATACACCTCGTCCCGCATAAATTGATAGCAAGCAAATCAAGCTAAAACGTGCAATTTGCGCTAAACAATTAAATGCCAAGTAAATTGAGCTGAACGCTAAATTTACTCACATAAAAGCTGAAAGATAATCATTGAACCAAGGATTCACCCAACAAAAACCCCTAAAAGGCAAATGTGCGGACCAGATGCCGTCATCCAGTTTTCGTTCTAACCAAATTAAGTTAGAACAAACGAAAAGGCAATAAAGCAAAATAAACATGCGCCTCGGCACCATTGATCCTCCTTCATGAGTTTCCCACGGGAAAATTTCATTAGGCAAAAGAAAAACAATAGGCGAAATAAACGCGCTATTGATTTTTCTTTGAGTTTAACACAAAAAAAAGGGGACCAGGCAAAAAGGAAAGATCCTTTGATCTCGTGAAAAAAAAACCAGGTTTCACACCTAGGAAAAAGTACAATGGAAAACGAACAACGATAGTGGGATGAGAGTTGTTGTTCGGGCCATTGTTGAAGACGAGTTGTGTTTCGGATCAAGTCCAGAACGGACGTAAGTTGTGTTTTGAGAGTTGTCCAGAACGGACGAAAAGGGGGTTTTGGATTTTTGACCAGGACGGTCGGGAGGAGATTGCTTGTTGGTGTCATACCTATAATACGTTTTAATAAGTGTAAATTACATAAAATAACTTTGAAAATACATCGAGTAACAATACGTGTTTAATAAATGTAAACTAGATAAAATAACTTTGAAAATAGATCTAGTAAGAATACGTTTTAATAAGTGTAAATTACATAAAATAACTTTGAAAATACATCGTGTAACAATACGTTTTAATAAGTGTAAACTACATAAAATAACTTTGAAAATACATCGTGTAACAATACGTGTTTAATAAATGTAAAAAGGATAAAATAACTTTGAAAATAGATCTAGTAAGAATACGTTTTAATAAGTGCAAGTAAAGTAACTTAGAATGAAGTAACAAAGAACGGAAAGTGTTTTATTTAAAGAGGGATTCCAAAGTGTGTGTGATGTTTAAAGTGAGTGACAAGAAGATCTTTACAGTTCCCATAAATCCTTTTCGTTTTTTATATCGACTCCCTGGACGCACCCCTGACTTACCCGAACCTTTAACGTTTTTAAACATTATTTTAGAAAAATTTACCGTTGAAAAACGTATGAAACGGACGCTTAAACGCGAGCACTGCACGCTCTGAGACCACGTTTACACTAAATACTTTTTCCTCCTCATGAAAAAGAAACATCAAAAATACCTACCCCGCGACCTACCCAAAAATACCATTACCGCTAATGAACATGTTGTTCAGTCGCACAAGATTGCGACATACTCATACACTCAAGCTATCTGAGATCTGATGTAAAGATAATTTGCTACCAACCATTTATCCGTCCAATTCTGACGTATGCGAGTCCAAAACGGTGGAACATTAACCTATCGAATATCTAAAAGCTAAGAATGTTTGAGAGAAAATGCCTTAGAGTCTGCATGCGGATGTATAGGAGCGAACACTCCGACTTTAGACATCTAATGAGAAATAATATAATGCTTCCGGACTTTCCAGAATACCATATTCAAAGAAGTGGCAATTGGCCCAAGCCAACAGCGAAGCAAATTAATGCCCATAAATGGATAGCCTGCATAAATACATGGTAGTTGCCACCTATGATACGAATTTGTATCCGCGGGAGACTCGACCCTGTAATGACCTATAACTTTGGAAACGCCTAAGATTTCGTTTCCAAATTTTAACATATTATTTTTAAAGTATAAAACTATCGATTAAGCAAACCAAAACAATTGATTTTTTGAACCGAACAAACCGGAATGTCCCCTTAAGATAGTTCTTAACCTCTTTAGTGTGTAAGTTATATATACTTTAGTTGTAGGTATTTATGTTGTACTCGTTCCGTTACAGAGCGGGGACGCTGTGAAACTCCCTTCCTGTGCGAGCGTTCCCGGAGCGTTACAATCTGCAACTGTTCAAAAGGAATTGCAACAGTTATTTGGTGGCATTTCAGGGCGCGTCTCCCGAGAGAAATATCTTTAAAAAAAAGCGAATAAATCGGGTGGTAGCCCCACTAAACTAAACTAAAAGAAAATTTATGGTCAATTTTCACAAAACAATTTAGGTATCACGATATTAGAAACTTCAACGACTTGAAAACGGCTTTGAGGACGGAATAGAGTATTTTCCCAAATTTAACAACCAAATTTGTGGAATCCATGCCACGAAGATTAAACTGCGTTTTAAAACAAACATCAAAGCAAACCAATCAAACATCCCTACAAACTATTAAAAAACAGTTTTTTTTACATTGGTTTATCGAATGAATAATGTGTGCGAATATGCACTTTGGTTATGTGAAATAACAAAAAGTGGTAATTGTATTAAATTAACATAACAATATTTATGTGTTTTATTTTATTTTCTTATATTCATGCCTTCTAATTGGAAGTTATTGGTTTTTGTTAAACATTTCCTTTTTGTTACCCGCCAATTAATGGTTTTCACTTTAAAATGGGTGTACGAATAAGAGTTTTGTGTACTGTACATTTTAAATTATTTTCATGGCAACTTCCGTACACGATTTCCCGTCCAAGTTTGACTGGAAATTGGGGCAAGCTGCCATTATTTTATTGCAATAATCCGTTTTATTTATGTTATCAAAGTAGAACAAAATTAGTGGGTATGAGTATATTATTTCGCAAAAAGAATTTTTTTCTGTATCTTGTGACACCCCAGTATACACACATCTGTCGGTGAAGGCCATAAGAAGCCTTACAACTTTGGCTGGGACAGAATTTACTTCTTTCAGACGATTAAAACTCAGTTCGGGAGGTAGAAATCGTTTTAATAACACTTAATGCTATGAATAAATTAACAAGGTTATTTCGTCACCTTTTGTTAGTATGATCTGGCAGAGATATCCACTCTGGCGTCAACATAAAGACTGACATTGTACTTTCTACTGTTGTTAATCTTTCTCACATTAAATGAACTCCACCAAACCGGCGGATAATGTGTCGGTCTAATATTTCAACAGCGGCACATAACAGAAGAGACGCGGATGTAGCGAAAGCAAAATCTAAATGAAAAACACTTTCCCTAACTCACTGATTAAGATTTATTAAGATTAGCGACCCTCGCTTGAGTTACCATCGAAGGTGACAAGTGATTCTTGATAACGTGAAAACCTTTGATCTCCTCAGATGATCCCTATGTGTAGAAATCAAATATTCATTCATTAACACCAGCATGAGACAAATCCATTTGGATGCACACAAACTGAATGCGATGATACTGTCTATTTCACTTTCTACTTTAGCCATAACCGAACTGAAGAGGCCATTAAAACATCACTCCATTCTACGGCTGCGAAACGTACCGTATATCTTAATTAACCAAGTCAAAAGGAAATCTTGTCCGGAATCAACAACGCGGAGGCCCGGCAAATGAAATCGTGGTTGGAGGTTGTTTCCACGATTATTGAAACGTGTACCTGCAATAATGCAAATACTGCGACGACATGACATGACTAGAGGGTAATTGCCCCCTGCAAGCCGTCATCATAACTTGGTACAGAACCGAACTTTCTATTTTAGTGTGCCTTTAGGACCCACCCACACGTACCTCAGTAAATTGTAGATCATTGCTTGTATGATGTATACTGTTGGTTTCTGATTTGGTACAAGATTGCCAGTATTCCAATAGCAGAGGAAGTAGATGGCCAGTTGAAGCGTGAAGGCTTTTCCGTTTGGGCGAATTCTTCCAATGCCAACGTCCGCGGTACTTCACTTACTATTAATATGGCGGCGACTACCCACGGGTAGTGTTGGCTGTTCGCGTTGTAAAGTAAAACTGGGACCCATATCGCAGTGGTTGGATAAAGGTGCTACTTGCACTTTTTCCAATTAAGTAGTACCTTGACTGTTTTGCCTACAGTCCGAAGACCAAGGCCTCTGGTGGAGGACAAATAGATAATAAACAGATTTCATAAAATTGATTACAAGTTGGACTTTCTTGTTGCATTTGGGATGGAGTTTTCCCCGCGATCGAGTTTGGCGAGTGGAAAAGTTTGTATCTGGCACGCGGAGGTGAACGGAGGTTGAATGGAAAGTGAGATTTTCCTCAGATTCACGACTTGAATGGAGATTGTGACTAACAATAGAATTTAAATCGTGAAATCATAATTTAATTCAATGGATAGGTCAGAGAAGACTCAGTATAGTCGGGCTGGGTTGTTATATGCGTTCGTGCCCTAAGTTAAAGCCACATTTAATGAGTTATATCAGGTGAAATTTAGAAATGTGTGTTGCTTTGTTGTTGTTTTTGTTTCGTTATCTTCTTTGGGTTTTGGGTTAGGTGGCGAAGTTTGTAGGATGAGTAAATAGGACAGGGAACGGTAATGTAGTTAGTTGGGTTATGAATTTTCGGGTTTCTACACACCAATGAAGAAGAAAGAACTTATTTCTCTTGGCCTAACAGCCAGCCTCTGAGTCTAATGACTTTTTTCTAAAAAAAAAAAAAAATATATTCCTGCAGCGGTTCCGCCAAACCCTACGGTCTACTTACCTGAAAAACCCCCATAACTACTACCCAACTCTCTTAAGTTTGCTAATGCAACAGTATTAGTACCTGTAAATGCTTCACGCATCAAATAAATCAAATTTATTTACCTAAAGGTCCCTGTAAAGAAGCCTTACCTTTTCTTGCATTTTATTTCGCATACAATTCCTGTAAACGAATTGCATTCGATGTAACCGTCATGACAGGGACCATAAATATTGCGCCGTCTATTTTCCCAGCCGCGTCATGTACCTTTTCATACACATTGCCTGGCAACCATTTTTGTTTTTCTTATCAATAAACAACCCGCAGCTGCATATAATTAGCGCAATAGACGCTGAAACCAAATTCTCCAGCATTTCCTAATGCAAACATGAACCCGGTTTCTACTGCAGCCAGAGATGCCATAAACATCCAATTTGCTTTTAGCACCTTTTTCTCCCAACGTCGAAAATAGCGACGAGGCATCGCGTAAACAATGACCCGCATTACCAACGGCGCATTTGGTCATTTTTCCCTGTTGTCTTTGCCGCCTGCCTGTTTCGTTGTTCCACTGCTGTTGGCCACGTGTGAATAGCATCGATCTGAACGATCCCACACATACCACCATGACCTTTATTACAAGATCTGGTTTCCTATACCACCAAGAGAGACTTTACGTTTCCCTGGTGGTAGGTAAAAACGACATCCTTATTGGAGAGGATATCGGTGAGTCGTTTTCCAACCTTCGACCGAACAAGTCGTATTACAACCATTTAAGCGGACAGGTCGTCCGCCATCCACCGTACCGGCGCCGGTACGGTGTGAACCAAAAAGTCGATTCGAGTCGAACGCGCATACTTTTTTTTGTTCGAAAACCTTCCAACTACGGGTATATGAAAGACAATTTTTTCCCTTAAATATATATATCAATATCCGAACACCTAATAAAAAAACAATAAAATCCTTTTCCAAATTACAACAAGTGAAGAATAAAAATAATTCAGAAACTATGTGCAGTGTGATTCCTTTCATCGGTGTTTTATTTTCCTCCTGGAGGGCGGTGCGTTGCTGAGGTTCGTGTTTGTGCGTTGTATTCGGTTTGTATTCGGTGGAACATTTAGTGAATGATGGGGATGTGAAGTGAACCAGTGCAGTACGCCCGCACAACATAATTCTACCCCACATTCCTATTTCATTTTTAATAATCTTACTTCAAATGAAATTTCATCCTGCTACAACCTTTATTGTGGCCTAACAGTCAGCCTCTTGGTCTAATGCCTGTTTCCAGAAAAAACATTCCTATTTCATTTTCAAAATACGAAATCGTATCTTCCCTCTCCACAAATAAAGAATTAAGTCTAATAAAAATATTTGATCGTTGTTGTATAGAGAGAAAACTAAATTGCACAGTTTTGTTTTTTCTAGAAAATCAAATTACGAGGGGTGTGCTATTAAGATCAGTTTTTTTTTTAACATCACTCGTAGTAAGATTTTTTGTTGTATTTCGGTTATAAAGCAGAAGCCACCATTTAGAGCAGGGGTCGGCAACCTATGACCCGCGGGTCACCGAGTGACCCTGTGGGGTTTCTTCAAGGCGCCGAAGAAGCACCCATCGCTTAACACTCTTAAATCTTCCTTTTTCTATTTTACCCCATGATACTTACCTGCAATTAGGCAGCATTAAGCTTCCTGCAAAACATTCCATGGCAAGATCATCATCTTGCCACAGCATTATCCGCATCGCAATCATACTCACGAAAATTCTTGTGTTTGTTTTTCTCAAAGCAATTATCGATCCCCAAGAGCATATCATGCAAATCGATGCCCATGCAGCTGCATCCAATTATCGCGGATCACCATTGCTTAGACATTCCTAATGTATTTTTATTAGCTTGTTCAAACAAGCCGCATTTTAGCACCTAAGCATTGGATTACGTTTCGGTATTCAATATATCCTCCAATGTTTATGTTTACCCAGCTTCACATCTCCCAACTATTCTTTTCGATGCGCGTTCGTTTGTCCTTCCTTCCAATGGGAAGACATTCGTTCCCATAGAGAAGATATTGTGCATGGACTTTCCAATGGGATGCTGATCGGCTCCCATTGGTCATGCATGTCGGAAGGGATGTTTCTCCTGCGATGGTATGCGGTGGAAATCCATCACAATCGCCGGAGGCTGGACCAATTTTTATCAGGCCAGTCAGATTGGAGTTTTCGAAGAGTGTGCACTCGTTTAAAATATAAATTCTACCTCCGGGTCAATTTCACACCGGAGTATCTTTCGTGTCGAAGTCGTGAAGTAAAAATATGTTTAGTGAGTTGACCAGAGACAGTTTTAGTGTGTTTCTGAAACCCCGGGGTTCTTTGGAAAGTATCTGAACCGTCAAATGGGAAATCTCCAGCTTTCGTTTGTGACCAAGTATTAGATAAAAGTTATACCGCAGTGAGATAAAACTAGATTAAGTGCACGAGAACTTTGTGGATCCAGACAACCTTTCTAAGAAAAAATATAGATTCGGAAATTAAAAATAAAGAGTGTATCGCTAGACAACAGAGTGTTCTTCATTTTCTTTCGTTTATTTGTGGACTTAGATGAACAGTTTTCTGCATAGAGCCGTGGAAGTTTAGTGAATTCTGCGCCCTTGCCGGCTCCGCGACTAAACTTACGCCACAACCCATTTACTAATTTCAATTGGCCCACTTTAGTTCCGAAAAAAGTATAATATATAAAAATAAATTATAAAACATAAACATGCAACGAATATTTTGAGGATAAAAAAAATTGAAAATAGATACTATTGTTTGTTTCTGAAATACCTGCATTCGGACAAAAAAAAATTAACAAAAACTAAAAGCAAATTAAAAAAAAGTAAAAAATAAAAAAAAAATTTAAGAGATATAAAAGAGGGTATATATAAACAGGGTGGCGCAAAATTAATCACCCTATCGGAAGAAATTATAATTCTTGCACATGGCGTCGTACACCAATCACATTTGACATTTGTGAACTAGACAGCTGCAGAATATAAACAGACAAGCAATGGAAGGCGTGTGAATAAGCCAAGCCATCCTTAATCTCAACAACGAAGTGGACGCTTTTGTGTCGAAAATCATCACGAGCGACGCGGCGCATTTCAATAAGCAGTAACGTCAAAAGCAAAATCTTCGTTTCTGGGGCACTGAAAATCCGCATGTGATGCACGAAGAGCCATTACATCCACTCAAAGCTACTGTGTGGTGCGGCGTTCACGCCGGAGGAGTGATTGGGCCGTATTTTTTTGAGGAGGCTATCGGCATTACGGTCACTGTTACTGGCGAACGCTACAGGGCCACGATAAACGACTTCTTACTGCCGGAATTGGATGAGCGGGGCTTGGTGAACATGCGGTTGTAACAAGACGGTGCAACTGCACACACAGCATGAGCCACAATGGATATTGTGAAGGAAGCATTTCCTGGTCGTGTAAACCGCCGTTTTGGCGATTTGGCAAGGCCAGAAAGATCGCCCACTTTAATCATCCCAGACTTCTTTCTTTGGGGCTACTTGAAGTCGCGGGCTTATGCCAACAAGCCTTAGACAATCCCAGCTCTAAAGGAGAATATTCTAAAGGAATACGAACAGTTATCACCGGAAATCTTGCCGAAAGTCATGAAAAAGGCGATAAAATGGGTACAAATGTGTATCAACACTGGCGGCAGCCACCCGGGGATATCATCTTTTCCACTTAACAGAAAAAATTGTAAAGGTCCAAATAAAGATTTCCATCATTCAAAATGATTTTTTTTATTTAGTAAAAAAGTAATTCAAAAACAAATTGGATGATTAATTTTGCGCCACCCTATATATATATATATATACATACATACATATATATATATATATATATATATATATATATATATATATATATATATATACATATATATATATATATATCATATCATATCATCATCATCATCGGCACTACAACTGGGATCCGGTCTTGGCCTTATTCAACAAATCTCTCCACCGGTCCCAATTTCGAGCCGATGTTATCCAGTTTGGCACTCCCAGGCTCTAGGCGTCCTGGTCCACGCCATCCCTCCATCGCAGACAAGGTGTGCCACGCTGTCTCCTTCCATACATCCTGCCACAAAGGACCTTCCGGGCAGGCTCCTCTTCGCTCATTCGAGCTAGGTGTCCCGCCCCCCGGAGTCTACCGAGCTTGATTTTTCTTACAACGTTAGCTTCAAGGTAGATTGCGTACAACTCATGGTTGTAGTGTCTCCGGAGTCGTCCTCCCTCACATACGGGGCCAACAATTCTCCTTACGACCTTTCTCTCGAACGTGGTTAAGAGTTCAGCGTGTTTTTTATTGAGCACCCAGGTCTCGGATCCATAAATGAGTACTGGTAAGACCATGGTCTTGTACAGTAGTAGCTTGGGTGCTCTGGATAAATTTCGGGACTTAAAGAGCCTTGATAGACCTTAGTTGGCTTTGTTGGATTTGATCAGCCGTTCGCGTATTTCTTCGTCAATGTTGTTATCGGCTGATACTATTGACCCAAGGTAGTTAAAGGATTGCACTACTTCAAATTCGTGCTACACACCCTGATAGTTTGACCAACGTTAAGTTTTCTCTTCGCAGAAGTTGCCACCATGTACTTAATTTTTCCCTCATTAATGTGCAGTCCCAGTTTTTGTGCCACCTGCTCGATATGGGTGATGGAATCCTCTACCGATGATGTCGATGTCATCTGTGTAGGCAAGTATCTGGCTGGACTTGGTGATAATAGTCCCTCTAGTTGTGACACCAGGGTCGCGGATTGCTTTCTCAACGCCAGGTTGAGGAGGCAGGCCAGACCGTCCAATTGTCGGAGTCCATTAAAGATGTTTATTGGTTTGGACAGCAATTCCGCTATTTTTACTTTTCTAGTTACGTTGGTCATGGTCAACCTACAAAGTCTCATCAATTTGTTTGGAATGCCGAACTCTCTCATGGCATTATATAGTTCTACTCTGGCTATGCTGTTGTAGGCGGTCTTAACGTCTTTAAATAGATGATATAATGGAATTTTAGATTCCAGACATTTTTCGATCGCCTGTCTAAGGGTGAATATCTGATCAATCGCTGATTTGCCTGTGATGAAGCCACACTGATGACTTTAGCGTATGGGGCTATCCGATCTTGTAGGATAGTATTTCATTATATATGTATATATATATATATATATATATATATATATATATATATATATATGTATAAATATGTATGTAAATATCCCTATATATAGATATATATATATATATATATATATATATACATTTTTTTTTTTTTTTTGATATAATTTTCTCGGGAGAGGCGAACCTATAGCGCCGACACGGCGCCCCGTGATGCCACTAAATAACCGCTGCAGTTCTTCTTGAATAGTTGCAACTTGTAACCCTCCGGAAACACTCGTGCTGGAAGGAAATTTCACAGCTTTCCTGATCTGTAATGGAACGAGTTCTGATGCAAATATGTTCGCGGCGTCGGGAGATGAACCGCAAATTGGTGCGATCCGTCGGATTGTTTTGTGTAGCCCAAATTGCGCGGAACAATACCACGAATCTCCGAAGAACAGCATGGGTGATAATATCTGTAAAACAGAGAGTGGTTAGCTACGCGCCTTCGATGTGATCGTGACTATAGACCCGGCGGCAGCGCCGTGTCCCCCATCAGACGGATCACTTGTCTCTGTACCCTTTCGAGTAGGTCGGGAGTATGTTTAGGAGCGGAACTCCACACGTGAGATCAATATTCGAGCGCGGGTCTAATTTGGAATTCACACAGGAGAAGAAGTTGGACAGGAGTAAAACACTTCTTGGCTCTAAAAAGATAACTCAGTTTTCCTGGCGCAGACCTGGCGATGTTCGACACGTGTTTATGCTACGATACGTTCCCATAGACCGTGACGCCGAGCAATTTGATTTCCCAAGATTCGAGGGCCTGGCAATTCATCACCAGCTGTGGAATCGATGATCCACTTTTCTTTGTGAATGTTGTATATTGTGTCTTCGTTGCATTGAAGTCGACGAGATTGGCCCTTCCCCGCTACAGGACCTTATCCACATCCCGATTCAGAGAATCGATCCGGCTACATCTCAACTGATGCGACGTTGATTCACTAGTCGGCCGATCACTCGAAAAAGATGAAACAAGCGTACATCCGCAAAACTGAAACCGGAATTAAACCGGTTCGATCGATTTTCGAGGAAGCTCTTCGTCTAGTGACAAAGCTGCTGAGAAAGGCCATATGAACGGAGTTTGCTGAGCAATGCCCCGTGGCAGACGCGGTCAAAAGCCTTGGAGATATCCAATACGACCGCCCTTGACTCATCATACCCCTCAATCGCAGATGCCCATATATCGGTTATAAGGGTGAAAAGGACCATGCGGAATGCCTGCCACAGAATCCGTATTAACGATCATTCAGAAGTCCATTACACTCCAAATACTTAATTAACCCGGCGTTGATGACCTTTTCCATCACCTTAAATAACAGTAACGCTATCGGCGGATAATTTTGTGGGAGACACCTTTCCCCTCTTTGGGATTGGCTGAACTCGAGCGACTTTCTAGCAGGTGGGGAATGTCTTCCGTGCATAAGATAAGCGAAAGAGTCCGCCAGAAACTAGGGACACTTTTGAAGCACAGTTCCTAAGGACTATTGCTGGTATTCTGTCCGGACCGGTTACCTTCTTACAGTCCAGTCTACGTAGATGGGTTGAATAGCACGCGGGCGGAACCTCAGATCCCGCATCGAAGACCGTACCGGTGCGATCACAGGTTGTTCCAAAAGACCGGTTTGAATTCGCGGAAAATAAAGTCGCGAACACATTAGCTTTATCTTTTGAATTTGTGATTAACGTCCCGCTGACCGTCACTAATGGAGGAAGAGAGGAGGAAGGGAAGCTACTGTTGACAGCCCTTGCCATTGAACAGAAGGAACGCGAACCAGTTGGCCACTTAAGAAGTTTATTGGTCACTCTGTCGTTGTAAGTCTTCTTCGCGGTATCAATCCCCCGATTGCACGCGTTTATTATTCTAACAAAATCCGTTCTGTTTAGAGCGGCACTGTTTAAAAGCTCTATTTTTATGCCGCTGTTATCAGCTCGCATTTTTTATCAAACCAAGGATTATCAGATGAACTTCGATTGATGGAATGCGGAACGTAGATTTCCATAGCGAGAAGAATAATCTTCGTGACCGACTCTGCACAAGCTTAACATCGGAGTCTCTAAAGCACACCTCCCACCACGGAAACGATGCGAAGAAATCTCACAAATCGTCTCAGCTACCAGCACCATACCTTCATATATGGCGAAGCGGCTTAGGTCGGCTATTCGTTTAAATGCAAGTGGCTGGGTGACAGACACCAAGCAGTGATCTGAGTTTCTCAGCGGCACAACAATCTCCACGGTATAAATGCTCGGCTCGGATGTCAAAAACAGATCCAGGGTGGCCGCATAATCACCTCGAGCAGCCAACACTCGCGTAGGTTCCTCCACGAGTTGAGTCAAATTGCAACAATCAGCGAACATCTCCGCCAGCCTCCCAACCTCGTAGGTTCTGTTAGAATGCACCATCCGGAATTGTGAACATTAAAATCGCCAAGGAGGACATCTTCAGAAGCTGGGTGGTTGATCTGTATCCAGTCGACGGTACGTGACAGATGTCCGAAAAATGTCGCTGGTGGAGTGTTATTCGGGAAGCGGTAAAAACAACATAGGAATTTAACCGAATTCCTCAGCACGACTCTCAACCACATGGTGTCCAAGTTATTGGGTTCCAATGCCTCCTTTCTTTGGTAAGCCAGATGGGACCGCGTGAAGACGCAGACTCCGCCCTTAAAACGGAATCTCAAATGTAAGTCGTATCCTGAGCAACAAAGATATGTCGAATCAGTTGACGAATCGACCTGGTTCTTAGTTAGGACAGGGATATCAGATTTTGCTGTTTGCAAATATGTGTGAACGGCGTTTACATTCGTATTGGTGAAAATGGTGGACCTGATGTTACAAATCAATTATGTGGTGCTTCAAATCAATTTTTCAAAACTATTACATTATTGGTGCTTCTTAATTTTTTAAATATGGCAAACTGGGCAAATGAATTTTGTGGTTCTAAAACTAGCAGGTAATTGTTTTATGTTCCGAAATTATATTATATTTAAGAGTAGTAGAGTAGAGTGGTACAAAACGTAGGAATGAAATGTTATAATAGCTTTTGAAAAAGAATAGACTTGTTCAATGTTGCTAAAATAAACAAAAAGACAATAAAAAACACGTTTCCAGCTTTCACTAGACATACGTCATTAAATGTGGATTTAACTTAGCACATGAACGCATGCAACAACCCAGTGCGACTGCAGTAAGTCTTCTCTAACCTATCCACTGAGGTAATTTATGATTTCTAGATTCAAATTAGCTTGCCGCAATCTTCATTCACCTCATGAATCTGAGGAAAATCTCTCTTTCCATTCAACCTCCGTTCACTTCAGGTATTCATCTCGTACATGATATAATTTTTCCACTAGACAAACACGAACTCAGGGAAAACTTCATCCCAAATGTAACAAGAAAACCCAACTTGTAATCAATTTAATGGAAACTGGGTATTATCCTGCAGTAGGGGCCTTGATCTTCAGGTTATAGGCAAATTAGCCAAGATACTACTTAAAAGGCAAAGAGTCGAAGTAGCCCCTTTAATCAACCACTGTGATGTGGCCCAGTTTCACCTTGCAACGCAAAGAGACAACACTGAACGTGGGTAGTCGCCACCATAGTTGTAGTAATTGAAGTACCGCGACCGTTGCTGTGGGACGAATTCGCCCAAACGGAAAATCCTTCACGCTTCAACTGGCCATCTACTTCCTCTGCTATTGGAATACCGGCAATCTGTTACCAAATCAGAAACCAACAGCACACGTTATAGAAACAACGATCCACAGTTTGTGGAAGTACGTGTGGGCTGGTCCTAAAAGCCACACTAAAATAGAAAGTTCGTCTTTGTCCCGAATTATGACGACGTCTGGCAGAGGGCAATCACCTGCTAGCCATGCCATGTCGTCGCGGTATTTGCATTATCGAAGCTACACCTTTTAATAATTGTTGAAACGAATTCCAACCGTGATGTCATTTGCCGGCCTTCCGCATTGTTGATTCCGGGCGAGATTTCTTATTGACTTGGTTAATTACGATACACGGTACGTTTCGCAGCAATAGATACGAGAGTTATTTTGTCTTCTCTAGTTCAGTTATTGTTAAGGTAGAAAGTGAAGTTGACATTATGATCACATTCAGTTTGTGTGCATGTGAACGGATTTGTCTCATGCTGGCGCTAATGGAATTAATAATTCGATGCCACTACGAGCACTTGGAAAATATTTGATTTCTTTTCACCGAATCATCTGAGGAGATCAGAGGTTTTAACGTTGTCAAAAATCACTTTTCACATTTAATGATCGCTCATAAAGATCGCTAATCTCAACAAGTCCAAGTTCGTGAGGCAGGGAAAGTGTTTCTTACTCCGGTTTAGCTTTCGCTTGATCCATAGATATGATCATCATATATCGGGTTTTCCAATGGGGACTTGACAACTTTGAATTTAATTTGTGAACGCACCCTTTCACCAATCATCAAACTGTCACTGTCAATTTATTCAGTAAACTCAACATTTTCATCATGGTTAAGTATATGAACGAACAATATCTGCAAATTATAAATATTTACTACCGAAAAAAAGTTGTCAAGACCCTATTGGAAAACCCTATATATACATTTTTTTTTTCACAAACGCGCGCACAATAGGGGATTTTGCAGTACCCTTAAATGTCAGAGCAGAGTGCGCGCGGAAGGAGAAGAAATGGATAAGGAAAGAAGGTATCGATGTACATTGGTCTTAAATGCTTGGACATTATAACGACGAGGAAACACATGATCAGGTACAGTATTCCACATTCGTGTGGTTCGACTAAAGAATGACTCTTTATGTTTGTTTGTGCGGCTGAACTTGACTTTCAACGTGAACTCATGCGTATTCTCAGATTGACTGGTATCGCGGGAAAATGTCTGAGCAGGCGGAACACATCCTGCAAGTTCAGTTGAGCAACGACCGTGGTAATACCTATAGAAAAGAGATAGGCATGATACGTTGCGCCTATGTTCTAATGACGGAATTGATCGACTCACAGCTCGTTTTTGTATCCTATCGAGCACATGTAATGCAGTTTTGGATAAGCCTGACCAAATATGGGAGTTGAACTCTGTTGCGGATTCGCACCGGACACAACCAGCGACTTCGCAACTGAATGCTACCCGTGGCAACAGAATAACAAATGTCAGCAATTAACTGACAGAATCAATTATGTTGGTTGTCAAGGGAGAAAAACAAACTCTTCTTCGTTAAACATTCGGCCGACACAGATCGTAATTTTATAATCAGTTGAAAATCCAAAGAATCGATAAATAAAGGAAATATTTAAGATAATAATCCAAGCTGTTTTGATTATTGCATTCAGGAGAAGGAGTATTTATAGGATTTAGGTATTCTTTTCCCATTTCAAACATAACATTATTTCAGAGCGACAATCAACATCACTACACTCCAGGAGACACCATTGTTCCTGATTATCCCCACGGCCCACCACAAGACGCAGTTGTTGGTGTAAGTTGAGTGCGTGTTTGTACACTACGCAGGAGTTTACGTGTTGGCCGAACAAGTGCCAATACATTGTGCTTTGAAACTTTACAGAAATCTTCCCCGACGACGTTCCTCGGTCGGCGGAAATTATAGAGATCTTCCCCGACGACATTCTTTGGTCGGCGGAGATCACACTACATGTTGGCCGAACGAGTGACGAGTGCCAATACAAACTCCATTTTGGGACGAATATACGCCTTGTAAATAGTGGCCAGGTTGAATGGAGTGAAGTATTTTTTGCATCTCTTATGGAACCCCATTCATTTGGCCGCAATTTTCGCTGCTTCAAAAATGTGGTAGCTCTAATTACGAGTCGAATTAATTCGAGTGCCGAGGATTGATAGTTCCTTGGCTTCGTCGATGGAAGTGCCATTCATCGACAGTATATTTACTTTGGGGTTCACCTTTGACGACAGGAGCCAGCCCTGAGTTTTTAAGGCATTGAACTCTACTCGGTTAGATAATCCCCATTGATCTTGTTGAGGTTGGAATTCAGTGTATTAAGCACAACCTGCTGATTGGTATTGACGTTCGAAGAGTTTGGCCGGAAATGTTCGTATGAGTATAAGAAACTCAATGTGCTATCATCGGCAAACGAGTGGATTGGGTTGTGGGTAATGGACAAGAGATCATTTAAAAAGATCAGGATGAGAGTGGGTGAGAGTACAGAACTTTGGGGAACACCTGCATTAATTTGGTGGGAGACAGATTTGACACCATCAAGAACCACTTGAATTGAACGGACAGAAAGATAGTATCTTATCCGTTGGATCAGGGAATTGTCCACTCCATATGAATGTAATTTTGTAAAAGGGCTGGATGCCAAACTCTGTCGAAGGCTTTCGAGATATCCAGTGCAACAACCTTGCTTTCTCCGAAGTAGTGGATGGAATGGCTCCACTTTTCGGTAAGGTACGCCATCAAATCTGTGGGTGTTTTACTACTCGTGCGTCAACACGGACGCGGATTCAGCAGTAACACCACGGATAGGTCGATGAAACAATCGCCCACAAAAGAAAACCAAACGAACAAAAATTAAAACACTCTGTCACAAGAAGCCAGTGAAATGAAACACACTGGAGCCTTTTTATTTTCGACCAAAATGTCACTTCTTTATTTTAATATTAATGTTTTCTATCGGTTAACATTTGTCCCTGGTGCATAGGGTGAATTTATCGTTATTAACTTTCGCGAACGATACTAGGATGATTGAATTGTTTGCGTATCGCCAGAATGCCTGCTGAAGGACAGCGGTCTTTTGTTTACTCATGGTGTGAGTTAGGGAAATAGTCTCAACCTGGATGGTGCTAATTACACGCAGCTGGTGTTGGACTATTTATCGCTGGCTAAAAGGGTCGACAGCCGATGTGTGCATAGATAGTTTTTATGTACACATATTGAGGCTGGGATTAACCAACGCAAGGGTAAGATTCCCTGATATGCGGTCGTATGATATGCGAACCGATGAATTTTAATACAGGGAATTTATGATAAGGTAAGAAAGAACTCTTACAGGAATTTGTATGCGAAGGGAATGCAAGAAAAGGTAAGAATTCTTTTACTGCAGCTTTTTAGATTATACCTTAGATAGTCCTAGACGCGTAAAGCATTTAAGGTGCTAATGCGATTGCATTCGCGAAATTATGTGATTGGATGGGAGTTATGGGGGTTTTTTTTTAGGTAAGTGAACCGTGGGGTTTGGCGGAACCGCCACAGATACATCATATTTTTTGTGTTTCCATCTCTTGTGTCCACAAATAAATCTAGAAGTTTGCGGACGCCAGAAGAGGTCATATACAGCTCTCCATGAAGTATAGATTTTTCAAATGTACCTCGCGCACTTGTAATGATTGTCCCTGTGCTTTGTTGATAGCCATTGCAAATGCGAAATGCACCAGAAAATGCAAACTTTTAAATTCGAATGGCATATTTATCGGGATAATTGGGATACGTGGTAACAATACACCTTCTTTAACTTTTCCATTTAAAATTGTAGCCTTTTGGCGGATTTAAATTATATAACTTTGGCGAAGTTGGGTATTATCGCCGGAGGAAGTGTTCCGCCGACACTGTCCAATACTTAACACACGGCGAATGACATGCTCTACCAGCTCTGTCCACAAAAATCAAAAAACCGGAGCGGATGCCGTCATCAATTAAACACAACACATTTTAGTTTCAAGACTCGTTTATTGTACACTGGTGTTATACACGGTCTTAACAATACGAATGCAGGTAGCCACCGAACGAAACACACGCTAACTCGACTTCCTCGAATAATTTTCTTCACGACCTCATTCGGTTAACTTTAATAGAATCTCTTCGATAGAGATCCTCGCGGTTCGAATGATCTACGTTGACCCTCAATCCTTCGACTTATCTCCGCGACTCCTCGATATAGACTCCCCTGGTCCTTCGAAAGAGACTTCTCGTCCCGATGGCTATCAAAATCAGACTGTCTGTCTGCCCACACAGATATCCAGATTCCAAACCGGTATCCGTATCTGTACGGAAAAATTTCTATTCGACCTGCTAACAGAATTCCGGAAATCTCTGTTAGCAGCATGCTATTTCATCCCAGGGGTAATTTTCTATTTTCCTGAAAGGAGAAAGTCATTCCTTGCATACATCATTATCATTGGTGATAGAATTTCATTTCCACGGCCTTCTGTTTGCACAGAACATCTGGCGCCCAGACCAGAGATATTCGGCGATTGTTTTGACGTGCAGTCCGTGGGTCTTATTTGAACTTGGTACCCGGAATCGAAATCCATTAGATCTTTATAATGGTGCGAAATTCTAGCGTGGCCGTGGGACCGGAGTATTGCCTTTGTTGGCTTAACTCCTCATAAATTATCGGATATCTCGTTGAGATATATTCGATTGCGATAGGTCGTGGCTGCCTTCTGTTGTTCAACGGATTTGGGTGGTCCTTGCGTTAGATTACCCGCACGTGCATCCGTTGATCGGCTCATTCTTTGATGATAGCAATTCTTTTGTATCGAATTTCGGAATTGCCGGTTCGATGAGATGTTCCTGGGCGCAGGCAGCATGTATGGCATTTTGGGAATTGTTTTTTTAGGAATAGAACGCATGGATGTTTATACCTTTGTTTCAGGCATGATGAATTATAATTGTTGAGCTTGACCTAAAAAGCTTTGGGGACGTTCAGTTCCCTCCTTTTGGTGTCGGTCTCAACGTTGGCTGCGAGTTGCAGGCCCTATGGTGGGACTTTGGGGCACGCGTCTGTGGGCGCGTGCAACGCTCTCAGGTAAGTAAGTTCTTTGAAGGTAGGAACCTTACCTGCGCAGAATTGTGCGTTCGTAGAACGCTACAGCCTAATTATGTTTTGTACTAAAAGCGTGATACCAGTACAAACCCGTGGCGGATTGATGTTTTGGAAAAGGATGACAGGCGCGCCAATTTTTATTATTAAGACGTACCGCGGTAATCTTGGCAAATCAAGTGAAATTAAGAATTTAATATCTTCCTGATACATTACATTATCGACAAACTTATATACGAGTATACGTTGTCGCTTTGCCTGGTATTTCATTTTGAATGGTGAAACTTATTACATTGACATCGTTTTTTTTTTACTGATAATAGGCACGTACACTGAAGCACTGATGATTTTTGTAATTCCATGCAATATTTGAGATAACTTTGTGAATAAAAAAAAAAGGGTTTGTGGGGGGTTTCTCTATTCTACATGAGAAACAACCCACAATTCCAACGAACATTTCCTACCTAATTTCGACCGCCTTTCAGCGCGTCAAATCAACCCCATTCCCCCCTACTTACCTGTTCACCTGCAAAGCATGTTTCCACCAAGGACACATAGCTAAACTCATTGTACCACGCAGACAATGCATAAATGAGTTTAGCTTACCTTTTTTGCCATACGGCAACTCGTGTCCATGTAGATTAGCGACAACCAGATCCAGCCGGACAAAGTTGTCGTATCATTGCGGATCCGCTTGGGAAATTTATCAGCACATTCGATTGAATCACGTGATAATATTTCCCTAGCGTTACTTCGGTTTTTCTCCAGACACTTCATTCGCTGGGGATCAATGTTCTCTTTTTGCAGGTGAATATCATCAGCTCAATTCCCCTCTCTTTCTCAGTTCTGTCTTCGTATGGATCAATGTACACTGAACTCACCATACTACCGAATCAGGTCAACGGGTTCCGCTCAGAACTACATTGACTCATGCACATGCAACCAAATCCACCCCTAGGATAATCGTACATCGTGTTTCTGTTCTCTTATTGTCCCGCTCTCTTCGATCATCAGATTACCGATGTAACCTACCACACATCGAAGGACGTGGCAGTGAGAGAGCAGAAGTATGTTATCTTTTGGTTGTATCCAATTTCTTCCCTCTTCAAAGCAGTCGATTAAGAAGATTCACAGGAGGAGGTCGTTACGCTAACCATCGCCGCGTGTGCATGCTTATGCACACGCTCGTCCGCGAAGATTCCCTAATATAACTAAATGAACAGTCGGAAATCGGAGACCTTCTAACGAAACAGAAGAAGTGTAAAGTTATAGTGATTTAAATTGTATTTATATTGCGATAAAAATGTGTCTTTAGCTGTTGTTCGTGTAACAGGCTGACGCACCTCGAGTGCCCAAGAACGTTCTACTTATCAAAATGTTAATTAAAAACTCAGCCGCGATGGCACAACAAAATCAAATAAAACAAAAACATTTTTACAATCAATCAACCTCAGTGTGTTTGCTATTGTTCCTGTCGTCCTGGGTGGACTATCCTCATCGGAGCAAGATCGTTGGGAATATAAGAAATCCGTGTCGTATCAGGCACATCTACTTATACCCCCACAGGTTTAGTATTTAAGAATAAGTTTTTTTCTGTTCTTCATTTTCTTTGTATCTAATTACGTTCCCTAAAAATTCATGTAAACAAAATAATCATAATGTCGAAAGACAAATGTTCATGCTTTAAGCGTATGCATGTAACTTAGAGAGTCCGCAACGGACCAGTAAGTTAAGAAATAAGATAACATAAGCTAGATTTAATCATTTTTGTCTAGCGAGTAAGTAAATTATAATAATTGGAAGAAATAAAAAATGATATAAAAATGAAATGAAAATGAATAACTTTGTGAATGAACTCACCTGTGGTTTCTGTGATTTTACAAACGTGTTTGCCAGGTTAGATATATTGTGTGAATTTATCGATCGCCATTTTCTCAGTCTTAATATCCAACAACTGTTTTGCGAAATATTCAGCGGATGCATTATGTTGTAGTTATAGAGACATATTGGTCTTGAAAGTTTATTTTTATACGTGTTGCCATAAAACGGTTGACTTGAGAAATACATTAAGTGGTTATCGAACGTGCTACAACTGGTAGAGGTTGTCGAAACCACCAGGCAATAAAATGACTATCAAACATCTGTTCATTTCTTCTCAATTTTTTTAGTATGCGATAAAACATCTGTGTTCTTTTGTAATCATATGACTGTTAACATAAGTGAAACAAAGCTTTATCTGTGTCAACGCCACTTTGGTTTTTAATACCCTCATACGCTATACATTGTTGTAGAACTAATTTCGGATGATTCGTTCTAACAAATACATATGTATATCTAATTCCACACACTAAAAAATTTGAGATGAAATACATTTTTTGGTGTGCGATAAAACGTCTGTGTTCTTTTGTAATCATATGACTGTTAACATAAGTGAAATAAAGTTTTATCTGTGCCACCGCCACTTTGGTTTTTAATACCCTCATACGCTATATATTGTTGTAGAACTACTTTCGGATGATTCCTTTTAACAAGCATATCCATTTCATCGACTTCAGAATGTGTTTTTTGTTGCAAGCCACGATCGAAAAGATCCTTTCCAGATCGATTTGGCGCTGATGCTTCTAATCGTACCAGTGTTTTGTTGGGGATTGCCAGACATATACCCTCAATCGAAACCAATGCCTCATTAAACACACTGGGTATAAATTGATTGTTCTAATTTTGATTCAATCTATGCAAAGAATGTTGTCACTCAAATATACCTTGCATTTTCCAGAAGATCTTTTAGATGGGATGGGAAGCATGTTGTCAATATGATTGCGTGTATTTGCTGTCGTTTTTTTAACACATTTATTCCCAAAGAAATTACCATCGGATTTTCCAATAGGGACTTGACAACTTTGAATTTAATTTGTGAACGCATCCTTTCACTAGTCATCGAACTGTCACTGTCAATTTATACAGCAAACTCAACATCATCGTGATTAAGTACACGAATGAACAACGTCCGCAAATTATAAAAACTTACTACCGAAATTTGGAGTCGGTGACTGCAACTTTAAGAATGTTAACTCCAATTTTCGGTCGTAATTCTCGCCCAGGCAATAACAAGTTTAGTACAACAATTTGAGTGTACATATTCGTTGTGTGATGTTGCCGTGCCAGTGACACAACGGGTTGGTCGAAGTGTCAAAAATATCGCTGCCGTTCAGGCGTCCGTAGTAAGTGATCCAAATCGGTATATTCCACGGCGTTCTCAAGAATTGGGCATTCGCACAGACCACTTTATGGCGAATTTTGCGTAAGGATCTTGGTTTACACCCAAACAAGATCAAGCTGACTCAAGAACTGGCCGATGGACCATTTGAAGCGACGTACGTTCTCCGATTGGGCTCTGAAAAAGATGCGCCAAGATGATGAATTTCATCGCAAAATCATCTTCAGTGACGAAGCTCATTTTTGGCTCAATGGGTTCGTCAATAAGCAAAACATGCGTTATTGGTCGGGTGAAAATCCACATGTGCTTCATGAATCACGACTTCATCCACAAAAAATAACTGTTTGGTGCGGTTTGCATGCCGGCGGCGTGATTGGGCCATATTTTTTCGTCGAAGACAACGATCGTCACGTTACTGTGAATGGCCATCCTTATCGCGCCATGATTACCGATTATTTTTGGCCCGAATTGGAAGATATGGACTTGGGCGACATGTGGTTTCAACAGGACGGTGCCACAAGCCACACAGCACACGATACAATCGATTTATTGAAGAGTAAGTTTGATGAGCGTGTTATCTCAAGAAATGGGCCAGTCGGTTGGCCGCCTCGTTCGTGCGATATAACGCCTCTAGACTATTTTCTATGGGACTACGTCAAGTTATTGGTCTATGCCAACAAGCCAACGACGTTGGAAGAGCTCAGAGCCAACATTGAACGCGAAATAGCGGCCGTTTCGGCCGAAATGTGTGGCCGTCATCAAAAATTGGGTCCAACGAATCGACCGCTGCAAAAGTGCCCGCGGTGGCCATATGAACGAAGTCGAGTTCCATTCATACATGTTTTGATTGTACTTCAAGCCGATAATAAAGTTTTTGAAATATCTCAATTGAGTATCGAGCTGACATCAAATTTTTATTTTTGAAAGGCAATACGCCTACTAAATCAAAGATGAGTTGGACTCTGTGTATGGGGACTCTGCACCATAATTTACCACAGTGAAATTTTGGGATGCTGAATTTAAACGTGGCCGTAAGAGCTTGGGAGACGATGAACGTTCGGAACGCCCAACAACTGAAACAACTGATGACATCATCGCTAAAGTTCACCAAATAGTGCTAGACGATCGCCAAATTAAAGTGAGAGAGATAGCATAGGCTATGAAAATGCCCAAAGAACGTGTTTGGCACATATTAAATCAAGATTTAGGCACGAGAAAGCTGTCCGCGCGTTGGATGCTGCGGCTGTTTACGTTAGACCAAAAACGTGTTCAAATAAACATTTCCAACGCTCTGTTGGCGCAATTTAGGACCAATAAATCCGAGTTTTGGTGCCGATTAATTACTGTCGATGAAACTTGGATACACCATTAAGCGCCCGAAACAAAAATACTGTTAAAACAGTGGACTGCAAAGGAGGAATCGGCTCCAAAAGAAAAGCAAAAACTGTTTTTTCGGCTGGGAAAGTGATGGCGACTGTTTTTTGGGGTAGTCATGGAGTTATCTTAAAAAGGGAAAATCATTACAGGAGCATACTACGCATCATTACTTGACCAACTGAAGGCAGAAATTGTGGAAAAACTGCCACATTTGCAGAAAAAGAAAATCGGCTCCAAAAGAAAAGCAAAAACTGTTTTTTCGGCTGGGAAAGTGATGGCGACTGTTTTTTGGGATAGTCATGGAGTTATCTTAATCGATTATCTTCAAAAAGGAAAACCCATTACAGGAGCATACTACGCATCATTACTTGACCAACTGAAGGCAGAAATTGTGGAAAAACTGCCACTGCCATTGCAGAAAAGAAAATCCTGTTTCACCAAGACAACGCGCCGTCTCACACCTCAGCGGTTGTCATGGCGAAAATCCACGAATTACGGATTGAACTGCTTGACCATCCGCCGTACTCACCAAATCTATCCCCAAGCGACTTCTTTGTGTTCCCTAATCTAAAACTTGTGCTCAGAGGAGAGAGATTTTCGTCAAATGAGGAGGCAATCATCTTCGTGAACAGTTATTTTGCAGAGAAAAACGCCGAGTACTATTTGGACGGGTTAGAGAGATGGGAGCATCGCTGGGGGAAGTGTGTAGAGTTACAAGGAGACTGAATCGCAGTATGGGTTCCGGAAAGGTAGATCAACCGGGAAGGCACTATCTGTGGTGTGCGACATCGCTCGCAATACGATAGCTGGAGCACGATGGTTAGGTGGTACCAAAAAATATTGCGCGGTGGTGACGCTTGATGTTAAAAATGCGTTTAACTCGGTGAATTGGAATCGGATTCTAGAAGCGTTGGGCGGTCTACAAGTCTCACCCTACTTGGTGCGTATATTAGTAAACTATCTCACGGATAGAAGACTGCTCTATGACACAGATGAGGGACCACAGGAATATAAAATAACAGCGGGTATACCTCAGGGAGCTGTATTAGGTCCGCTCTTATGGAATATCATGTATAGTGGTGTGGTCGGGGTCAATATACCAGAAGGAGTTAGAATCATTTGGTACGCAGATGATTTGGCAATAGTGGCAGTAGCTAAACATCTAGATGACCTGGAGAATATTTGCTCCCAAGCAATCCAGAGCATTAAATGCTGGCTAGATATGGCCGGACTGAAACTAACTGGACATAAGACGGAGACAGTATTAATAAGCAGCCCCAAGAAAGTTGAACACCTTGGTTTGGAAAAAGAAAGACAAATAATCTGATCCAGTCCCAATATTAAATATTTTGGTGTTATACTCGACAACAGGTTGAGCATCAAGGAACACCTGAGGAAAACAAGTGAAAAAACGGCAAGAGTATGCAAAGTTTTGGAGAGACTGCTACCCAATGTTGGAGGACCCCGTCCCCACATAAAGAAACTCATAACCAGTGTCAACACCTCCATTATAATGTATGCAGCTCACATATGGGCAGGAGCCGCACAGTATAAGTCGCACATGAGGGGCGTGAACTCAGCACATAGGCTGGCATCACTAAGAGTATGCTGTACATTCCCAAGGGTATCCGAAGATGCCATAAAATGTTGGCCGGGAGGACACGACCTGACATTGCAGCTAAAGAAAACGCTGCATTGCATAAGGTCTTCCATCGAGAATCGTCGGAGAATGCGGTCACAATTAGAGCTCTCAAGCCTAAGAGAATGGCAACGGAGGTGGGATTCTTCCGCCAAAGGAAGGTGGACTTATACCATGATACCTGATATAGAAACATGGGTGAAAAGAAAACATGGCGACCTGAATTACCACTTGACTCAGCTAATATCAGGACATGCATGGTTTCGGAAATACTTGCACAAGTCTAAGCATGTGAATCACCCGTACTGCTTGTATTGCTAAGGCAAAATAGAAAATGCGGAACATGCCCTCACAAAGTGCGTGAGATTCGACACCGCTCGAACGATTTTGGAGAGACACATTAGACGGATAGTTACTCCGAAGGAGTAATAGAATACATGCTGAGTTCAAAACAGACATGGTCCGTAACAAATTGTATTCTCTGTGAAATGATGCGGCAGTTGCGACGCGACGAGCGGAGTAACAAGTAAACTCCGTCCCGCCCCGCGATGGAAAAGAAAGTTCCGTGGGGATCAACGGGAATATGTGCCTGGCGGGAAGTGATTTTAGTCGGTACAATCCGGCATGCCTCTGGACCAGTCCAGAGGTATCTTTTGAAAATTTGAAAATTTCCACCTTCCTACCGAAACCACCTCCATCGTAGATGAACTGGATTATTGGCAGTCCGGTTACTTCTACCAAACAGAGGACGGCCTACATAATTCAATAATCCCCAGCTCAGAATTCCAAATTCCCCAAAACCTCAATGAAAGTTTAAGAGGAAATCTAATAAAGTTCAACACCAAAAAATTTTATAATCAACCGGTCATGGCCAACGCCCAGAATACTAAAAAACTCATATCTCAATAATTAGTCTAAACACCGACACCACATGAACAAACACTTTATCCGCAATTACGACCGCCGCTGAAAAGACAACAACTCTATTCAGACAAGCCATACACATAAACCACGTCATAAAATGTGTTTTTATAAGTTTATTATAATTACTTTCTTTTAATCAATTTTTAGTTCTCTCTACTACTTTCTTCTGTAAATTCCACCCAAGCCACAGTTATTTCGAACTAACCTGGTTGGGCTTACAGAATATTATGAAGTATTGAAGAACGTTAAAACCAAAGCATCCGTATATCAGACCAAGTACGGATATATGCCAGAACTCCTCAACTCGCTACTAAAGCTGTAATAGGTACGTTAATGCTTTGATACATGGCGCTGTTTTTTTTTTTTGATTCTCTTTTAGTGCTTTCATCTTCACTACGGTTGGGTGTTGTTATCTGTTGGAATCGCCACAACAATCTCTGCCCAATTTGATTTAATTTTTTTTTTTAACTTAATATAAACTTCGTATAAAGGGTTTTGTTCTAGAGGAAATTATTTGTTCAACTTTATATGTTACTTTAAAATATCTTTTGGTTGAAAATGTTATGTAATAGAAGGGATTGCCTAGTCGACTCAACACCGTTCCAGCGTTGAGGTAAAGGAAGCGGCCATTTTCGACATCGCAACACTAAGTTCCCTCATACATTCGATTATTTTATTGTATTGTGCAAAAATTTGCAACAAAAGATATTATGCACTGTTTTATATCATATCTCCGAATTGTAAATTGTGTGTTGGCTTTTATTTTATAATTGAAGTACAATAAAAGACCTATCTTTCTATCTTCTTCCTCAACTATGTTGCGATCACTTTGTCGAAGCAACGGGGCGGGCGAAAGGATAAAGTAGTGTAAAGTCCTCGTTTTCATAGGATGTTTTTGCTGTGTTTGCGTCAAGGTCAACAATTATACCGTTAGTTAAAATTGTGAAGAATGTGATTCAAACTCACCCTATGAAAAGATTAGAACCATCAGATCATGGCCGTATATGCACGTGGATGTATTAACTCCCTACATAAACCGTTTACGCTAGTATATGCCACAGACTTTCGAAAGAGTCTCGCTCTGTCGATCGGTCCTACTACTTGCTCTTTCCGTGGTGCTCCATGCAACGACCTAACATATCAATCTTACGGGACCTTTTCGCCGTTCTTATGAGAAAGCAGCGAAAGAATATTTTTTTGCAATACGTACATTTTATAATTATGCCGAACTTACCTTAATAAAAACAGGAACAGCGCTATTCCTAAAATAATACCAATCACCACCAAAGTCCATTGCAGGGGACCATTAATACAACTCTCGGATGATGCCTGTGCTTCGACAGTTACCGATTTTGAAGTCGACATTTCACGTTATTTCCTTAGTTGTACTGAAAAGCCTGGAAAGAAAATAACAGAAAATACTTGTCAGATTAATATTGTTTACATATCATGTTTTTATTAATTGAAGTTACTTTTACAATTGCGATTGCTTTAGTGCAATTGATTATAATTACTAGATAATGGTGTGTAGACGTGATAGACTATCATATCATAACGATTTTGGTTCGTGTTCTACATGAACGTAAATGACTTGAGCGGAATGGTCAGATTCACTTAATCGCTTTCCGAAAAGCATATTGGACCTAAATGATCGGATCTTAAAAACAAAACCATGTCCAAGTAATATACGCCCATTGTCTAATGCAAGCATTGCTAATGATGAAATGTTTTTGAACGACAATATTTCGGCGTCCACAATGAATTGCTCCATTCTAAAAGTAGCATATAGGTACCGCCAATCTAAAAAATATGAAAATCCAATCTTCGATTCTCTGTACAGCCAGAATATCGTTTTACTCGCCCCCATCCTACGATATTTGTTTGCGGGGCTGTTGCAGTGACATAAGAGTTTCGCGTCGATCATTGCAACATTCGTGGATCTGCGTGCAACAACTTTGCTACGTCTGCCCACATATATAACTCTATACCAGCAGCTTGTCCACCAATTGCATATATATATATATATATATATATATATATATATATATATATATATATATATATATAGTGACGAATTTACGAACATGAAGCACGCCATCTAGTGCGAGATAGACGACATAGAGAAACAGGCAAACTGACAGCGGAATAATAAGTGTCAGTCAAGAGTCAAGAAGAAGAGAACTGACAGCGAACACGAGGATCGATGTTAAGGGAAGTGTAAATAACACGTGTAGAATAATAAGTAAAAATAAAGTAAATCCATTAAACCCGAAAGAACGAGCTTTTGCAGTTTGATTTAAATTATTTCGCGATCCAGAGATCGGACCTAGGGAGCCGCTAAGCGTAAACCTGAAAATCCGTAACAATATATATATATATTTATATATACATATATATATATATAAATATATATATATATATATATATATATATATATATATATATATATATATATATATATATATATATACTTGCTTTCTCTAACTGAGTTTAGTCCATCAGTGTTATGATAGATAATTTCTGTCTTTTATAGAAACATTTCGTTTATGCTACAATATATATTATGTAACTAGAATTTAAAAAGTGGTTGGAATTAAACTCGCAACCCAGTCAAGGCTGTTCTCAGTAGTCGCCGACCAAAGTCTCAGTTGTCCAACTCCCTTTGAACATTGGCCGTAATTCCGCTGGAGATCGCCTTCTGCCGATGCTGACGCTGAGATCAGCCTACTAAAAGCGAAAGCGCTTGACCCTAACAAACGAAAATCATTTGCAAACCAAAGACGGTTGTGTTTCAACCGCCTGGGCTGACACCTGCTGGGCGACTCACTCCACTAAACCCTCCAGGGGATGCCAAAGGCGACATCATACCTTGCTGCACGTTGGGATAACTTCCATTAACATGTCATACTCATCGTCAGCTCCATCAAGGAGCACAAGGCCGACGTCTCCAGCTAACTCAAATCAGGGGGTTAATGCTCCTCAACAATCGCTGCTGGTGGCTACGAGTCATCATTGTATCGGAACTATAACGGAAGGCTGATGTTCGTGTTCTGGTGAATCCATGTTCTGTTACCACCTTTATATCTGAATCGGTCGGCGGTTGCTCTGTTCCTGTTTACGTCGTCGGAGGTACTCGCTGCCTAACTGCAAAGGCGCAAGAAACGATCACTATACTGCCCCGCCTCCGAACATCGAATCTGTCGACAAGGTGGACTTCATCATTGGAGTGGACCTCTACCCCGCCCATATCCTCGATGGGTTGAGAAAAAACCGGAGCTCCGACCTCATCGCGTAGGCTCCTCACTTGGGGTGGCTGCTAACACTTTTACGTTTAGTGGGGCTACCACTCCATTTATTGGCTTAATTCAAGTCACATAATTACCTACAACTAAATTATATATAACTTACAAGCTAAAGAGCTTAAGAACTATCTTAACTAGGCTTAACCGAAGGTAACCAGAACAAATTAAGAAGGTAGGAGTTATAGTAAAGTGTAAAAGCGCAGCTTAAGATTGGTGGTGAGAATGGTTTAGGAGGTGGTGCCCGAGAGTACGGGTAGAGGGATCGAAGTCGAACAAGGTGGAATTGGAGTTGACATTTCTCCGCATCTGCGAAATGGGTTCGTTGAGACCATAAGAGGTGCGGTGAGGGGGAATGTAAAGAAGGGGGGATTATGCGTTTTTCGAGGATTTGTGTTCAGAGGCATTAAGTTACGAAGGTATGCGCAGTCGACCGAGCCGGAGAGGAGCCAATGAATGAACACAATGTCAGCCAGGACCCTGCCCTCCTCACTTGAGGGGGTTAATGTACGGGGGCAGGATTAAGGTGTTTTCACATCCTAGCCTTCGGAGAGCGAACCAAAGGAAGCGACGTTGAATACTTTCGATTCTACGGGATACGGATCTTGTGATAAGGAGACCATACCCGACTAGCATATTCAAGCAGTGGACAGACGAAGGTAAGGTAAAGGGATCGAGTAACGTAAGGATGGGAGAATTCTTTATACCATCGTTTCACGAATCCGAGGGCTTTCTGGATCGCCTCATCAATGTGAGAGAGGAAGTTAAGCTCCATGTCGCAAAGGACTCCAAGATCTCGAATAAATTGGACAATGGTCAGGGGTTGGTAATGAAGGGTATAGGGATGAGAAGAGCGGCTGTCATTATATGGTGCGATATATAGTTGGGTAGAGCTGGGGGAGTAAAAGGGCTGGGAGAACAAAAACGACTGGTGTGATGAGTTAATAGAATTGGCTTTGATGAAATTGGGATATTTGTTTGAAGATATTATGGCGAGGGGTGATATGGGATAACCAGGGAGAGTGTGGCTTAAGAGTTTTGAGGCGTTGGGAAGGGCAAGGTCAGGGTTAGAAGAGACTCTATTAGGGGGAAGTTTGAAGGAAAACCTCTTTTTACGAGAGAGGTTGTGGTAGTCGGTTTTCCGTTTATTGTGGAGAATCAGAGTTGTCTTGATCAGGGCGGGAAGGGCGTGGTGTGGGTTTGGGGAGGGCAGTACAAAGAGTGTCGTCGAGATTGAGCAAAATGAATTGGAAGCCTGGTTTGGGATTTTATTGACGTTAATGATGTTGATTGCGTAATTCTTTAGGAAGAAGTTGCATACCCAGGAAGCATTAGCGTTTGGGGGGATGCTAATGATAGTAAAAGCAGAAAAGTCGTTCCTACTTAGTTTAGTGGGCCTCCCATTCCACTCTTTAAGGGACCAAGTTGATCAAAGACGGTGAACGGAGGGGTGGGGGGGGGGGGGCAAAGCCCAGTGTTCGCAGGCCTAGTTTCAACCAAGGCGGGATCCCCATCACTCAGGAGAGGTAAATTGAGGATCGGGTATCGATAGTAAAACAATGAGCAGATTGGATCTCCGCTTGTAATGAGACGTTGTTTGATGGGACCTTTTCCTGACCTTCAACTATACACCCTCATAAGAGTGAGGCTGTTTCCCATGTCAATCATTTTGTAAAGGTTCCCCTTGACAAGAGCGGGCGGGGGGGGGGGGGGGGGCGCATTGTGGGGAGGGATCAATATTTTTTGATAAAGCAATTATGCTTCCTGTTATGTCTTTTGAATGATCTGAGGCCCTGATTTGCGTTCCAAGGTCTGCCCTAATGTCACGAATCGCATTATTGATACATTGGTCTACGTCGGCTTTTAATGAGTTAGCGCTAGAGGCAATTAGGTTCTCCACCTGATTGTGATGAGTTTTTAACGAAATGGCGTAACGTTCAGAAGCGGAGGCCACCTTCTCAGCTAATTTAAAGACTTCATCATGTCTAGTGAGCTCTAGTAGACCTTTTTTTTGATATCATTTTATCAGACATTTTCCCACGATATCCGTCAATCTGAGAATGCGCATCAGTCCGCGTTGACAGTAGGCTTCAGGGGCACAAATAAACATAGAGAGTCGTTCTTTTGCCGAACCACACGAATGTGGAGTACTCTACCTGCTCATGTATTTCCTCATCGTTGTAATGTCCAGACATTTAAGACCAATGTACACCGATACCTCCTTTCCTTATCCACTTCCTCTCCTTCCGCTCGCACTGTGCTCTGACACTTAAGGTACTCCAAAATCCCCCTTTCTGCGCGCGTTAGGGTAAAAAAAGGAATCTATATATATCTATAATTTAAGATCTTCGGAAGTTTGCCTGAGAAACTCGCTTAAGCGTTTGATCGCAAGCAACCCATGCGACGAGGAGATGCTGTCACATTCGTCGTGGAAGAAAGTGAAGTTACGCGAGTATTCATTAATGTAGGAAGCGGCTCGTTTCCCGAGGCCCGTGCAAAAAGGGTGGAAGTATTTACGACATAAACCTACGCATGAGTGTAATTTTGCGCAAAGCTCTGAAGCGGTGCAGTCCGGTTGAGTACAGTTTTCCATTTTGGGTGGGGATAAAACAATGTAGAAAGGAGAGGAACCGTATGAATGGGGAATGAAAAAGCATGTACAGAGAGTGGGAGAAAACGGAAAAAAAGAGAAAAAGAATAAGAAAGTCAACGACCTCCACCGATATTCAAACCCTCAAGCAGATAAGTTGGCGCCAAACATTTGTCACCTGTGCTAACCAATCATACACTGTCGGCTGATTAACGAATATATGATTGGGTAAATGGGCGGTAGATTGGGAATGGAGAAATTGTGTTTAACAAACAGATTAGAAAAAAGAAGTAGATAAATGATACTGATATATGGGAATACAATGTACAGTCGCAAACTCAAAAGAATTAAGGCCTGACAAAAAAGAAGGAATAAATTCTACTTCGTCGAAATCTCATCAATCTCGTGGCTGTGCATACCAAACACGAGAACCCCCGCCAAACTTCACTGGAGATCGTGATTCTTTAACTAACAATTTTAATAGAGGTATATATGCATCAAATCGCGTCAGAAGCCGACATCATCAATAAGCCCTTCAAATCCATCCGATCCACGTGTCTAGGTTCCCTCGTTACCAATCAATCCAGTAGATGGCCGAAGCCCTACACAAGACCAGCATCAATTCAATCAACAGCGATTGCAGATGTAGCACGAAGACCAGTAGCCTTTAGCGTTCCTCATGGCGGGTGGCTTCCTTCACTAAGTACACATCATCCACATCCAACAGCTACATCGCTTAAATCTAACAGTGTTGAACCCGGCCACGCCAGGTCCACCCATTCGATACAAGAGTGAAAGGGAGACCAGCACGTCCCACCACATCATCTGTAACAAGCATCGAAGCAAATGAGAACGAATCTATAGTGTTTGGGATGTAGTGAAGAACGTGTGATTCGAACTGACGCTATGACAGTTAGAATCACCAAAAATTGAACCAAAGCGCAACCCACCAGGCCTCCACCGTGTGTACGAATTCGATTTCTAAACTCAAATACATTCGACTGATGTGGATTTCTTATGTTATCGCTATGGTATATGGCTCCGATGCATTTTCTTATTCGATTTTCGTTCGGAGTTCTTCACTATTTGCTTGTGTATTGTGTGTGTATCTGTTACAAACGCCACAAACCCACAGAACATCAGCAATTGCAGCAGCATCCATATCAAATCTCTTCGATGGCTGATGTGGTAAGGAGGTTGTGTCTTGCATTTGATTCTGCAAACCTAGGTTCAATTGACGACTCTTGCTTTTGTGCAGTTCGGCACAATTACTGACCGGTAGGTAGGCTCCCAAAGCCCATGAGTGAAATGCCACCCCATTAAGCTATAGGCTTCGTGAAATGGTTGAGAGAAATCCTTGAGCATCTTTCAGAGCTTGTCTGATGGACTCGGTTGAGAAAAAAAAATAGCATCTCAGGCCGCTGGATCAGCACTATAGGTTCGCCCTTTCTGGGAAAAGTAAGAGAATAATAATAATAAATCAAACGAGAAAAATCCGGGGAAAGTCTTACTTATACAAAATCAGCAATATCGACAGGGTGCTCTACTTCCCAAAACATAAATTCGAATACACAAAATCATAAACCATTAATAGTAGCAATATTCATAATTCTAATACTACTCATAGTCGTAATACCAATTTCAATCTTCCTAATTCCAGTGACAGCTGTAACCGCCATCAATTATACCAACTGATATTTGTTAACGATCCCGAAGCGGCATCATTTAATCAACAAACACTCAACCCATCAGTATACAGGAAGTTTATCTAAACTACTACAGTAGCAGGTACAATTGCTGTTGGCCAAAGCCATAATTCCGGTGGCGCTTTCAATCGTATCACAAATATGACGATGCCAGATAGCTCATTAACTTCAACAGTCTTAGTAAAGACCTCGATCGGTAGCTGGTGCAACCTATGAGCACTACCAGTTAATCATCTTTAACATTGCTGACAGAAGGATCTACCATTACCGCTTCATCCTTCAGACATCCATCAGTTTTTATATCATTGCCGTCCACCTCATACAATGTTCCCGTTCCACCCAAATCGATAGTTTCTTCAAATCCACCGGCCAACGGCCACCCTAAGATATTCCATGACCAACCTTTGATCAAACGAACCCTCCGACCATCTGCAGGAGTTGCATCACCATCGCCATCAGACGCACGCTGTCTTCCGGCAATTCCTCTATCGACGGACAGACTGGTGAGAGTTGTGTTTCCGAACCGAAACCACTGCCCTTAACAGGACCACGGAATCGCGGTCATCCCCTACTGAAGAAGATAACTCGTCAATAATTGGCGAAGGCGGACGGGATGCTGTGGATTCACAGCTGCGGGGTAGATAACCGTTGTCAACCAAACAAAACAAGAGGTGATAAAGGACGCCTGGAAGAAGACTCCTGACAGAGCACGCCGTGCTGAGCATATTGTGTTTTTAAAGTTCGTTTTTCACATCGTAGGAGAATTAGATAGAATCAAATATATGTAAATAGTATATAACAATAAAAGCAATAGTAATAAACATCAAGTGCAGAGTTTTCTTTGGTCCTGCAATTCTGATCAAGAACAACGGCAGTTCATCAGTTCTCTCCACCATATCAAGAAAAAGGATCTTCTTCTGGGACTACACCGGACCCTGGCACATCCACAGGGCTTACTCGAACAGGTAAGCTCTTTGCAATTAATGTTGCACCTCAAGCCAGATTTAATCGTATAATATAGTTTTATAATAGTTTTTTACTTAACATTTTTCCTTAAAAGAAGTACGTTCAAAATATCTTTTTTCTCCAAAAGGAGGTTCATCTAATAGATAATTCAATAACAAGCAATAAAAACTCTCGTTTGTTATGATCAAACAATTATTTTTCGAGTGACACTGCACACCATTCCAAAAAAAAAACACATATCGAGCAAAATGCATTTAAAAAAATTACGCGCTGGCGGTAAACTGTAGTGCGCTCCGTTTCACACCCGTAATATACTATGAAGGACTTCAAATTTCCTCTGAATATATATACTAATGATTTAAGCAATAAAAAAATCGATTTTTTGAACCGTCTAATGTGGTTTCCTCCCTTAAACAAAACAATTAGCAATCGTCAGAATGTACGATTAATATACCACACGAGTCACTACTTTCAAAGTAAAATTAAAGTATAAATTTATCAAATACAAGTAACATTAGACAGTTAAATCAATCGTTATCCGGGACACGACCGACACGCTCTTATGTTTGAACTTCACTCTTGTATATCAAATCCTAATTCGTCTTTCTGAACTACTTTGTTTAACTCCACTTTTTCGAATGAGGGACTAGCCGTACATCGTGCCATGACCTTGTTTGTCGTCCTTTGAAAATTCTTCTATCTTCACTCATGAACCGAATGCCCCATTTACCCAATTACCCAGAAACTCGCATCCTGCTTTTGAATGATTTTCAACATATTCACTGTTAGAACACATATACAACAATGAAAGCATGTAAATTATTTCAAACTGTTGCTGTGAGTCTTCAAAATTACTATTACAATAGTAATCGATAATTGACGATGTTGCCGTATTTTTGTAAGGGGCTGGAATCCTGGAATAGGATTGTGTGGAACATGGTGGAATCGAAGGTAATTGGTCAGGCTGTGTACCACATGTTTGTTTTTTCATTTAATCGGTTCTGTTGATCAATGTAAAATTGGTCAGCGCGTGGGAACTCACAATGAGTGATTCTGTGTATAGTAGGCGTGGCCCTTGTGACATAATTAAAGCTCCGTGTTTTGCGTGTAGCACTTATGGTTAATGGCCAGGTCATCAACTCTGAGGACAGCATGAGTCTGCCCGCCGTGGGTATGTGGTATGAACCACATCGCATAGTTGAGTTATCCTTTTATAGTAAACAAATGCTATTCGGAGGAATTCGGCTTATTTTCATTTTTAAAACATTTTTTATTTTTCTTTTTATATTCTTAATTTCTAAATTAAAGGCTAGACAAAAAATGCTTAAATTCTAGCTTAATTATCTTATATAATAACTTATTGGTCCTTCGCAGACGCAGAAGCTAAACATTACTTAACATTTGTATAATTTGCCTTTCGGCGACAGAACTTTGTGGCAGTACTGATAATTAGTTGAAATACAAAGAAAAATTTGAAAAACTTTGTCAATTTTTTTTTGTTTTTTTTTTCTTAAAATTTAACTTACTTAACTTACCTACTTTTTTTTTTTTTTTTTTTTTTTGTGTAAAAGCACTTAACCTAACTTAACTTAAATCTTATACTACCCTAATTCTAGAAAAGCTAAGTATATGTAAGCTAGCTGATGATACTATGATTCTATACCGACTTTGGTATCCAGGTCATATGCCATTCAACCACCAGAACTGTTGACGCTGTCTAATACTATCGTCCCGGTCTCTGTGGGAGATAGCCCTACTGAAGCGCAGGAGCTCTTCTTCGGTGCGCGTTACTTCCCGGTCGTAGCACAATCGCCCGTCTACAGATGATCTACTTGCATGATAGATCAGCGGAATTCCGGATCTATCCTGTATAAGCCCTTTCATATCCAAGTCAAGGAACGCCTCTGGAGGAACAAAGCCGTTGCAACGCACGCTGTCATAGTACAAGGTGTTTGGATAATAGGCCCCGAAAATTAGGTCATTGGACGAGCTTATTGCTCTCGCACTATGTCCTCTGATTAATTTAATCATAAAATTATCCACCCTATTTATGTAGGCTTCATTATATAAAGTCTCATTTGAGTAATACTTTTTATAGTCCGATTCCGGTGTCCGATATAATCTGAGACAACTTCTGAGACACTTTCTTTCGAACACCCGAATCTTTTCCATCAAATTTGGACCTATGGTGAACCATACTGGGCAACCATATATGAGCATTGGCCTGATTAGCGTCATGTAGCATATGACTTTTACCTTGCTGTCAAGTTGGCTACTGTGAAATAGCCTCCTTGTCATAGCAAAAGTTTTCCTCGCTTTGAGCAAAGCAGCCTCTATATGTCTGTTGAAATACAGATATTGATCTAGCCAGATGCCCAGGTATTTAACTAAACTCTTGGTTTCCAGTTTATCTCCATGCGGTCCCACGATAACTGGCTTTCGCCAGTTTTTCCTTGTGTCATTCGTGGCTTTATATAATGGAGTTCTAAATAGGATGGCTTCACATTTCTGGAAGTTGATCTTAAGTTTCCAGTCATTGCAATAGCGCTGCACTTTGTTGAAGTCTCGCTGTATTAACATATTTATGATCGCAACTTTCGGAGCTGTTCTGTAAATTATGAGATCGTCTGCGTACGCAATATCTTGCGGAAGTGCTTCTAATAAGTCGCTAATGTAAATGTTAAAAAGAATCGGAGAGAGTACCGCGCCCTGTTGCAAGCCATTCTTGATATTATACGTTTTATTACAGGTCACATTACCACTTTTGACCACGAACCTCCTGTCCTTTAACATATCGTAAAGTACATATAGTAAAGGCTTATGTATGCCATGTCTGACCAGTTTGTAATACAACCCTTCGATCCAGACGGTATCAAAGGCTTTCTCCAAGTCGATCAGACAGGCCCCTGTGCATTGGTTCCTACATTCATTCCATTGTATGTCGGAGACCAGTTTAGCTGCGGCATGTGTGGTTTCATGACCCGCCTTAAAGCCAAACTGGTTATTTGGAATAATGCTGTTGTCGTCTACCCATTTTACCAAAGCTTTGTTAATGGTTTTTTCAAATACTTTACTGATGCTTGGGAGTAAACTTATCGAACGCATGTTCATTGGGTTTGTGCAGTCTTTGCCCTTTTTTGCGATGGGCTGAATGATAGCTGTTTTCCAACGCCCGGGATAATATGCATTATTCAACGCGTTGTTAAACAGGACCGTGTATATATCTATTGCCATTGGGGGCAGGTTCTTGAGTACGATGTTAGGTACTCCATCTATTCCCACTGACTTTTTACTTCTTAATGAGTCGAAGATACTCTGGATTCCTTCCCTTGTTATTAGAAGGCTATTAGCCACTACACCATTGGCATTAATGTCAATTGACAGATTATCTTCACTGAATTCGGTAAAACCCGGATTCTCCGATTGCCAAAGTGAAATTTCATTCCGCAGGTGCAGGTGATTGAGTAGAACTCTGTCCTCCAGGTCGTGATTTCGGTGAATGCTTTCATTCACCTTGTACATTTCCTGAAAGACAGCTCCCAAAGCGTTCACCTTTTCCAAAGGATCTTCGATCACGAAGAGCTCAGGAATTCGGCTTATTTGCACCCCACAAGGCAATCCGACGGATCCCCCAATTTGCGAAACCCCCATCAACGGCAATGAGTTACTTGAATATTACTCATAATATTTCCCTCTCGAATAACTCGAACGCTTGTTATGAAACTACCTAAATGACATATACAGAGAAGAAACTCTGAAATTTGAAAGTGGAGTAAATCAGAACCAGCACAGAATGTCAGAAACGCGGAATCACTCGGGTTCATTTGGGTGAAGACAAGTTTGTCGTGTTAAATATCTCAAATCCATTTAAAGGATTTTGAAACGTATCCCAGTTGTCGAGCACAAATTAAAAAGACTTGATAAGAGGTCATCCCCCTGTTTTAATCCATCGCGAATTTCAAATGGATATGAGAGATTGATTCCTATTGTAACTTTTCCTATTTTCATTCATGCGGATTTAAATGAGTGCGGTATATTTTTTCGGCATTCCCGGTTCAGTTACAATATGGTAAAGTCTTCGTCTTGCGATGGATTATCCCTTAACAGGGTCACACAAGTGATCGCATATACGAATAATATCGCCGTTTTGGGCTATAATCTAGAAACTGTAAGTTAAAAAAAAGTGAAATAAGTATCCGAAAATTCGTTGAACGAACTACATCGGTCGTCGATCGTCAAGAAAAAAAATATTAGAAGTTACAGAAATACGGGTGGTCTCAGTTAAGACTTCGACTGTCAACGCATTCGGTTTCCGATGGTCTTCGGGCAGCAGCAAGCCGTTGGCACCAGTGTTACGTACACGTTTTGAACAGGAACTTGTCACCTTTCAGGGGATTAGCTGGAGAAGTAATTAAAGCAACTGCACCAGAATTGGCACTAACCAAGTGTACCTATATTTATTATCTTGCCGCGCAAAGGCAGATGAGGGTAAGAGGAGTTGTAATGCCAGTTTTGAGAGGGGATAGGGGAGGTAGGAGCTTAGGAACGAAAAAACTTGTTGAGTTCGGCCTTACTACGTTGAAGATGTGATGTTATGTAATTAAAATCAATTAATTATCACCCCCTATAATACTTACAATCTTGTGTCTGCACATGAGTATCCTTTACCAATATCAACACATCACATACAAATACAATAGAATATTCCCCCATACAATAGATAAATATTTAAAATAAATTAAAACCCCTATTACAAAATCACTATCATACTGCACACAGCCATAGTCTCCCTAATTCCGTTTCCTCAAAATAACAATCGTTCCTGTATTGAGGAAGCGGAATAAAAAAGGATGTTGAATGGAACGACACGAGATTTCCTCCTTGTTTCGTGAATAGTGAAAGCGTGCGGTTGCGTTTGCGAGCAAAGCAAAAAAGGAATAAATAAAATTTGGGAGATAGCGAATTGAGTACTGTGCGCGTGCAGTGACCAGAGGTTTCGTTACGAACGAAATGTGAATAGTAAAAAATTAACAAAATAAAAACGAATTTGTTCATTTTTTTATTAAATTATGATAAACAAAATCACATGATTGTGAATAGCCAAAAACTAGCAGAAATAACAAAGAATTTGTTTGTTTTTTTTTATTTATTTTTTATTAGACTTCTCTCGGCAGAGGCGAACCTATAGCGCCGAGTGGGCGCCCCGAGATGCCATCAAATAACTGTTGCAGTTCTTTTTGAACAGTTGCAGGTTGTAACGCTCCGGGAACACTCTCGTGGGAAGGCAGTTCCACAGCTTCCCCGCTCTGTAACGGAACGAGTTCTGATACAGGTATGTTCGCGCCGTCAGGAGATGAACCACAAACGGGTGCGATCCGTCGGATTGTCTTGTGGAGCGCATATAAACCGAATTGCGTGGAACAATGCCAAGAATCTCCGAAGAACAGCACCCGTGATAATATCTGTAAAACAGACAGAGGTCGGTTACGCGTCTTCGATGTGATAGCTACTTTAGTCCCGACGTCAGCGCCGAGTCCCCGATCAGGCGGATCGCTCGTCTCTGTACGCTCTCAAGTAGGTCGAGGGTATGTTTAGGAGCCGAGCTACAAACAAGAGAGCAATATTCGAGGGCGGGTCTAATTTGGGATTTATATAATAGTAGTGAATAAGTTTGGAATTTTCTAAGTTGTACTGGTTGAGGCGAATTAGACTAATCGTCATTATACGAGCAGGGCTCAAGAATCAAGTGAGTTGGGGGTAACTTTGGTGGATACCCAATACAAAATCAATTGTTGTAAACATAATCCAACAGTGTTAACGTTCTGGAGTGAATGATGTGCCCGAAAGCTTCAAGGTCATTCGACACTTTATGGGGGGATAAATTGAAAATTACGTGGAATTTTACGAATAATTTGTGGAAACTGGGAACGTCAGTGGGTAAACCTTTCTGTTTAATTAAGAGTTTTTGTATGGGTCAAACATGGGGGGGAGGGGGGGGGGGTGAGTGGCTAGAATTATATGGTGCAGTAGAGAGTTGGGTAGAGCTGGGAGAATAAAAGGACTAGGGGAATAAAAATGACTGGTGTGATGGGTTAATAGAATGGACTCTGATGAAATTGGGATATTTGTTTGACGTTAATGTGGCGGGGGTGGGGTGAGATGAGCCGGAAGAGTATGGGTTAAGGGTTTTGGTGCGTTGAGAGGGGTGAGGTTAGGATTAAAAGAAACTCTATTAGGGGGAAGTTTGAAGGAAAACCTCTTTTTACGAGAGAGGTTGTGGTAATCGGTTTTCCGTTTATTGGGGGGAATAAGACTTGTCTTGATCAAGACGGGAAAGGGGTGGAGTGGGTTTGGGGCGGGCAGTACGAAGATTGTCGTCGAGATTGAGGGTATGCATTGGCCGGTTGGTATATTTACGGGTGGGAATGGGGTGGAATATGGCGCAAGGCTAATAACCTTGCCCATAAAAATAAATTATTATGCTATATAAGGCCAAGACCAGATCCCGGTTCTAGTGCCGATGATGATGATGATGATGAGTTGGGTGTAGCGCCATGGTGGGTTTGGAGGGTGTGCAGCGTCGTAGTAAAAAGCTAAGTTGGTGAGAATTTTTGGGTGGCGACGTTTACGATTGGAACCATTTTTACGAATAAGATAAATAGTGATGTTAGCTCCTCAATAGTATACTGGTTAGTATACCCGCCTGTCACGCGGGAGACCGGGGTTCGATTCCTCGTCGGGGAGCCTCTGGCGCAAGACTAATGACCTTGCCCCGAAAAAAACAAATCATTATGGAAAATTTAACAAGCCTCAGGACTTGCTAAATAAGGCCAAGACCGGTTCTAGGTTGTAGTGCCGATGATGATGATGATGATGATGTTAGTATCGCTTTTGAAAACGGAAAATTTAACCAGTTTAAGAACATCACCTGTCGGGTGATAAAATAGCCATTCGTAGGGAGACGGGATGTAAAAATAAAATGAATTGTTCGCGTACACGCGCGAGTTGCAGAAATAAAGGAAACGAGACGTTTCCGGCTGGTCTTAGTTAAGACTTCGACTGTCAACGCATTCGGTTTCCCATGGTCGTCCGGCAGCAGCAAGCCGTTGGCACCAGTGTTACGTACACCCCCCCCCCCCCCCCTTCCTTTTATAAATTTACTGAGCCTTTCAATTACCTCTCAATAATACAATCCACCTGGATCAACGACCCCAAATCTTTTTTCCACTTTATAAATTACAAACGGAATTCCGACGCTTATCCCAACTCACTTTCCTACGACACGATTGCCTCAATCGACCCCGAAACTATTGCCAATCTATTCGCTTCTTTCTTCAAAAAATTCTTCAAGGACATCTTATTCGAGCCTAATCCGTCTTACTTCAAAGACCTGGCGGGATTCTCCATCGGCTCTTTCATCTTTCAACCTATCCAGCATCACCTAGTTGAAGAAATATTAAAACTACTTAAAGACGAGTTCGCCCCCGCCCCTGATGGTCTTCCCGCCATTCTGTTAAAAAAATGTTCCTCTTCTCTTTCTCTCCCGCTCGCAAAGATTTTGAATCTGTCTCTCACATAAGGTATAAGGTATACCTATACATAAAAAGGGACCCATATTATATATTATTATAACTACCGCCCCATCGCTAACTGTCTCATATCCCAAAATTATTCGAAAGTATTCTTTACAACGCGTTATCTTTTCGATGTAAATCCATCATCTCACTCACTCAGTATGGCTTCCTTTCGGGTAGGTCGACCAACGCCATTCTAGTTGAGTTTTCATCCCATACTCTCCGTGCCTTAGAGAATGGCAACAAAGTCAATGTAATCTCCACCGAATTCAGCAACGCCTTTTATAAAATCCCACATAATCTCATCCTCTTTAAGCCATCTTCCCTTGGTTTCGAACCCCTATTGATTAAGTGGATATCTTCCTATCTTAAACCTCGAACCCACCGTGTCAGAGTCAGATCTTCCCTTTCCAATCCTTTTCTTCCCACGTCAGGGGTTCCCCAAAGCAGTCATCTGGGACCCCTCCTATTTATCCTTACCATTAATGACATTGACTCCAATAGCAAGTACTTATCCATCACTCTCTTTACGTGGACGACACTAAACTCTACAAAACGACCCACTCTCCTCACCACTCCTCACTTCTGCAAATGGATCTCGGCAGCTTCTCAATTTGTTGCCTTAACAACTGCCTCGAACTCAATGTTGTCAAATGTCACACTATCACCTTCTAAACGCTTCCCGCCCCCACTGCGTTCCTATTTCCTACTCAACCAACAGATCCGAGATGCGGTCAAAAACCTTTGGGGTATCCAATGCGACTGCAGTTCATTCATCATGCCTCCCAATCGCAGATGTCCATATATCGGTTATAAGGGTCAAAAGCTGCCACGGAATCCGTTTTGGCGATTATGCAGAAGTTCGTTCCACTCCAAATACTTTATTAACTCGGTATTGATGACCTTCTTCACAACGTAGACAGTAATGCTATCGGCCTGGGTAATTTTGAGGGAGATACTTTTTTTCCTTCTTTGGGATTCTTAACAATTTTTATTACGAATCCGCAACAAAGGACATTTTTCTTTTAGTTGTTTAACTTATTTGCTAGACAATAAAAGACTACGTTCTGGCTTATTTATATTAAATTTTATCTAGCTGGTCTCCAGCGGACACTCTAAGCTAAACATAAGACGACAGTCGATCGATGCACATGGAAAATCAGCGGTATTCCGGGTTCATCCTGAATGAGCCATCATATCAAAATAAGGAAATGCTTCTGGTGATGCTTTCATGATACGTGGTGTTTGGATAATAAGCCCACGAATCGTGCTTCTCACATGGACAGCGGTATGTGGTCTGTTTATGCTTCGGCAAGCCTTTTAATTTATTTGTGTATACACCAAACGAATAATATTATGTATCCAAAATAACTGCAACGCATGCCAGGTGACAGCTACTTGCTTCTCACCTTTTTTAATTCCACTATACGCTGTGGGTCCCCCGCCTGGTAGAAACCTTGACGTGGTGCGGGGGCTTAAAGTACAATGAATCACTCAGGCTATGCTGACGGAAGCATATGCTTCCAGTAGGGTCACCCATGTCAGACAGGCTAGCGAGGAGTAACACACAAAGATCTACCACCCCCTAATCCAGGGTGTTACGCGTCACCGTGCCCATTGGATGGTTTGCAGCCAGGGGTATACCGGCTGTATTATAACGGCGCCTCTCTGACACCGGGTCGAATCAGAGCAGTAAGCAGACCATACCACATCAAAACGGGGCCCTGATGTGGCGGACTATTTGAAACCCCAAGTCTCGTGGGATCAAAAATGAATAGCCAATATACAAAAAACAATCCCACAAAAAAACCGGTAGGCGTAGGAGTGATGAGCCGACACTACCATAAGGGAACAAATCATCAAGAAAACACCGACTCGGCAAAAAGAAGACGTAGGGAAAAACTGAAAAAGCGGGATATACGCCTCGGCACGTGGAATGTTCGAACGTTATATAAACCAGGCGCGCTACAGACGGTCGTAGAAAACGCGAAACAATATAAAATGGACATCGTCGCGCTTCCGGAAGTTCGACTCCCAACCAACGGGTTTACACTAGTGTGTCGAGTTACCGATACACATAACCTCGGAACTGGCTTCATCATAAGCAAGAAGATTACGCCCCATGTAAAAGATGTGCAATTCATTACTGACCGAATGTCGGTGCTAAAAATACACGGCCCATGGTACAATTATGTATTTATAAACGTACGTGCCCCAACAGAATCTACCGACGAAGAAACGAAGGACACATTCTACGAGACCCTATAGGTAGTATTTGATGGGATCTCATCATTCGATGTTAAAATCCTCCTCGGCGATCTCAATGCGAAAATTGGAAAGGAAGATATCTTCCAACCAACAATAGGTAAAGAAAGTCTACATGACGTTTCAAATGATAATGGTATTCGAATTATCACGTTCGCAGCGTCAAAAGATCTGGTAGTGAAAAGCACGATGTTCAAGCACAAGCAAATCCATAAGCCACATGGATATCACCCGACGGCGTAACGCGTAACCAAATAGACCACTTCCTCATAGCCAAAAGACACCACTCGAACATCCTTGACGTAAGATCATATAGAGGAGCAGATTGCGACTCCGATCACCTTCTAGTGATGGGCAAAATTAGAAGTCGGCTTGCAGCAAACCCACATGGACAGTCACGGGAGACGAGCAAAAAGTTCGAGATTGATAAACTAAAAGACCTACGTAAAAGGGCGGAATATCAAGACGAACTAACGAATAGATTTAGCATCCTACAGAATGGGAGTAATGAGGAAGAGGAAACCAATAATCTGGGCACTAAATGGGCATCGATCAGAGACACAATCAAACAAACAGCCCAAGAGGTACTAGGATTTAAGAAAACAACTAAGTCCAAACCTTGGTTTGACGATGAGTGCAGGGCAAAGATCGAAGAACGTAAACGCCTCAGAATGATCCACTTAGAAGCATATGATGAAGTCAACGCAGTAAGATACGCGACAATTCGGAAAGAAACAACTAGACTTTTCGAACGCAAGAAACACGAATGGGAGAAGACTCGGATCGAAAAAATCATAGAAAATGCCAGAGCAACGAACAGCAGAGGTATGTATGCCGGCATAAATTCAATTAGAAATGGCTACCGAGGAAGAGCCAAAATAATCGGAGACACAAACGGCTGTCTGGTGACAGAAACAAAAAATATCGTTACAAGATGGAAGCAGTACTTTGAAAACCTGCTCAATGCGCGCTCCCATCAACCACAAATAAACGCACCAGACGTACATACAGCCGAGCCCTCTTTCGACGAAGTTGTAGACGCGATAAATCGGTTGAAAACCGACAAGGCTCCCGGAATCGATTGCATACCGGCAGAGCTTGTGAAGCATGGAGGAGGCAACCGCTCGAAAGATCCACCAACTGGTTAAAATAATATGGGACAAGGAAGTCATTCCGGAAGAATGGAAAACCTCAATAGTCATCCCCATTTTCAAAAAAGGCGACAGATCTGACTGCGAAAATTACAGAGGAATATCATTGCTCCCAATCACATACAAAATATTAACAAATGTCATACTGGCAAGAATCACACCGTACGCAGAAGAAGTATTGGGAGACTACCAATGCGGATTCCGTCGGAACAGGTCAACAAGCGACCAGATGTTCACAATAAGACAACTACTGGAAAAGAAGTGGGAATACGGAGAGACGGTTCACCAACTGTTCGTTGACTTCAAAAAAGCCTACGACTCAGTCGCAAGGCAAAGATTCTACCATATTGTGGTTGAGCTGGGGATCCCGAAAAAATATGCCGCCCTCATTCAAATTTGCATGAACGAAAACAAAGGGCGAGTCAGTATAGAAAACCACCTCTCAGAACCATTTGAAATCCGGGACGGACTAAAGCAGGGAGATGGTCTATCACCGTGTCTCTTTAACCTTGTCCTCGAGTAGGTTATCAGAAAGGTACAAGACGACAACACGGCCGGATCATCCCTGAACGGGGTCACACAAGTGCTCGCGTTTGCGGATGACATCGCCGTTCGGGGCGATAATCTCGAAACTAGAAGTAAAAACTGTGAAATCATCATGCAAGCAGCAGAAGAGGTGGGCCTAGAAATAAACGAAGACAAAACGAAATACATGATTACGACGAGAGCAGGTGGACCTCAGAGAACACATATAAACGTCAGGGGCAAGATATTTGAAAATGTCAAAGAATTTAAATATCTGGGAACGATACTGACTACCAGAAACGAAACGTCAAAGGAAATTAACAAAAGACTACATTCCGGCAACGCTAGTTGGCATGCAGCCAGTAACCTATTAAAATCCAAACTCCTATCACGTAATATAAAGCTCCGTGTCTATAGAACCATAATCATGCCGATTGCGCTATACGGATGCGAAACATGGGCTCTCACAAAACGGGAAGAGAACAAATTCCACGTATTCGAGAATAAAGTTTTAAGAGGTATCATTGGAAGTAAATATGACGAGGAGTCATGACAATGGAGGAAACTCCACAACCACGAACTGGAAGAGCTATACCGCAAACCTACAATAGTGAGAGTGATCAAGTCGCGAAGATTAAGATGGGCCGGACACGTAGCGCGAATGGGCGATGATAGGACCGTGCATAGAATTCTTGACGGTAAACTAACGGGGAAGAGACCGACAGGACGGCCGCGACGGAGATGGGAGGACAATGTTAGGTTTGACTTTGAGGAGATCGGATCGGATGATCGAACGTGTAAGGAGAGCGCACAGGACAGGGAACAAGTGCGGAGGTCATGAAGTTCCAGGTTCCTACAAGCCAGTAAATAATAATAATACGCTGTGGGTAAAGTTGTATGTCAATTTGGTTTACGCACATGCTCCAATTGTGATAGCGAGACCTTTACAATCGCTCTGACACACACATTTCGAGCGAATATAATTAAGCCAACATATATAGGTTCAACTGATAAGGGGATCGAAAAATTATTCACAAGTTTTACAAATTATTTGTGGCAAGTCATAGGGACATCCAAAGTCGCATGTTTCAGAATAACCTGTGGCAAATCTTCCGAATTATTGAATGAACCGGTGACAAGCGATGAAACAGTATGAATCTTTTTCGTTTTGGTGATGAGCTTTTTTTTATTTTTAATAAGCGGAAACTAGATACGATCACAAACAGGGACGGGCTCATTGTTAATTCCCATTTCGTTGCGTAGTGCGTTGGCCGATGGTATATTCAGTAGCCAATTACGTCATTGACCACCTAGGATAATAAATTAACTACTCATTCCCAGACTTTCGAACCGTGGGTTGTGTAAGCAAGTAAACTTTTTGGTAGTGTTAATTGTCTTGAAACAAACAGCGTAAATCAATCATTTGAATCAATTAGATTGTTTGGAGAGTATTATTTGTGCAACTGCGATCATTGTTGTTATGTATTATCAGCAAACAATTTAAGATTTTACACAGGTTTAGTTGTAAACGTTGTTAACACAAGTGTTTGAGTTGTGCGTTTGACATCATAAGTACCCCAAATTTTGCTTGCCACAAGATTACTCACCATACCTCGGAAGAAAATTGTCTCATTGATTTTGTGCGTATATTTCAGAAAGACTAAAAACACTTACCTCTAATAGCACTGAAAAAACTAGTTCCCTTGATCTGATGGATCGATCAAAATATAGACTCACGATCACCACTCACGCGAAAAGGTGTTTCAGAAACCACCAAGTAAACTAATCAAGAGAAGTTAAATCCAATCGTCTTCGTCTTCACTGACCACTGAACGCAAGTCTGATATAAAGTTAAAGGAAACTACACCTAACTGATCGCACTAGCCGACCGCGAAGGTTTACTAAGATCGTAATCGAAAAACAAGAAGAGTAAGAAGAAGCAGAGCACAAATGAACACCTTTGCCTCAGTTGGGGATTTCAAATACGCGACGTTCGAGAACCTCTAGCCCGGTTCAATGTTGGTTATCAACTGAGAGCGACTCAAGATCACCTGGAATTAGTAAGCCGTGAGTTTGGTAAGTAAGCATATTCCAGTCCGGTACATTCCGCTGATAGATGAGGGCCGAAGCGGTGCCGAGCAGCGGTTTCGATCTTCGGCATCCTTCGCTTGAGGCCGCGAATTGTTTGCATCTGCCTTCCGGTGGTGTATGTATTTGTTGCCATTTTCAGATCGATTTTTGTTGACCACAGATTAGAATATTTAGCGTGCGGATGAATGTATTGAAAGACGTTACAACAATGGTGAGTAGTATTTGGATGTGGCACAGATTGGTGTATGTAATTGGTTTGGAAAACAAAGAGGAAACGAAGAGAAATTATGTTGCCTTTTTTGGTGGTTATCTATGGCTTGGACTTGTAGAAAAATAAAGAGAATCAACAGCAAAGAGTGTGAGAGGGTGGAGATGGCTATTACGTCTATTCAATGGGTTTCTGTAAGATAATAGCTATTTTGTATGCGGTGAAATCGCAGGCGTAACCACACATAGGAATGACAATTAAAACTGATGTCCAATAGACACGTAAAAATATCTGATGTCATCGGCTAGCAATAAAATAAGTTGAATTTCGCTTTTAAAATTCTTTTGAATTAAAGTACAATCTGCAGTTAAAGCACGTAAGAGAAAATCGACGAAAATATTTGGAAGATTTAAGTTCCTTATAGACTAAAAAGTTTTAAGTTCCTTATAGACTAAAAAGGACAACTAGACTTTCCTAAAACATTAAAAGATTTTCGACATATTTGCATAAATGTAAGAATTAGTTGTATACTAATAACAATACGTGTTTAATCTATTGAATGGGTCAGGGTGAGACACTGGTCCTTATGTTGGTAATTGGGGTGTAGATAAGGAGTGCTGTTGCAATAACTTAGGCACGTAAACTGTTCTGGAAACTGATATGCCACTTGATTGTTACGTTTTAATATTATACGAGTAGTTCACTTAAACTACGTCTCCTAGCGCACTCAATTTCAGTTTGACTTCCAAAGCCGGATTTCGCGAATTGATTTCAATTAACGATAAATGATGACTTTTAATAATAACTAATTAACCACGGGTAAGGACTTTTGACAATACTTTGCGACTGGTGAATCTCGAGTCCTGGCACGCGTGTAATCCCGACAGGAGATAAAATCTGACTCCACGAGCTGGGCGACTTGACCCAGCCTCTGGTGATTGCGATGAGTTTCCACTCATGTCATCGCAGGGGAAAACAATCTTTCCTTCGCCCCAACGACTTATGAGAGATCGGTTCGCATCAGGTTTCGGCAGGTTCCGCTAGACATCTTCCAGATAGGGTGAATGTCTTTTCCTCTGCAAGAAAGACACACGAAACACTCGCTGGGCGCAGGAAAGGAAAAACAAACATGCAGCTGGTCAAATATGATGATCGGTGTACGGCTGGGTGTATTCCCATCGTACGATAGGGGATCGCTTTGGGTTGGCGGTAAGTCAACAGGACTTTGCTGCGACGGCAAAGGCTACTAGATTTGGGTGCATGTTAATTTTAGGCATTGGATAATGCACAGGAATGCTGGCATGCAGGCGAAAATAATTTCTTCTGTTTACGTAGAGGACACAGAAGCATTTCGTTTAGAATAGTGGCTGGTCGTTGTTTAGACAACGAATCGTTAGACATGACCGATGCTGTGATCGTTCCTCGATAAGACAACGGATCATGTAGTCGGTCATGCAGCTGTACAATTAAATGTTTGTACGTCAAGGCTAAAGCCAAGGGGTTGTAGGCAATAGGTTTCTCTATGTCATAGGACGATGGAACGAGTGTGTGTTTACTTTAAATAACACTCGATCGCTTGTGGGTACCCAGCGATGGTTATGCTGTGCATTCTCGATAGTACGATCAGCCAATGGGTCTGCCGATAAGGCAAGGGTAAGCATGACATGCCGATTATGGGGAAAATGCTCCTCAGCCATGCGTATTGACATATTTGGATGTTAATAACGGTTACGCAATGGGAAAACCGAATTGGTTTTTAGGACATGATAGTTTGTATGCAAGCATGCCCCGAGGTGAAAATTTGATGCTTATGTTTTCAGGTGAAAGTTGGCGCAGAGTAGATTACGATGCTCATTTGCAGGTAAGTTGAAGGCAGGTAATTTATGGTAATGGGTTGTTCTTTGGAAGTGGGTTAAAGAACCCCACAGAGGCGAACCTGTAGGGCTGACATGGCGTTCCGAGATGGCACCAAATAACTGTTGCAGTTCTTTTTGAGCACTTGCTGGTCACGCTCCGGGAACACCTGCTCGGAAAGAGAGTTCCACACCATCCCCGCTCTGTAACAGAACGAGTTCTGATGCGGGGATTTTCGCGCCGTCGGGAGATAAACCCCAAACTGGTGCGATCCGTCGGATTGTCTTGTGGAGCGCATATAAACCGAATTGCGCGGAATAACGCCAGTTCTTCTCCGAAGAACAGTACCCGTGATAATATATATAAAACAGACAGAGGTCGGCTACGCGCCTTCGCGTCGTCAGCGCCGTGTCCCCGATCGAGCGGATCGCTGGTCTCCGTATGGTCTCAAGTAAGTTGAGGGTATGTTTACAAGCGGACCACCAAACATGAGAGCAATATTAGAGCGCCGGTCTTATTCGGGTGCCGATTGCTCTATACGGTTACGAAACATGGGCTTTCATAAAACGGGAAGAAAACAAATTCCGCGTATTCGAGAATAAAGTTTTAAGGGGTATCTTTGGAGGTAAATATGACGAGGAGGCTGGACAATGGGGGAAACTCTACAACCGCGAATTGAAAGAGCTATACCGCAAACCTACAATAGTGAGAGTGATCAAGTCGCGAAGATTAAGATGGGCCGGACACGTAGCGCGAATGGGCGATGATAGGACCGTGCATAGAATTCTTGACGGTAGACCAACGGCAGGACGGCCGCGACGGAGATGGGAGGACAATGTTAGGTCTGACCTTGAGGAGATCGGATAGGCTGATCAAGCGTGGAAGGAGAGTGCACAGGATAGGAAACGATGGCGGAGTCGAGTCGGTGAGGTCATGAGGGTTCCTACAGGCCAATAAGTAGTAATAGTGTAGTAATAGTAGTCTAATTCGGGATTTATAAAGTGGACAAAGTCGGGCCGGAGTAAAATATTTCTTTGCTCTAAAAAGATAACTCAGTTTTCTAGAGGCCGAACGCCGATGTTCGACAATTATTTATGCCATGACACATTCCCACAGACCGTGACGCTGAACAATTTCATGCTTTCCCCAGATTCGAGGGCCTGGCCATTCATCATCAGTCATGGAACCTATGATCCGCTTTTCTTTGTGAATGTTCTATACTGTGCCTTCGTTGCATTGAACTCGACGAGATTGGACTTTCCCCACTACAGGAACTTATTCAGATCCCGATTCAGAGAGTCGATCTGGGTACATCTCAGCTGATGCGACGTTGATGCACCAATAGGCCGATTACTCGAAAAAGACGTAACAAGCGCATTTTCATCCGCAAAACTGAACCGTTGTCTCCAACAAATCATTTATGTGAAGCAAAAACAAGGTTGGAGTCAAAATAAAACCTTGAGGCACCCCGAAATTAACAGGATACAGATCCACACACTCGCCGTCCACAACAACCCGAATCGATTGATTTTCGAGGTAGCTCTTCGTCCACGAAAGCTGCTCGCAAAGCTGTGAAAGTACATATGAACGCGATTTGCTCTGCACTGCCCCGTGTCAGACGCGGTCAAAATCGTTGGAGATATCTAATATGATCGCCCTTGATTCACCATGCCCCTCAATTGCAGATGTCCATATATGGGTTATAAGGGTCAAAAGCTCTCCGGTGGATCGCTTTCCACGGAATCCGTATTGAAGATCATTCAGGAGTCCGTTGCACTCCAAATACTTAATTAACTTGGTGTTGATGACCTTTTTCATCACCGTAGACAATATAGACACTAATGCTATCGTTCGGTAATTTTGTGGGGGATACTTTTTTTCGCTTTCGGGATTGGCTGAACTTGACTGATTTTCTAGCAGGTAATAAATGTTCTCCGTGCATAAGGTAAGCGAAAGAGTCTGCAAAAACCCGCGATATTTCTGGAGCACAGCTCTTAAGGACTATTGCTGATATATTCCGTCCGGGTCAGTTGTCTTCTTACGATGCAGTCCACGTAGAATGCGTTGAATAGGGCGCCGACGAAACCTCACATCCCGCATCAAAGACCGTACCGGCGTGATCACAGGTGGCTCCAAAAGACCGGCATCGAGATTTGAATTCGCGGAAAATAAATGCACGAACAAAATAGTTTCATCCTTCGAATTTGTGACTAACGTCCCGCTGTCTGTCACCACCGGAGGGAAAGGGGAGGAGGCGAAGTTACTGCTGACAACGGGGCAGAGGGACGCGAACCAGTCCGGCACTCAAGGAGGTAATCAGCCACTCTGTCGTTGTAGGCCCTCTTCGTGGTATCAATAGCTTGGTCGCACCCGTTTCTTATTCTAACAAAAATCGTTCTGTTAACCTTAGTGGGATTGGAGCGCCATTGTTTAAAAGCTCTATTTTCTGCTACTGTAATCTGCTCGCATTGTGTATCAAACCAAGGTTTATCACATGAACTTCGTTTGGAATGTGGAATGTAGATCTCCATCCCGAGAAGAATAATCTCTGTGACCGACTCCGCGCATGCATCGAAATCAGGGTCTCCAAAGCACACCCCCGACAACGGAAAGGATGCGAGGAAATCTCGCAAATCGTCCCAGGTGGCAGCCCCATACCTCCATACATAACGAAGCTGCTTAGGTCGGTAATTCGCTTGAAATGCAAGTGGTTGTGCGACAGATAGTAAGCAGTGGTCCGAGTTTCCCAGTGGTGCAGCAACCTCCACGGTATAAATTCTCGGTTCGGATGTCAAACACAGATCCAGGATGTTCGCATAATCACCTCGGGCATCCGACACTCGCGTAGGTTCCTCTACGAGGTGAGTGAAATTGCGACTAACAGCGAACATCTCCGCTAGCCCATCATCCCCGTCGGTTCTGTTAGAATGTACCAACCAACCAAAGTTGTGTACATTAAAATCGCCATGGACGACAATTTCAGGAGCCGGATGATTGTTATGTAGCCAGTCGACGGTACGTGAAAGATGTTCGACGAGTGTCGCTGCTTGGTTGTCATTCGGGGAGCAGTAAAGACAGCAAAGAAATTTAACAGAATTCCTCAGCACGACCCTCAACCACACGATGTCCAAGTTATTGGGTTCTAATCCCTCCAATCTTTGGATCCAATCCGCCCTTAAAACGGAATCTCGAATGTAAGTCGTATCCTGAGCAACGAAGACTTGTCGAATCAGTTGACGGGATTCCAGTTAGTGCAAGGATATCACGTTTCGCTGTTTGCAAATATTTGTGGACGTCGTTTACACTCGTATTGATGAAACCGATAGCCCAGATCTTACAAAATACCGTTACCAGTCGCGAGTCGACAAACCCTCGAGAACGAGCCCGATTCTGTCGTAACGAATTTCTTAAAATTCGGTTATTTATTATAATATCTGCATGATGTTCACCCTGACATAATCACTCCTGAAGATCCGAATGGGACACTAGTTTAACTCCGGAATTCTTTATCTCAGAAGGTGTCATCATGACTTATCTCCGTGTCAGTCCGGGCCATCAGCCATACATTCGAAACATAGTCTAAGATTTCTCCTGACGATATCGCTGAATGTACAGCGTGTTGGGGTGGTATGTCTCCTTGGGACCGACTACCACCTAAACCAATCTTTTCTTGAACCTGTCCATCATCCAAGCTCCGAAAGATGGCCTGGGATTTCTCCCGACCATTTCACGGAGCCTATAGCTTGATGGGGTGGCATTTCACCAGGCTACAGGGCGTTGGGACCCCACCACTTGCCTCTTACGACAAGCCGGCCTAGGTGTAAGTATATTCTAACGCCCTACTCACAGGGATTACACCTGATGATCGATACTTTCACAGATCCTGAAAGTAGTCATGAGACCCGACTTACAACATTGCCACTTGTGCTGCTGGGCATTATTAGCCACAATCAATTGTTGATTCTCTCAGAACAGGATCAAGAGACAAAGAAAACACAATAATAGCCCTTTAATTCTGAAGTGTCAGACTCAGGTTCACATTCAACGAACGGCGCTGCATTCAGGGTTCTGGACCTGAAGCGGCTTCTCCAGTAGCAACGTTTCTCCCGTAACAAAGTGACAATGTTCCTTCTTCTATATGGAGCACACAAATCCAAATGTTGAAAGAATTAACTCTAAACACTAGTCAAAGATTTGACACTCAACAACGATACATAACAACAGAAAGTAATATGACATAGGTTGGCACCACGAATGCTTTGAATTTAAACAAGTCAGTGTTCCAAAGAAGATGTATTCGAACAATCAACACAAAAGAAGATGAAAGAAATTGACACCATGAATTGCTTTAACTTTAAAACAAGTCAGTATTCAAAAGAAAATATATTAGGGTCACGTCTGATCATGGCGAACACTTAAACAATACTGACTCTATTGAGCAGAACCGAGATGACTGCATAATCTTCGCGTCTGGCTACTTTAAGGAAAAAACTCTGATATGAGGAGAGAAACAACGCAACTGTAAATAATTCTCTCTGGTTCATAACCGGGGATGCACCGTGATGCGCTCCAAGATGTTTAATTTAGGTGCGCGGATCAAAGATCACAATGTCCGCAAGTAGATTGAAGGGACGAGATCTTGCAATCAGTTGACGAGGGTCGCATTCGGCTGTCACTATCGGGTAGTACAATTAAGAATAGCATTAAACATGATGAATCGTTATGAGTGTGGTTCATGTCATTGGAACAGGCTGATGAGGACGAGGATGATGAGGAACAACCTCAACGATTGGGAATATTAGTGTCCGTTTGTTGACGTACGAGTTGTATCAGTTACGTAAACATCTTCGTACTGGTCGACTAAATTTTGTTCTTATTCTACTGCTGCGGCTGCTGCGTAGGATCGTCGGTCATGGATGGGATGGGATCGTCTGAGGGAACAAGGGAACCATTTTGCAAGCTGGTTGGACAGCGGTGCTAGACTCCATTGACCGGAATGGCTTGTGTTAAGAGTCACTGCTAGACGGAGAATATGGTGGCGAGGCCGAGAGCTCTCGAGTGGGTTGAGCCTTTCGGTGAGAAGAAGAATGTATTCAAGGATCAAGAGTGGGGATTGCATTGATAGTGGGCCTTTTTTGTTCATCTTACACTCGAATGACTGGTGATGCCGTAGTTTTAGTGCCCACGGTAAGAGTTATTTGTTATTTCCTAGTGTATAAGTTGTTCGCTGTTGACTATTGATATTGGTGGTGTGGATTCATTTGATTTCTTTGCGTTGACAATGGAGGAGGAAGTATTGCACAGGACCCTCTCCCCTGCTATGCCCCGACTGGGGAGACTACTGTTATGCAGCAACTATAGATGCGCTATGAGTATGCCAGCTATGATTCGCTATTGTTGGTGGCAAACCGATGTTTCCTCTCGACACCGGGTCTGGGGTGAAAGCTGGCGTTAAGGAAGCAAAGTTCACGTGGATTTTCAACAATAAGAATTTTTACGTGCGCATAATATTTACATGTTACACATTCAGTGGTGTTTACCACTATAAGTAAATAAAACCCAGAGTAGTACTTTTCACTCATCTATTGCGGATCTTATGCTTACGAATCAGTTTAGGCTTATGGGGAAGTGAATATTGTGCCAAGACACGGGTACTAGGTTCACTTCCTTCCACCAGCTTAACCAAGACAAAGTTCCGGTGAAAGATAGTTCACCTGGTGAGTAAAAGTTCCAAACCGAGAGCAAGACGTATACCTTGAAAGAAAGTCAAACGCACTGATTTTAGTTATTAATTAGATTAACCCTTTACTTGTTCCTTTAATGGCTGGTGCAATACAAAATACTTTAAAGATAGGCACTATTAACGTCCCCGCTAATGTAGACATCACACTTTATCAGACTACACATCAAACTTATTACTGAAATAACACTTCGCTCATAATTGGGAGTTGTTTTACTTTATGCGATTTAAATTGTTTAACTGTATGCGATTTGAATATCACATTCACCAGGCAGGACGGTGGATATTGGCGTTTGTCATTTTGCACACTCACGACTCACAGGGGTGCGAGCACCGATCGCAACCCTCGATGGTTAAAAGGCGGCCCATCGTATTTACGCGTCCCACAGCGCTACGGTATCGTAGTGGAGACCCGACCGGCTCGGTCTGGTGATGTAATGAGACTCTGCGATAAACGGCTCGTGCAGAGCCAACTGACTAATGGGGTGAGTTTCCCCGAGAGAGAAAGTGTTCATCACGTGGTGAAGACGAGGGAAGAGGATCTCACTGGTGAGGTCCTGTATTGGTGTGCGTGAAGTCGATCGTTGAGATCAGATTGTTTACTAACAGTCGCAGGTCAAAGAGAAACGAAACCTAGACAAGGGATGCAGAACAAAGGAAGACGCGACCTAAGGCATCGTTCGGTAATGAGGGTCAGCTGAGTAAATAGCAGCCACTCATTAGATGCTAAAAGGGATTGCGATATTTTATACAATGGAGATCGTATATCGTATCTCTGCCCACTGGAAGAATCGGATTCTTTTGTTTGCATATGGTTATGCTATTGAATCCAATCCGGCGGCTAAGCGCGACGTTGGTGATTGTTTGAAGATTCAAACTAAGAAGTATTTCCGAGAGAAGTTCTTGCAGCTGAATCAATAGTTGCAAGTCTTTCGAACTTATTTAGATGGTTGCACAATGACGGTTGTGTATACCATCTGTGTCAGTTGTGCATGGCATCTAAGGCGACGCCAGGGACGAAGTCTAGTGTGTAATTGGAAATTCGGTTCTGGGTCGCTAATGCAGAGATGCATTGATACATGTATGAATGCCCTTGTAGGAAAAATTCTTTACAGGCATTTCCAGATAATGCACTGAAAGCATTAATTATCTTTGGGAAGGAAATGTTTTTGCTGTGGGGAGATTGCGGTGCAGGTGTGGGAAGGTTGGAATTTGCCTGGCAACCGAAGGTACCGAATCGGTTTTGGTTTTATGCTCCTGTATAATGGAAAGAATTCTTGTAGGGAATTTGTATGCGAAGAGATGAATGAAAGGTAAGGATTCTTTTACAGGGACTTTTAGGTTATACCTTAGATAACCTAGATGCGTAAAGTATTTAATGTGCTAATACGATTGCATTAACGAAACTTATAAGGTTGGGTCGAAGTTATGGGGGTTCTTCAGGTAAGTAACAGTGGGGTTTGGCGCAACCGCCACAGGCTTCCATGCCAGTGCACTGCAATTACAAGAGAGTTTCGGGTCAACCAGTGAGGTTTAAAATTAAACCTCTCTATTGTGTATATAATGTATATCCATAGAGCACAAACTAAGCGAATTCTAAGTAATATCCAATGCGGATGTTAGCTTGCACCGTATGACGGCAGTATTTGTTTTTGGAGCCGGTGTTACACCCTAGAATATATATATATATATATATATATATATATATATATATATATATATGTGTACTGCGACCGATCGGCACCAAGTCTGTAATCACTATTGGTTTGATGAATGCACAATCCATCAAAGAAAACAAAGCTCACACACATTTCTGAGATGAAAACTGTAAGGTGACATCGCTTTCATAAAATTTATTGAGGTAAAAATATCCTGTACGATTCCGCTCATGAATAAATGACCGGGTGACGACAATATCACTCAGTAGTGCGTGTCAATTACAGCTGCCAATCGTAAAGAAGTGTACGGTACATAAGTATTATTGCTACTCTTAATTAGCAGGAAGTCGTTTAAAGTAAGTGACGTAATTAAAATTTCGAATGACGTGACTAAAGTTTGGAGGTGCAAAGGACAATTTAAAAGTGCTTTATAATAGCGTTCGTCTTACTTTACAAACTGCAATTAACCGGCCATCATCCATTAATCAAATCCAGTAGTTGCGTGACTTATATTTGATAATTACTATCTAAAGTTGTTGGTGATTGTGGCGGGCTGTATTTTTCGCTAAATCTCCTGCGGCAGCAGGTCAAGGACACCTAGAAATAAAAAACCCACAGACACCCAAAAGTATAAGAGAAAGAAAAGAAAAAAACGCCTTCCTTCTACGTGCTTACACGATTCTACCGAATACCTCCGGCGCGATGTGCCGTGGTATTTCTTTGTTATCTCGTATCCTCGCGAGGACTGCTACCACCGCTGGCGTGAACAGGCCTTTTGTAAAACTTGAAACGAAGAGAGGACTATTTCAAGCTCCTCTTATCGCTGGTGGGGGGAAGTGATCTAGAGTATCTGTATAAAATAAGAAGAAAAACGGAAGCGGAGCGAAAAACAACTTCTCCTTATAATCCAAAACCAGTATTTCTTATCTAGCCTTCAATTCATTTAACTAGAAGAGAAGGCATATGCATCCCTTGAGCTCACCAATTAGAACTCAATCGTGCTTCCTCCCAACCGGGGAAGAGTGTTGAATGCGGAGTTTTATGAAGAACGCCCCAACGAGCGAACATGTATTAAATCAATAAATGGAATTTAGAAAATACAGACTTTTCTTTCCAAAATTCAAGCTCTAACGCTATTCCCTCAGTTGCCAGGAAGCGCGGCGCTGACTGTGTTAAAACACATTCAACTCTTAAAACTCTTACTACTGCTAATCTTTGGTGGGCGGAAGTGGTCCGGGGTGTCTGGGCTCTACAAAGCCCTACCATTTCCCTCTCCCACACATATTTCATTAATCAATATCCCCACACCCATCCATCTGCAGTACCATACTTTTAATTCCACAACCTAACATTCAATCCAATGTTAGACAAATTGAACCAAATGTTCAAATATCAATTCCCAGGAATCACTCATAATCCAAACATCACAAGGCATATCTTCATATGCATTGCATGTCCAATTATCACGCATGCAGACAAATCATCCACAACCCAACCTAATCAAGAACGTGTTAAGGGGGTTGTTGTGGATTCGCACTGGACACAACCAGCGAATTCGCAACTGAATGCTACCATTAGCAACAAAATAACAAATGTCAGCAACCAACTGGCAATCGAATAAATTCGTTGGTTGTCAAACAAGAACCTAAATAAGCCTTGCACTTTAGCTGTTGGTGACCACGGAGTTATTATCTTATTACATCCAGTAATCTATTAAATAAAAGTAGTCTTAAAGTAAATTAAATCAACCATTGTTATTATTTCCGTCTGGAGAAGGAGTATTTCGGGGATTGCACATTCAACATAAGTATTCTTTCCTCTTTTCACAGCATTACTTTCAAGATTATTTCAGAACGACTACCAATATCATTGTACGCCAGGAGACACCATTGTTCCTGGCCCACCACAAGATACACAAGATTGTTGGTGGAAGTTGCGCACGGATTTGTAGAACGCACAGGTTGCATTACGCAGGAATTTACGTGTTGGCCGAACGAGTGCCAATACCCCGGTGTAGAAGACCAAAAAACCGATTTGGTCGATTTTTTTAGAAAAAACTATTTAGTATATATAATGGGCTCCTCGATAGTATAGTGGTTAGTATACCCGCCTGTCACGTGGGAGACCGGGGTTCGATTCCCCGTCGGGGAGCCTCTGGCGCAAGACTAATGACCTTGCCCGGAAAAAAACAAATTATTATGGAAAATTTAACAAGCCTCAGGACTTGCTAAATAAGGCCAAGACCTGTTCCCGGTTGTAGTGCCGGTGATGATGATGATTTAGTATATATTTTTGCAAATTTGAGCATTTATTGTACATACATACAAGCGTTTAACTTAATTCTTTCATACAATTTTACGGTTAAACAAGCAAGTTGTAAGTAAAATGCATCAGCTCAGCAGGTGTGCAGTGTAGAGCCCTAAAAAAAGTTGGATGATCCGTAAAAAAAAAGGAAAAATGGGTTTGTTTAGTTTATGAGTGTTGTCAATTGAAGAGTATTCAAGTGAAAAATTAATTATCGTTTCTTTAAAAAAAAATCATATGAATTCATTTGTAAAATGATGAGTTATACACGCGTTTCAAAAACATGGTTTTGAAAAAAATGCATTTAAAGTTTTCGAACACTATACAGTGTGCTCGGGTTTGCATACTTTTGAGCTCATTTCGACACGCTAAAATGTAAATTCAGGCTTTGAGAGCATATTCTACAAGCGGTATACTATCGATTAAGACAAAAGAAAATCGATTTTTTGAAGCCAGGATACCCCCTTAAATGAACCAAATGTCCATTTGGTTCTCATATACATCATCATCATCATCATCATCACCGTCGGCACTACAACCGGTATCCGGTTTTGGCCTTATTTAACAAGTCTGAGGCTTGTTACATTTTCCATAATAATCTGTTTTTCCGGGCAATGTTATTAGCCTTGCGGTTCTCATATACACAATCTCTAAATTTCTTAAAACAGATTCAATTTCCCATCCTTTTCCCCAGTTTCTCACATACAAATCTCAATGAAGATTTGTATAAACGCGCGATGGATTTTTAATTCGAGGATCAGACAATATCAGATTTTCACGCTCGCACACTGTCTATGCTTGACCCAGGGACTTTCTCCAGGGTGAAGTGCAACAGAGTTACAAGAATTCGTATGTGACCCTGAGCGATGAATTTGCATGATACCAAACTCAGGTGTATCTGACCACAACACTGTGACCACGCTCATTCGCAGCTATTGAGCATCCCGGGCATATATCAGATACATTTCCGATTATGGGCGCACAAATTGGGACAACTTCAATGTCACATTGAACGAAAAACTCCACAAATTATCTCTTTCCACTGACAGAAACCTAACGACGGTTGGGATATATAACGCTCCAGCTCGGCTTCACGAGATTCTAGTTGAAACTTCGTTCAAAACAGGACTTTTCAAGTTCGGGCGAATGAAGAGCTATCCTGCACAGGCATACCTCAGGGCTCCATTCCAGACCTCATCCTATTTAATATCTACACCTCAAATATTTCTCACCCTGTGGACGGGAGAGTAAACCTGATATACTATGCGGATGATGTCCTAGGCTACACGCCATCCAAAAGCCTTAAATTCGCAACAAACCTACTCAACCGCCACTTGGACGAATTGTATCAGTATTAAAGCCGATGGAAAATGCGACTTAACACTTCCAAAGTAGTGGCCATAATTCTGAGTAGTAAACACTCTCAACCTATTTCCCGATATGCGCAGAATATTGGAATACAATAGAATAGTAGGTACCACGATTCGAGCACAGAACAGAATGAAATATCTTGGGGTCATTTATACTCCAAAAAGGAATTTCATCAAACATGTGACCCACATTCTTCAAAGGGGCCTCGGCCGGTCTAAGCAACTGCACACACATTCTGAAGTGAAGTAACAAAGTTAAAACTAAAGTTAAACTTCTCTGCTATAAGCAGCTAATCCGAGTTGGAATATCGTAGGCCTTTCCCATATGGTCCTGTTTCTCTTCGGCTCAAAGGGTTCGACTTTTGGAAAGGAAACACCTCAGCAGATGCATCGACCACTCTAGAAGGCCTGACGGTCGCCATTACCCCCACTGTCATATATATGAAGGTGTATTCATTACCCCTATCGAGGAGTACTTGCTACAATTAGCATACTAGTACCTCGAGAACATCAGAATAGCGAGAACCTACTTGTACCGGAGTCTTGCGTTCTTGACCCTTCCCTCTTTCGATCTCTTTGGATCCAAGCACTACAATTTCTTCTTTAGTACAAAACTGAAGAAAACACCCTTCCCAACAATATTCCCCTCTATAATAGATTCCTGGACCCATCCCATAGGGTCTACTGCTGACACACTACAAGCACGCACGCCCCCAGTACAAGACAGCACAAATAAACACACATATATATATATATATATATATATATATATATATATATATATATATATATATATATATATATATATATATATATATATATATATATATATATATATATATATGCAAACGAACGGGAGCGAGGAATCCCGCGATGTATCGGGGTGGGGTCTCTAGAGTGACGCGTCGCTAACAGTCTCCCAGACAGTGCGAAGCATTCTTTTCTGCGATGGGGACGTCTTAGCTGGATCCAGGATGATGATGACTCTGCGCGTTGGTCTCCATAGCGTTCCCCATTCAGAATTCGAATTCATCCGTCTGGTCCTGGATACGTCGTCTGCACTTTTCCGCGAGGCCAAGTGTTTCGGGGTAAGGTGCTGTCCGCCATTAGGACAATATCCCCGACCTGGCGGTTCGTTGTATTTGAGCCCGATATTTTTCTCGGTATCAAGGTCGGCAGGTATTCTTTGATCCACATTTTCCAAAGGTGGCACACCAGTCATTGTGCTGTTTTCCAGCTTGCCTTGCCGACAAGTTTATGGTCCTCGAATACACCAGTAGCCATCACTCCACAGGAGCGTCCTATCAGAAAGCGGTTCGGTGTGAGGCTTTCTTCGTTCGTTGGGTCCATGCTTATGTGGGTGAGTGGGTGCGAGTTCACAATGTGGTCCACTTCGATTATTAGGGCGTGGAGAAATTCTTAGGGTGTGTAGGACGCCCAGTCTTGACTGATCGCACGAGCCTTTCCCAAGCCCCGTCCATGTTGGGACATCCTATTGGGATGCATTTCCATTTTATGTTGATGTTGTTCGCTGCCTTTACCAGTTCTCTGTTGGCGCCAATGAAGTTGGTTCCATTATCACTCCACATTGTCCTCCTCCTAAAGGCCATAATCATGGAACCAGCTTTAGGTGCACCACTCTGGTTGTCAAGTAAGTAAATAACCCCCCCCCCCCCCCCCCCACGTTTTTCAGTTCTTCTTCCGATGATTACTAACATTGGTCTGAAGTAATCTATTGCTGCACTGGTGACGGGATGTTGACGGTATTGTATTCGCTCGATCGCCAAATCCCGTACGGGCGGCGCTTAAGGTCTGTTCTTGTTAACCTTGCACCATCGACATCGGTGTAATACTCCTTTTGTTGAAGTACGTAGTAGAAGACCCAATATTTTTGTTTAATTTTGTTCATTACGGTGGTGATGTTTCCCTGATAGAACTTCTCGTGATGGTGAGCTATAATGAGGCGACTCAGTCCATGTCTTCCATCCAGTACGAAGAGGTTCATCTTCCAGTTGTCAATGTGTAAACTTTCTATTCGAGTGCTTAGTTTGATGATTTCCTTGTCATTCAGGTAGACATCTACTTTTCGTAGACGGCTCGAGTTTTCCAGCGACTTTCTGTACTGCAGGCGGGAAACGTCACTGGCGAAGCTTTCTTGTTGATTAAGCTTAATCAACTCTTCTTCGGCCCTATTTAGGTATTGTTCTTCTATGGGTAAAAAGCTTCTTCGTTCTTTCTTAGGTGGGGGCGTAGTGGATCTTGTTATACCTTCATGTTTCTAAGGCTTACACTTCTTGTCCTTGCCGGCGATATCGATTAGTTTCTGCCTTTGGTTTTTCGCTTTCAGACTATATGCAAACCGGAGTGTCATTTTCTTGATACCTTCAGCCTAAGTTCCTTTTTGACTGTAGCTGCCAGCTAATTCCTTAAGAAGGGACTGTTATAAATCTTTATTTACCACCCACTTTGCACACCACACACTTTAAATAAAACACTGTTTTCTCCTTAACTTGGTTATTTTCGGTACACATTTTAATCACTTATAGTCTTAGGGACGATGTCAAATACGTTTTAGTTTATTTTAGAACAACTGGCACATTTTAATCAGTTATAGTCTTAGGGACGATGTCAAATATGATTTATTTTACTTTAGAATAACTGACACATTTTAATCACCACGAATACAAAACCAAAAACTCTTCTCTGGAAGACCGTCTTAGTCAAATTTCGAACCACGAACTCCTAACTCACCGTCCCGGTCAAATGTCAAAAACCAACTCCCTCGCCGTCTCGGCGAATCGTCTAGAACCAACCCTCCAACGAAGACCTTTTTTCTCATCCTGCAGATCAAAGGATATGTCCTTTTTTCTGCTTGGCCCTTTTTGCCAGCCGCCATTTCCTTTCTTTATCTTTCCCGGCTTGGGATCAAAAGAGGAAACACAAAGGGAAAATCAACAGAGGATAGTGCTTATGCACATTTATGATCCTCTATGTTGTTAGGTGCTAAAACGAACGTGCAATTCGATTTATGGCGCAAGTTAATTGTTGCAGGCGAATGGGAAAGGATGTCTTCTATGGGAAATCGTGAGGGAACACAACGGAAAAATCAACAGAGAATCGTGCTAATGCACATTTATGATCCTCTATGTTGTTGGGCGCTTAGACGAACGTGCGATTCGTTTTATGGCGCAAGTTGTTTGTTCTAGGCGAATGGGCAAGGATGTTCCTGGTTTGAAATGGTTTGGGTAAACAAACCTTTGAAGGATCATAAAATTGCAGACGTGCAATTTATGATTCTCAACAACTTTACTTGAAAGTTGGTCATCAGTTACGGTTTGCAAGTGTCATATAGATTCGGTGCTGGCAGTGATTCAATATTAAATAGGTCAACTCGTGTCATTATTTTACACTATACGCTAATCAGGTGTTAGAGTAATAAGCTATTTGTATTTTGGAATGAATGGATGAGTAATGCTTTTAAAGTTATTTATGTGAATGATCGATAGTATAAAAACTCCGATAATTTGTGAGTATAGTCAATCTTTGCCAACCCTTGGTTTAGATTCAAGCAACTACGGCATCTTTGCCATTATCTTTTAGCGGGCTGCGCTTTGTACAGCAACAGTTGGGAAGACTGGTTTTAGGCGTAGGGGGATTATCACATCCTCCATATATCACACTATTCGTGACTTTGGGATCGTATGCCACAAAGAGCTAAACTTCCTCTCACATATTTACGAGTTGATCCTGAAAGCCAACTCAACCTATGTCCGTGAAGCGCCGGTCGAAGGAATTCTCCAACTCCTACTTCACTCGATCCCTTTACTTTTACTCCGTTCGTCCAATGATAGAATATGCAAGTCAGGTATGATCCCCTTATCAAAAGATCCATATCCGCAGAATCGAATGTATTCAACGTCGCTTCCTACAGTTCGCTCTCCGTGGGCTAGGATGGGAAAACCCTTTGATCTGCTACAAATTAATCGACCTAAAATCCCTTGAGGAGCGTAGAGCTCTGGCTGACATTCTGTTCATCCATCGGCTCCTCTCCTGTTCGGTCGACTGCGGCTACCTCCTGATGTCAAGCCTGATCATTTATTTGAGATAATTACTTAGGTTAAGTAAAAAATATAAAATGTTAACTAATTTCGTATATACTATATACTATATCATTTTCAGAATAATATTGAACTTAAAACATAGAAATCCAGTGTTCCAATCACTCCCATAGATTTATATACATAATTACGGATCATTTCAATAATGTCCAATACACAATTATTAGTTCACTGAAATCATTAACTTAGCATCCATACAACGTCGACAAAATGCCAAATAATGTTGAAGAAATTAATCTACTTCATTTAGAAATCAAATTTTAAAAATATGCAGATTATTTGTGTAGTCTGAAAGGCGGTAAATTATGAATTGAACATTTTCAAGTGAAAGCTAGATTAAGGTGTTCCAAAGCAAACAACAATACATTACAATTAATGTTTTAACAGCGTCGTTAATAAACTCGGAAATAGTTGGTGAGTTCAAATTTGTCAAACTGACAGGAAGCAACAGTCACTAAACCTCCGGGTTTTAACCGGTGTTGTAGTCTAGTTAATGGTTTTCGAACTATCAAATGGACGAGAAACGCTGGCTTCACAGTTTAATCAATCCCAAGGTTGTTCCAAAAGCCAATAAATTACAAATACAAACAATCAGTTGACGTGAAAGTTAATTTAAACAGAAGATTCGCACTAAGATATTTTAACAGCCGATTTTGACCAGCATTGGCTTTTATTTTACACGACCAAATTCTTTTTATATCTAAAGTAATAAAACTAAAATTAGACCGGTAAACTTTCACTCAGGCCAACTCTGCGGACGTCTGCCAAATGGTTTTACGTGCCAGCAATCTACAGTGCGTACCTCCTTCGAAGTTTGAAAATCGACGAAGGATTCAATGGTATGGAACACAAACTTCACGTGATTATAAGCCATAGTGAGATAAGGACAAGCTTTTAAGCAAATAAATAACTAATAAGTATGTCCGCAACGCTTTCATTTGTTTCTTGTTGATCCTTGGGTTGAATAGTCGCTACAATATTATGGAGTCATTAAAAATAATAAGTCCCGAACGCTTTAGGTGAGGAAAACTAGGTAGAAAGAAAGTCACACGAACACAGTACGAATATAGATTACTTAGTATTTGGGTGATGGTTTTTTGTGGCATAATAATGAATTATGTTTTAATAAATATTCTATACAAGAGAAACAGGTTTTGATTTTTGGCATTAAGAACCTGTTAGTTACGAGTACTGTGTTGTGTTATGTTGGGTGTATTCAAAAGGCACTCGGAATGGGATATTTTGTGTTGTTTATTATTTACAAGTTAAATCTGTTAACTCAGTCGGAATGTGATATTTTGTGTTGCTTATTAATTTACAAGTTAACCATCTTAATTCAATGTTTATATTTAAAGTAAATATCTTACTATCTAACGATATGTTGCGTTGGGTATATTGTTTCGGCGGCTTTTGTGTGTGTAGTATATTGAGCATAGACTATAGCGTGTCCGAAGAATGTAAACGTAGTACACATATGCTTCCGTACATACACTTAAGTACATGTATTCATGCACTAGATACAAGTAGTCGCGTAGCCGCAGCAGATTCTTTGCTCGACTCTTGTACTGATAACCTGACTTGTACACACCTCTCAACTATTCGTTAATATATTGTAATTATATATAATTATAACGGCGCCTCTCTGACACCGAGTTGAATCAAAGCAGTAAGCAGACCTTACCATATTAAAGAGGGGCTCTGATACCGTGGGGGTTTGTGTGGGTGCCAGCACGGGCACGGGTTCGGTAAATATCCCACTGTTTGTTCCTATGAACACACGTCCACAAACAAATATTCATGAATCAACATCACCAAAACGGGCACCAGAGTGTTGTCCACACCGAACGATCCGCACCATAAGAAATGAAACGATTAGTAGATTTATTAATTTGCTTTAGTTCCACCGATTTATTTTCACAGATCGTTCACGATCAGATTTTATTCTAATATATGTACATATCTATATTTTTACAATTAGTCACTACCTAGTCTTATTATTCATGTTCACTGTACCATATTTGATTGGAATTTAGACTGTCTTTTTGTTTACTCCGAGCCGAATAAAACTAAATTGGCAATCCGGCATTTACTTTATATAATCAAGTAGCACAGCACAAGCAGTTGTAATGCACCAAGAAAGGAAACAATCGACTCGAATGACGAAATTTATGATTAGTTCACTCTACTCGCGTGACGTGTTCGCTCTCAACATGGGATGGAAATTTACTCACTGTGTCCGCCCACCACGGTGGTTAATAAACGACTGACTGAACGAAGGTGAAAATCCATTCACCGTGTCGTGGCAGTGGAGTCATCGCTAAGAAACTCACTGCCACTTACTAGAAACATGGAGAAAGGTTGCTATGCGTACATAGAGAATTTTGTTTCAGGGAATTTCTGCCGTACAGGCTAAATTAGATTCTTCTATTGCTGTGTATACGGAGAAACCGGTTTCGGAGGCATAACCAAGTATGCGCATGGGTTGTCGGTTAGACAAAGGAACCTGAGTCTTGATCATTGGGATGGTTGTTTCGTGGAAATGCAACGCATCGTGCTGGTGACTTACGAGTAAGGAGAATTGGTATTATTTTAAATGGTTTAGATAGGATGGGAGCCGAAATGGTTTTCGGAGAAACTAAATGCTGCTCGGTAGCGAGCGAGAACAATGATTTAAGTAAGAAGTGAGCCGGAGTGGTTTTCGGGGGAAACTAAATGCGGTTTGGTGTAGATGACGGAGATGATTTAAAATATATTCTGTTGCAGGATTTGGGATGTATTCTGTTGTAGGTTTTAAAAATCCATTCTGTTACAGATTGGGAAATATATGCTATTGCAGATTGGGAAATGAATTCTTTGCAAGTTTTGAATGGGGGGTTGGGTTAAGGTGACGCGCTGGTAGCGGTCGAAATTAGGTTGGAATTGTGGGTTGGTTCTCCGTGTAATATAGAGAACCTCCATAATACTATTTGAGTACCCTATTACTATTTCAAACCCCAAGACTCGTGGGAACCAAAAGGAACACATATACACATACCCTCGGAACTGGCTTCATCATAGGCAAAACGATTACGCCTCATGTAAAAGATGTGAAATTTATTAAGGACCGAATGTCTGTGCTAAAAATACAGGGCCCATGGTACAATTATGTATTTATAACCGTACACGCACCAACAGAATCTATGGACGAAGAAACGAACAACACGTTCTACGAGACCCTAGAGGAAGTATTTGATGGGATCTCATCATTCGATGTTAAAATCCTCCTCGGGGACCTCAATGCAAAAATTGGAAAGGAAGATATCTTCCAATCAACTATAGGCAAAGAAGGCCTACACGACGTTTCAAATGATAATGGAATTCGAATTATTACGTTCGCAGCGTCAAAAGATCTGATAGTGAAAAGTACGATGTTCAAAGGCAAGCAAATCCGAAAAGCCACATGGGAGGCACACACACACACATAGCGGACATGTGCATTTGCGTTTTTTCAATCGCTCGTGATAAAAAGTGACAGAGACATTTGGTCTAAAAAGAAAACAAAAAAAAAACAAAACACAATTGGGACATAACATAATAAATGATTAAGTGACGGGGAAAAATAAAAAAATAAAAAATAAAAAAAATCGCTCCTCAATAGTATAATGGTTAGTATACCCGCATGTCACGCGGGAGACCGGGGTTCGATTCCCCGTCGGGGAGCCACTGGCTAATGACCTTGCCTGGAAAAAACAAATCATTATGGAAAATTTAACAAGCCTCAGGACTTGCTAAATAAGGCCAGGACCGGTTCCCGCTTGTAGTGCCGATGATGATGATGATGATGAAAAATAAAAAAAATTAAACTAGAAAGTGTAAATTTGAGGAAAAAAAAGTGAGTGAAAAACCAGAGTGTGAAAAATTGGCACAAAAAAAAACAACAAAAAAATACACTGTAGTTGTTTCATCATCGGGTAAGTTCTGTATATTGACAATTGGAATTCCGGCAATCGCTGATAAACTATAGAGGTGCACCACAGTATTCGCTTTTCCCAGATTTCATTTTGCTCCACTCTACTCACAGCATCAGCGGGGCTTTTCACAGTTGTACAAAGGAAGCTTTTTGGAAGATTTATGGCGGCAACAAGCAGTAGCGATTTAGAGACGAGCGCTGGTCAGAACCGTGGTGGAGGTGATGATGGTTCTTTGGTGTCCGGGCAGCTCGGAGAGCGGATCGCAGAATTAACGAGGACGACCAAAATTAAAAAGCAAGGCATATTACTAATGCCGTGCGAGAGCTGGTCGAGGTCATTGGCTGCCTTTACGACGAGGAAGTGAAAAACCGCTTAAAGAAGAAGAAGATCTGCGCCGGCTGAAGCAAGCGGTGGAAACGTGCAAATCCAACTAAAGCAAAACTCGCACACAGACGTAAGCAGGGTCCCGGGGCAGATCAATGATGAGTCACCCAATTACAATCGGGTTACAATTGGCCACAGGGGAAGGAAGAGGGATTTGAGGTTGGAGGGTGAAGAGGCTCCAGAAGGTGATACTGGGAAGGCCAATATTATGAAAAGAAGAAGACCATGCCCGGACGCTATAATCATATCCAAAACCAGGAAAAAAACATATGCGGATATACTGAAGTTTATGACGGCCAAGCGCGAGCTAAGTGAACTTGCGGAAATTGCGTTAATAAAGTTCGAAAGACAGCAAAAGGGGAATTGCTGCTAGAACTGAAACGCCGTCCAGAGGCCACCACCGAGACACTGAAAGCAAAGGTATAACAAGTCATAAAGGAAGATGCTAATGTCAAAACAGTGTCACAGGAAATCACGGTTGAGTGTCGTGATTTAGATGAGGTGACCACTGTGGAGGAAAGCCTGACAGCGATCGCTATCGAGTTCCCTGCGCTAAACGCGATCCCAAAGGAAGCGGTAAAGAGCTTAAGAAGGAAACCAGATGGCATGACCCACTTACCAAGAGAAAAGGCCAGCGTGTTGCTGGCTACAAGTTTCCTACGGGTTGTATGGGTAAGATGCAGACTTCGAGAACACATCGCACCCACACGATGTTACAAATGTTGGCAATACGGTCATGTGGCGAAATCCCGCAAATCCGAAGAAGATCGTTCGGAAAACTGTTTGAAATGCGGTGAAAAAGGCCACAAAGCAATGGGTTGTAAAGCACAACCCAAGTACATGTTCTGCAAATCAGGTTGCGAAGGCGGTAACGAACACTCAATAGGGAGTTACAAATGCCGAGCATTTTAGAACGCGATGTCCAATCTCCTGAATACAAATTGATAGGTTTAAGTGCATTCAAATTAATTTAAACCATTGTGGAGCCGCACAAGATCTCCTTTCCCAAACGGAATATGCAGACGTGTTACTCATGAATGGGCAGTACAGGATGCCTGGCATTCGTACAATTACATGGAAGGAAGACAGCAGCGGAACAACGGGCATCTGGACAACTTGAAATTTCCCCATAGAACACAGAAGTATCCAGCGGCAGGAAGGATTCGCCTATGCTAAGATCAGAGGAATTAATTTCTACTGTTGTTACGCTTCGCCAAGGTGGGAAATAGAATAATTCAAGTTTTTGGACAGGGTAACACAACAAGCTAGAGATAAGAGCGCGATTTCAACGCTTGGGCAGTAGAATGGGAAAGCACAAGGACCAACAGTGGAGACCAGGCACTACTCGAAGCCTTCGCAGTCCTAGATGTGGTGTTACTTAATGATCTTGCTGATGACACCGCAATAAACGCGAAAGGCCGGTCCAAAATCGGCATCACATTTGCCAGCTCTATGTTGGCAAGAAGTTTGGAGTGGCGAATATTGGACACCTACACCCATAGTGACCACCAAGCCGCGATGTACGAAATATTCCCACACAGGGGATTTATCACAGGCAACTTGGCGAAGAAACCCCAGAAAAAAGGGTGGACAGAGAAGGACCTCGATGCGGAACTGCTAGATTATATACTGGAAGACCAAATCACACAGTTTGACGCAGAGGCCGATGCGAACAGGCAGGCTGGAAAAGCCATGAAGTCACTAACTACCGCATGTGATGCTTCTATGCCACGACAAAGCAACCAGCAGGCGCTATCAAACCAGAGTATTGGTGGAACTCAGAAATCGCCCTTGTGCGATCGGGGTGGAACAGGCTACGACGGTTGCAACAAAAAGCAAGAAACCGTAACACCTACCCACAGTTGCATGCGGAATTCGTCAACAAACGGAAAGAGTTGAGAAATGAGATCCGCAAGAGTAAATATGACGCGTTCTGCTCCCTAAGACATGAATTAAGTACCAACCGATGGGGCAGCACCTACAGAATAGTCATGAAAAGACTACACAACAACAGTAGTCAAATGCAAAAAAGTAAAACTGACATGGCCAGAATCGTTGCTGTCCTCTTCTCGCAGTGTGATGAGGTGTTGAGAGCGCAAGAGGAGTTGAGTATCACTGAAGGAGAGATGTGTGACGGTTCCACTAAACGCCACTATCTACTTGCCCAATTGCCCCAAGCTTCCTGTTCCGAAGCGCCTAAAACCCCATGGTCTCCCACTAATGCAATTGCTTCAAGCATCAAGGTTATCTAATGCATAACCTTGATGATTCCTGTAAAGGAATTCTCACTTTCATGCATCAATTCGCATTCAAAATTTCTGAAAAGAATTCCTTGCATTTTACAGGCATCCTGAATTCAAACTATTAGGCACCCTTTGTATGCCAAGCAATCCTGCTACACACGTGTACACCATATTTCCAGCACCAAAGCCATCATCATGCCTTGCATCAACGCATCATTGCGTTTCTCCGGAAACATTATGGTTCACATTTAATGTAACCTTGTAATCTCATCAATTTTCCTTGCATGCGCATTGCTTGGCGACTTATTTGTCTAACGACATAAAGCAACACCAAAGCAGCTTGTTGGCGCAGCTGCATGCAACTAGCGCAATAGCCGCTAAAACCGAATTCTTCAGCATGCATCATGTGCAAACAAAAGAATTCGGTTCGTCTGCAGGCATTCTGGCCATACGATAAACAATCCAAATTGTTTGAAATATCCCAAATGCATTTAGAACCAAATGAGTTACAGCTTATTTACGTAGGTGAACTCACATCTCATCAATGCCAATTATTCCCTTCAATTTTTCAGCTTCGTTTCTCATGAGCTTGTTGCATGAGTAAACAGTGATCCATTAGCACGTTGCCAAGATCACCACACTCACACCACTGCAAACGTACCACACCCGTAAGAGAAATTTTCTCTCTGAGTCATCAAGAGTCAGATCCTAACCCGCAGTTGAGTCGTTTTCCAACCACCAGACGCGCCGGTTGTGCCTTCTCCGGCTCCCTGTGGCCCTCACGGGGATGCGTACATCCAGAGTCGTGTTTTTTTCCATCCCTGAGTGCGAGTCGCGAGTCGCGATTTAATTCACCTTATTAATACACATTCACATTGCGATATTCTAATCAAATTAAAAAGTGCGAACGTTGCGTTGTTCGATAGTTATGCGAAATGTTAAAACAATAGTCAAAAATACATCATCTAGTTGAAAACTGACTTTGGACCAATATTCAAAATCGCATTCAAGTGTAACGAGTAATTGCAAATATAATAAAGGAACCTTTTATAATAAACAAAATCGTGCGTATTATTATTCTGTGCTGTGTCCGCTCGGTCGCGGAGACCAACCATCGTCTTACCTCATTCTTGTTTTCGGCGAACAATTTTGCGAACTAAGTGTTGGTGCTGATATCAAAATTAAATTAAAATAAAAGAACCAATTACAACTAAGCAGTGTGTTTCATTACTACTGTATTTGATGTTTTCTTCTCTGCTATGGCGATCGTTTTGCGACAGTGTTCGGTGGAACAATGGATGAACTTTTAGTGATGACGGGGATAGGAGTGAATCCAGCGCCGTACGCCGGCACAACCTACTCCTACCTCACAGGTGCCTCCCGTGACCACCGAAGAGGTGCTCTTGGCTGCAAGGGTTGTCAAGGACTGGATGGTATCCTTACGCTGTAGTGAAGACTGCTTTAACAAAAAAGCCGGACGTCTTCAGCAGTCTCTTCACAACCTGCCTTCAAACAGGACAATTTCCCAAACGATGGAAAAACAGCGGCTTGTGCTTATTCCAAAAGGAGTCAAGAATCCAGAGGCGCCGTCGTCTTATCGCTCGTTGTGCATGTTGGACACGACAGGAAAACTGCTTGAATGAGTAATTGTCACTCGCCTGGAACAATTCACTGAGGGGACATCGGGGCTCTTTCCGGAAAGGTAGATCAACCGGCACGGCACTATCTGTGGTGTGCGACATCGCTTGCAGTGCGATAGGTGGAGCACGATGGCTAGGAGGTTATTATTATTTTTTTTAATTATTTATTGGCCTGTAGGAACTCATGGCTAGGAGGTACGAAAAAATATTGCTCGGAGGTGACACTAGATGTTAAAAATGCATTTATGATCAGACTCAATGTACCAGAAGGGGTTAGAATCGTTGCGTACGGAGATGATTTGGCAATAGTGGCCGTAGCTAAACACCCAGATGACCTGGAGAATAGCAATTCGGAGCATTAAGTGCTGACTACATATGACCGGACTGAAAGGACATAAGACGTATGCAGTTTTAATAAACAGCAACAAGAAAGTTGAACACCTTGATTTGGAAATAGAAGGACAAATAATCAGATCCAGTTCCTATATTAAATACCTTGGTGTTATACTCGACAACAGGTTGAGCTTCAAGGATCACCTGAGGAAAACGATTGAAAAAACGGCAAGAGTATACAATTTTTTGGGGAGACTGCTACCCAATGTTGGAGGACCCCGGCCGCACATAAGGAAACTCATAACCAGGGTCAACACCTCCATTATAATGTATGCAGCTTACATATGGGCAGGAGCCGCACAGTATAAGTCGTACATGAGGGGCGTGAACTCAGCACATAGGCTGGCATCACAAAGAGTATGCTGTACATTCCGAACGGTATCCGAAGATGCCATAAATGTTTTGGTCGGGAGGACACCACTTGACATTGCAGCTAAAGAAAACGCTGCATTGCATGAGGTCGCCCAAGAGAATCGTCGGAGAACGCGGTCACAATTAGAGCTCTCAAGTCTAAGAGAATGGCAACGAAGGTGGGATTTTTCCGCCAAAGGAAGATGGACCCACACCATGATGCCTGATATAGAAACATGGCTGAAAAGAAAACACGGCGAGCCGAATTACCACTTAACTCATCTAATATCAGGACTTGAATGCTTTTGGCAGAACTTGCACAAGTACATGCATATGAATCACCCACTCGAGATATCTGAAAAAGAGCGAGAGGAGTGGGGGGGGGGGGGGGGGGGGTATCTAAGGATAGCGTGGACAGGGTTAGTTCAGGTGTTCTCTAACTACTTGGATGGAGGGATGGTGGGAAAGAAATTGTACAAGACCGGTAGTTCTTGAATGCGGTAGTGAACGCAGATCACGTCCTTGGCGGCTGATGATCTGCGCTTTGGTCGGTGTGTGTGTATGTTTGTGCCGTCTTGTACTGTGCGAGCGTATGTGCATGTGGTATGTTAGTAGTATACCCTATGGGATGGGTCCAGGAATCCTCTATTATAGAGGGGAATGTTGTTGGGGAGGGTGCTTTCTTCAGTTTTGTACTGAAGAAGAAATTGTGGTGGTCTGATCCGAAGAGATAGGGAAAGAGAAGGGTCAAGAACGCAAGATTCCCGTACAAGTAGGTTCTCACTGTTCTGAATCCTTTCGAGGTACTTGTATGCTAATTGTAGCAAGTACCCGTCGATAGGGGTAATGGGGGCACCTTCGTATAGATGCGAGTTCGGGTAATGGCGACCGCCAGGCCTTCTAAAGTGGTTGATGCATCTTCTAAAGACCCTGAAAATATGCTCGTTTTCCTTTTTATACTTGAACCATGAAACAGATGAAAGTTTATTTGGCCAATCATATTCGAGCAGATGCCATTGTTGTTCGATATTGGTTTGCTGATGGTATTCAGTCAGCTGCCATGGCCTTTGGCTTGGGATGCATCATCATCATCATCATCAGCACTACAACCGGGAACCGGTCTTGGCCTTATTTAGCAAGTCCTGAAGGCTTGTTAAATTTTTCATAATGATTTGTTTTTTACGGGCAAGGTCATTAGTCTTGCGCCAACTAGGCATGCATAGGAGTTGGTTATTTTGAGCAGCTGCTGGTTGCTCAATAACGATTCGAAAATCGTTTAGATTTATTGCGATGTTTGTTATTTCGAGCAGCTGCTATGATTGCTCGATATTGGTTGTGGAATCGTTTTCATGGGATGTTTATTGAATCAAATTAGGATGATGGGATACGTATGTAGGGAGGGATATTAATGGTAGGGCTTTCTGGAGCACTACACTCACAGAGTCCATGAGATTCGAGAGCGTACGAACGATTTTGTAGAGATATATGAGACGGACAGTTACTCCGGCAGGAGTAATGGAATACATGCTGAGTTCAAAACAGGTATGGTGCGTAACAAATGGTATTCTCTGTGAAATGATGCAGCAGTTGCGACCGACGAGCGGAGAAAAACAGGCACACTCCGCCCCGCCCCGCCCCACTATGGAATATCTAAAAGAAAGCTCCGCGGCGATCAACAGAATACAGATTAACAGTATACATGCTGATATCATACAGCAGTTGTGACGGTTATGATACATGCACCTTGCAAACACCATATGGAACATGGAAAACCCTAGGAAGTTGCCAGGGAAACTTTAATCTGAAAACAAAAATCAACAATAATTTGTGAACGCACCCTTAACTTAACATTTTCATCGTGGTTAAGTACACGAACGAACAACGTCTGCAAATTATAAAAATTTACTACCGAAATTTGGAGTCGGTGACCGCAACTTTAAAAGCGTTAACTCCAATTTTCGGTCGTAATTCTCACCGTCGTTACCAACACGTCAAAGAGATACGACGTATACCTGACAACAGGAGAAAGCAAAAGAAAAGAAAAAAAAAATATAAATAAATAAATTCGTCGCGCGAGTGTAAGTGTACAAGTGTGGGTTACACAGTGTGGCCGCCACTGAGAGCGGTTGTTTAAAAAAAATAAAAAAATAAAAAATTATGGAAACAAACAAAGTGCTAAAGAGCTCGTCGCCTTTCATGAAAAGGGGCCAGGCAGACCTGAAAGCGATGACACGGAGCCGACTCGAGCGACAGCCGAGTATTATAACAAAGCGGCACAAGCCAAATTCAGACGGCGAAAAAAATGCAAAAGGAAAGAAAAACGAATACACAGGCGCAGGCAACCAATTCAACGAATTGGTTGACCTTGACCCTAGTGAAATCGAATTACCTGCTGAGGAAGAAAACAATATCACAGGTACTGCAACAGATCCGGCGGAATTAGAAAAACTCCTTGCGGATATTGACACAAAAAAAGAGGAACTCAGTAAACAAAGAGAAGCAATCCTCAAATTGAAAGACCTGGTGCAGCAACAACAAAGCCAAAAAAATACAACAGCACAACGGAAAAATCAGGAACAACATCAGGAAGCAAACAAAAGGCAGCAAACAATCGAGATGCAGAAGCAGCAAACAAACCAGAACATCGTAACCAACAAAAAGGAAAAGGCGCCGCCTATAATACTTACGTCCATGGAAACAAAGGACGTTATAAAATTAGGTGAGTTAACTTGCAAAAATTTCAAAACAAAAAAAATTAATAACTCTAAAATAAAATTAATGTGCGATGATATGGAAGGTTATCGCAAAGTAATGACTGCTTTGGGTAGGACAAAAAGCGAGTACTACACGTACACCCCGAAATCGGAGAAAATAATCTCCATGCTCCTAAAAGACGTTGATCCATGTTTTTCCCCTGAGGAGGTATTAGAGGAATTAAAAAATGTCGAAACCGACAATTTACAATTTACAGGTGTGAAACCCTTCTCTACCGCCAACTCCAGAAAACGCAATTGCAAATAGCCTTTCTTTATTGTATCACTGAGTCCCAACAGTAAAGTTGATGCTCTCCGATACATCAAACACCTCAGCCATCAAACAATAAGTTGGGAAAAAATTAGAAAAATCGATCGCGTATTGCAGTGTATGCGTTGTCAACGCTTCGGGCACGCGGCATCAAACTGCCACATGCAATTCAGGTGCGTAAAGTGCCTCTCCGACCATATCATTGGTGAATGCCCCTTGGGCAAGGAACAGCTTCCAGATAGGAAAACACTGTCCTGTGTCCTCTGTAAAAATACAGGTCACACTGCTAATTTTAGAGGATGTCCTAAATTTCAACCAATGAAATTAAAATTGGAATCCAAAAAGAAACAAGTTGAAGAAGAGAAAAAAATGAAAACTCGTTCTTACAACAATTTCGTGGCTCCTTGTGTGTCATATGCACAAATGGCCGGTGCTCCTAAGCAACCAGCATCCATGGAACATACATATAATAATGGGAAAATGCCTGCACCAGAGGCACATTCAGAAATAATAACAATGTTATTAACCATGCAAGGACAATTTGCCGAATTTCAAAGAACACTGACTGAACAAAGAGCACGAATAGATACTCTCTATTCAACCCTGTTCTCAAATAACTCTCCACATCAAAATCTTCAACCCTCCGTCTGAACTTAACCTAAAAATTATAGCTGTGAATGTAAATTCACTAATCCACATCGAAAGAAGGGATAATTTAGGCAATCTGCTCCAAGTCGAATGCCCAGATGTGCTCTTGGCTAGCGAAACTAAGCTAAACCAAAGGCACAAAATGGGCTACAAAAATTATAACATAATCAGACGAGATCGACCACACTCTACTCGAGGGGGTGGGGTCGCTATCTTAGTTAAGAAAGGTCTTCACCATAAGGTCGTTTACAGCACGGAAGTACACAAATTCCAGGTGCTAGAGGAATGCATTATAGACATTCCGCTAAAAAGTCAAAGGCATCTATATATAGTCGCTGCTTACGCTCCTGAATCTGTTCAAGGTACCCAATTTATCAGTGAAATCGATACGCTTTTCCGAAGTCTCAAGTTAGATTTGGAAAACAATTACTTTTTAATGGCAGGTGATTTTAACGCCAAGCACAGTGCCTGGGGCAATCTGACCTCGAACACCAGAGGCAATGCCTTGTTTGATTGGTGGCAAACAAATGCGATCGAGCATAAACTAGAATTGTACGCTACAAGTACACCGTCTTATCCAAGAGATAACTCCTTCCTGGATTTACTTATGACAGATGATCGAATTCAGTTACCAGATACCGAGGTTACTACTCGAAATTGTCTTCGCACAATTGAGTACGATAGTGATCATTACGGACTTGGAGCCGTAATACACGTGCCAAACGAGTACCATCTACTTGAGCAGTACGACCAGGTACACTCTTTCGATTTCCGAAAAGCACATTGGTCGCGTTTCGATCGCATAGTAAAAAGAGAAATACGCAACATTGGCATAGACCCACCGACTAATAGAAACCTTCGTAATGATGAAATCGATCATTACCTCCTAACTATGAACGATATTGTTACTAACACAATGAATCGTTCCATCTCCAAAGTAGCTCATATGGATGGCTATACCCACCGATACAGAAATGCAACTATCGATGCTTTGTATAGGCAAAAGAGCACCCTGCTCTCAAAGCTGAAATTGTGCTATAGGCAGTTCAGTGACCCAAATAGCAATGAAATCAAAACAATCAAGTCCTTGATTAAAAATCTTCAAAAACTGATCCGGGATAATTACCGAGCAGTAATAAATGAGGAGTGGAGTAACAGAATTCGAGCTGTTCAAGCAAACGGACCGAACATGTTTTCACAAATCAAGAAAATATGTCGAAGAAAAGATCACAATGACATTCCCTGTCTCCGAATTCCCCGGACTCCCGAGAATTGTCAGATAATGCTGAACGCAGGACTCACCTTAGAGCACATCAACTCCAATGATGAAGTAATAGTAGTCGAAGATCCGCAAAAGAAAGCGAATTCAATTGGAGCCTGTTTCGAAGCAGTGTACAGAGTTAACGAATCAGTTCATGCTAACACTGAAATTGAAAGCAATGCCCGTCAAAGACATTGCTCGCTGCGCAATCAACTTCACAACTGGCGAGCCGAAAACCATAGTTTCATCACATTCGGCGAAAATAATAGGGCGGATTCTCCCGTCAGAAATGAAAATACAAATATGTTTGTGCGCAAGGATGAACTTAGAAACATACTTAGCTCAATAAAAAATAAGAAATCATCTGGAATAGATAGCATTCCAAATGTGGTTCTAAGGCATTTGCCTTGCGAAGCAGTGAACATATACACTACTTTGTTTAACAACGCTCTAAACAATGCACACTATCCAACCCATTGGAAGACTGCAGTAGTCCACCCTATCCCCAAAAAGGGTAAGGAGAAGAGCAATCCAGCTCGATCAGCCTGCTTCCCAACATCAGCAAGGTATTCGAAAAAATTATAAACAAAGCACTGATAGGTTGGTGTGATGAAAACGATATCATCCCCAACAAACAGTTTGGCTTTCGAGCGCGACATGATACAGTTCATGCAGCGACGAAACTTGTTTCCAATATACAGTAGAACAGGGCAAAACGACAATGTACAGGCGCCTGCTTGGTTGACTTTGAAAAGCCTTTCGACACCGTATGGTTAGAAGGACTTGTCTATAAGTTAACAAACCTGGGTATGCCGCAATATCTGTTATGCATCATTTATGATATGATAATGGACAAACATTTTGTGGTGAAATGCGGGGACATACTCTCCAACAAGACCTTCCAAATTAAAAATGGCTTACAGCAGGGAGCTGTGAATTCTCCCATTCTATTCAATATTTACACTAGTGATCTAGTGAGTTCTCTCGAAAACGCCATTGCGTACGCCGATGACATAGTGGTGTACAGAACAGGAGGAAAAATAGACGTCATCAATAGGCACCTCCAAGATGACTTCAACAAAATAAAACAATTTTGCGACGACTGGAAATTAAAATTAATTTCCAGAAAACCGAGACTATTCTTTTCAGAACGCGCCTATCCAGGGCCTCGAGGGATACAAAATACAACTGGAAACACTTCTCTATTGTAGGTAACAATAACCTTCCACTGCAAGTGAAAACTGTAGTTAGATACCTTGGTATCTGGCCAGACCAGTATTTATATTTTGACAAGCACGTAGCAGCGTCCCTCTCCGCAGCTAAAAGTGCATATTCTATGACAAGAAGTCTATTCCGGAGTAGTCTTCTTGACCCCAGAGTCAAAATAATTTCGTACTCGACATTCATCCGACCAGTTTTGATTTATGGCTGTCCAGTATGGTATAATATATCTCCACTTTATATGGAGAAGTTTCGTGTGTTCGAACGGCAGTTTTTGCGTTCCTGCCTCGGACTTTATAGAACACCAGAGTCGCAATACAAAAAATTCTATCCCAACAAAATCCTGTATAACAAATCAGGGTTAAATAGGATAGACAATTCCATAATTAAAATTATTCGTGGTCACACAGCAAGGCCAATGTGCAGTGACAATAATCTTATCTCGGGAGCATTCTATCCCAATGATATGTATCTGGAGAATACCCTCCAGAATGGGTTTATTCCCCCAGAAGCGTTTCCTTTCTTGGATCAAAAAGGCCTTATCCAAGACATGCATGGAGTCCCGATTATTTACCACGCTCTCCGTGGTGCCAGGGACAAACGAATTCTCCATGATAGTAATATCCCCAATGCCCCAGACCGCATGCGTTTTAGCACGGCGATCAGTGAAAGAGATAAATCAGCCAAAGATCGAACATCTCCCAAATGGTGGTGGCTTCTCAACGAGGAGAGGACTTCACTTCCTCAGATATAGTATCCCTCTCAAGAGCAACGCTCTTCTTCCTCTTGTCCCCCCTCCCCCTGTCCGCCTTTCCCAATTACTTTTGTGTAGCTATTTTATTTTATTTTTTATTTCTTATTTTATTTTTTATTCGTTTTGTTTTGAAGTTTTTGTTTGTTATAATAATTTAAAAAAAAAAAAAAAAAAAATTGTAATAATAATATATACATATAGATGTAAACGAGGAGTCCCTCTAATATATGACTTTTTTCATATATATATATATATATATATATATATATATATATATATATATATATATACATACATATATATAAGAAAAAAAAAAAAAAAAAAAAGATGTACGCTGAAAGGCATATATAAAAATCAAGTTGCAATGTGTAATTTAGAGAGCTCGCATAGAGCCAGTAAGTTAATTTAAGGATTGGGACTGTAGAAAAGGGTTTAACATTTACCCCTAATATTATACATGTAAAAAGAATTAGGAAAATAAATGTGGTTTAAAAACTAAAAAAAAAAAAAAAAAAAAAAAAATCCACTGGGAATTCCTAGTCCTGCACAATCTTTCTTTCAAAAAATTACATAGAGAGTACCGCGAGAAACAATGGAAATATATGCTGATGGTAGGTGATTTTAGTCCATGAACATCCGACATTCATCTGTATAAGTCCAGGGGTAACATTTAGAAAATTCGGCCTTGCCCCCACTGAAAACTTTTAATAGAACATTTATTTGAAAACATAGATATCTATAAAACACCTGAAGACTCGACAATATTGACAATATAAATAATCAAAATTAAATTATAAGGGGAGACAAAAGTCTCATCTGCTACATTCATTATTTGTTCACATTATTGATATATAAATTTAAGTTACGGCTTTGTTAATAAAACTATAAATATTACTTAATCTTTTAAAGTGAATGAAAGTAATAACAGTTATTACTAATTAATAATTATATAATAATAATTAATAACATGAAAATGTAATTTAAGATAAAAATAACAAAATAATTATTATATACAATAACGATAATTTAATCTTTAAAAGTACAAAGATGTGCGTAATATCAATATATTTGATAATAGGTGTATTTATCACATCACATTTTACGCGCAGAATGCCTCGTCTCTTTTCTACGCGATGCAGGTTACAATTACCAAAATCAACATTTGGAATTCCGATCTGTTTTTAGCGTCATGCGAACTGACGGTTTTCTGTAGTTTCATATACCGTCTTCATGGCCGTAGAACATTCTTTTTAACTAACACTGAACCGCAAGGACAGGTTTTTCAGCGATTCATCCCAAAGAGTCCCCACCACCTATAAAGCGAAGACAAGAAAACCGGTTTCTATTGGACGAAGATGCAGAGAGTGATTACATCGTGCTATCTGGCCAAGGCCTTTTTTGCCAATACTCCATCTGAGGTATTTGAATCAAATGCCTGGAATCGCTTCAAACGTTCTCGTCGGCCCCTTCCCAATACCTTGGGATGTCCGCTATAATATCCTTGGCCATGAACATTTCTCGGTCAAATGCGGTTGAAGTCAGAAACTTTGCAGCGGCATGTGATGTAACGAGGTTGGTGAGACATTGTGTACAAATTCCCCTGTTTTGTATTCCGTGGGTAGTACATGACCAACGTTAGCTAGCGCAGACGATGCAAGTCAAAGGTACAAGTGTTGAGCGGTAGTCGTACAGAGATTCTGGTTGGAATGCTGCTCCGAATGATGACATAAGTTCATGGCCAATTTAGAATTCAAATTTAATCGGTCGATTACCAAAGAATACCACATTATTAAATGGACATGGTCTACAGAGAGAATGGTAACTGGTAAAAAGCATTTACAAAATAAATGTTATATTCTATATGGCTGATGTTGAAAATGTTTTTGTTTGTTCGGAGGAAGATCAAAAGCTACCAAAATGTAATGGGGATTGTGTCCTATTTATTAACTTAATACAAATAATACAAAGTAATATGTATGCAAGTATAAACTCGGCATTTTTGTTGTTGTCAAATTTAACTTTATTGAAAAATATACTTATACAAAGATTAAAAATCGAAATATTCGCCATTTCTATCTACAGACCCCTGCCATTTTTCGGCTAGATGATGAATACCTTCGCGATAGAAACTTGGTGTATCGCAGCAAAATAGTCATCAATCTATTTTCACAGATCTTCAACTTTCGTAATCCCCTGGACTTCAAATAAGACGAAAACGATCCTCATAAGTGGTAATCAGGAGGCGGCAAGTCTGGAGAATACTGCGCCTGGACGTAGATGACAAATATATACAAAGCAAACTTACGACAATACCATAAGGGAACAAATCATCACGAAAACATCGACTCGGCAAAAAAAGACGTGGAACATCCGAACATTTTATAAAGCAGGCGCGATACAAACGGTCATAGAGAACGCAAAACAATATAAAATAAACACCTTCGCGCTTCAGGAGATCCGACTCCCACACCAAATGATCGAAACTAACGGTGTTTCTTCACCATAGTGTTTTGTTAAGTTCTTTATTTACTTCATAGTATGGGACAATGTAATTCTTTAACACGTTAACTATGAAACCTTTATGTAATAATTCAAATCATAACATTGGATACACATTCGCCACAAAACGTAAGAATCCACTTGAATTTCAGAACTCATGCGATTTCTCACCTTCTCCTCCATGTTGTTTTACTGTTCACCTTGTGCGGCGGGTAATTCCCTTCTTTCTCGTGCAGTGTAGATTCAAATACTTGTCGCTCGACCTCGCATCAACTCTTAATCCTCTTTTCTTAATGTTATCTGATATAGTCTCTTTTAATTCAGTCACCGATCGCTAATTCACATGATCCTCAATAATTATGCAAGCCTTCGTAAAAGAAAACCTAGGGAATGATCATATACACAAACGTCCAACAATGCTGACTATAATCTTCCGTGAAGAATCCTTCAACCATCCATTTTTTCTTTGTTAACTGAAAACTCCTCCATTGTTATCCTCCGTTAGCAATTTTATTAATTCACCTGTTATGTTTTTTTTCCGCAATCTTAGATCAAGTTCAACACTTTAGTACTGTCCTCTTGATCAGTCCCTTTTTTTCTTGTGTCACAACAAAACGTAGTAGAACTAAATTGTTGATAGTTCTCGGGTGTGATGTGATGTGATGTGATGTGATGTGATTTGATGTGGTGTGATGTGGTGTGGTGTGATGTGATGTGATGTGATGTTATGTGATATGATGTGATGTGATGTGATGTGATGTAGTGTGATGTGATGCGGTGTGATGTGATGTGATGTGATGTGCATGTGATGTGATGTGATGTGATGTGGTGTGGTGCGGTGCGTTGTGATGTGATGTTATGTGATGGGATGTGATGTGATATGATGTGATGTGATGTGATGTGATGTGATGTGATGTAAGGTGATGTGATATGTTGTGATGTGATATGTGGTGGTGTGATATGTTGTGTTGTGTTATGGTGTGGTATGATATGATGTGATGTGATGTGATGTGATGTGATGTGATGTGATGTGATGTTGATGTGATGTGATTTGATGTGATATGATGTGATGTGATGTGATGTGGTGTGGTGCGGTGCGGTGTGATGTGATGTTATGTGATGTGATGTGATGTGATGTGATGTGATGTGATGTGATGTGATGTGATGTCATGTGATGTGATGTGATGTAATGTGATGTGATATGTTGTGATGTGATATGTGGTGATATTATGTGTTGTGTTGTGTTATGGTGTTATGGCTCCATCGACGGACAGGGTGGAACTCATCACCGGGGCTGATCTGTACCCTCATTAAGGAAGGGGTAAAGAGGTCCGAAACCTCAAGTCTCATCGCACAGGCTACTCACTTGGGATGGGTGCTAACAGGCGCAGCATCCACCACGTCATCTTGTCTCGGTGTAACGAAATCCGTCACCAACCATCATATGGCCATCGATAGTGAGTTGCGAACCTACAACTTCAACCCAGATCAATTGACTGGATCTGCGACCACAGATCCTCATGGATCCCAGCGGATGAAAGAAAGGTTTCGCTGCCATTGCTTTCATGGGCCCCAAAAGAGGTTCATGGAACAAACAACCATCGATCACTTGCGCGACACGAACATCGGAAATATTCCTAGTGGAACGAGTAATCATAAGGGGCAAGGGCGATCCCAGGATACCGAGGATCTCATGACATCGTCGGAAGCAACCACCTTCATATGGAAAAATAACAAGAAAAACAGGAGCCGTCAACGCTGCTTGTGGCGGGCGACCTCCCCCAGCAAGTACTCATGCCCCTCGAGGCAGATGGCCTCTCCCAGTAACTACTCATCATCGACCTCAAAGAGCTACATCGTTTAAAGCTAACAGTGGGGGAATGATAACTTTTCACAAGAGCGAATTGTAGAGACCTATCCTATGCCAAATGCAGCTACCCAAAGCACAAGACTTAATCAAGGAAATAAAATTAACAACCTAACCACTTCAAATCCGCCAATCAGTAACAGTGACATCCTTGGGCAATTATATAGGGTGGCGCAAAATTAATCACCCTATCGGAAGATGTTATAATTTTTGCAAATGGCGTCGCACGTCATGGCGCAAGGCTAATAACCTTGCCCGGAAAACAAATTATTATGGACAATTTAACAAGTCTCGGATATGGACCGGATGCCGGTAGAGAGACTTGCCAAATAAGGCCAAGACCAGATCCCGGTTGTAGTGCCGATGATGATGATGACGTCGTATGTCAATCATATTTGAGATTTGTGAACTAGACAGCTGCAGTCATCTCTCAACTTAACAGAAAATATTGTTACGTGTTTACTTCGCACACGACCGTTAAACTATGTCCAGTTTAAAACTATCCGTTCTTTTACGCGAGTTCGACCATTGGATCGCAAGAGTGCTTCAATGTTCAGGACAACCTCTTTTTGCTCCGTCAAATTCCTCAATCAATCGTCTCCTGTAGCTCTCCTTTTTCTTGGTTCTTCCACGTGTCTTTTTGTGGTTCCGTCTGCTTCTGACGTTTTCGCCAGTTTCGTGTATTCTCCAGTATTCCTCTAGATGGCTCCAGAAACGGTGTGTTGATGTCGTATTAGTTGGCTTAAGGCTCGGTGCGAGGCCATGAGGTCACGCTAACGGTTGACAAGTGTGTCGGTTTTAAATTTGTGACACTACCCCCCACTTAAGTCTGATCGTCCCGATCAGACTCCAAATTCCATGATCCCAATGGGGATAGTCTCTCTATATGCACAACTTTTATCTTCCCTTGCCTCTTCCGTATGCGATACACCACATCGTTTAGTCGCTTTAAGACTTTATATGGGCCTTCCCACGATGTCTGCAGTTTTGGGGACAGACCTTTCCTTCGTTGGGGGTTGTATAATAGTACTAAATCGCCTTCTTGGAATCCCTCGGAATTCATGGCTCGATCATACCGATCCTTCATTTTGTTGCTCATCAACCGCGTCTGTTGCCTCACGAGACAGTGTATTTCGTCCATCTCGGGTTGGAGCATCTCCCAATAGCTGCCTCCGGCTTTAATAGTGGCACCGTTGCTACCGAATTTCAGGTCCGATGGGAGCCTCAGGTTTGTACCAAAGATGATGTGTGCAGGTGGGTGTCCGGTAGTGTCGTGTACTGCTGATCGGTATGCCATTAAAAACATTTGGATGTGCTTGTCCCAATCACGCTGACATTTGTCGACAACTTTTCGCAAATGTTCCTCGAGCGTACGGTTGAACCTCTCAACCATTCCATCCGACTGCGGGTGCAGAGCTGTCGTCCGTGTCTTTTTGATGCCCAGCAGTGAGCACATTTCTTGGAAGATAGCAGACTCGAAATTCCTCCCTTGATCCGAATGTAACTCGATCGGTACTCCAAATCGCGTGACCCAATTCTGCACGAAAGCTTCGGCTACAGTTTTAGCCTCCTGGTTTGGTATCGTATACACTTCGGGCCACTTACTGAAATAGTCCATCACCACGAGTACATATTTGTTGCCGGAGTCACTAGTAGGGAAAGGGCCAGATACATCCACTGCGACGCGCTCAAATGGCGTTCCGGCATTATACTGCTGTAGCTTCCCTCTGCTTTTGACTTTTGGGCCCTTGGCTGCCATACATTGTGTGCAGTTTTTAATCCAGTTAGCAACTGAATTCCGGCCATTCCCCCAGTAAAACCGTTGTTTTATTTTCTCCAGGGTTTTTGCAACGCCAAGGTGTCCTCGGCTTGGTCCATTATGGAATTCTTCCAACACGGCTGCTATCCTTGATTTTGGTAGGACAATTAAATCGGAGGTGTATCTACCATCATTGCTTTCCCATTGGCGATGTAACACTCCGTCTATTAATTTCAGGCTGTCCCATTGCCCCTAAAACGCCTTGGCCATTGGATTTCCGATGACATTCCTTCCTTTGCTGGTCTTTCATTCAATTCTTTTGCTTTTAGGATCTTGACCAAATCGGCATCGTCCAGTTGGCTTTTTCTCATAGCACTGGAGTCCCATTCCGCATCAGGTTCGAGACTCAACAAGCAGATGTCGACTATCCCTTCACAGCGTTCAGCCCTTGAGCAATGTTTACACTCCACTGCACATGGGCGTAAAGAGAGTGCGTCGGCGTTTCCATGCTGTCCTCCTTTTCGGTGTTGTATCTCGCAGTCATAGTTCTGCAGCCTTTCTATCCAACGCGCGATTTGTCCCTCTGGATCTTTAAACTGCAGCAACCATCTGAGCGCCGCATGATCCGTCCATACAAGGAAATGCTGTCCGTATACGTATTTGTGGAAGTGTTTCCATTCCACCACCGCCAAGAGTTCGCGCCTTGTAACGCAATAGTTACTTTCCGGCTTACCAAGAACTCTGCTGTAGTACCCAATCACTCTTTCCTGACCGTCGACAACCTGCGCGGGTACACCTCCTATTCCATATGCACTAGCGTCTGTGTCCAACACAAACTTTTTGCCAGGAACTGGATAAGCCAATATTAGGGCTGTGCACAGCAGTTCCTTCAGTCGGTGGAAGGCATTTTCTTGCTCACCGCTCCAGACAAATTTGCAATTTTTCTTTGTCCAATCATGTAAGCTTCGTGCGACACTGGCAAATCCGGGCACGAAGCGTCTGTAATACGTACAGAGTCCAAGGAAGCTTCGCACTTCGTGAACATTTGTGGGTCGAGGCCAATCTCTGACAGCGTTTATTTTGCCTGCGTCTGTGATTTTGTGGCCCAAATAGGTTACTTCGGTTTTGAATAGATCGCATTTCTTTGGATTCAGCCGCAGTTTAGCAGAAGCGACTCGCTGGAAGACCCCCTCCAAATTTTTGAGATGCTCGTCAAGAGTCCGGCCCGTGACGATAATGTCATCAAGATACACCAGGCATGTTTTCCAGTGGAGGCCCTTCAATACGTGCTCCATCAGCCGCTCAAAAGTTGCTGGCGCGTTACATAATCCAAATGGCATCACCGCAAACTGCCACAATCCGTCGCCAATGCTAAAAGCAGTCTTCTCTTGATCCGCTTTCTCGATCTCTACTTGCCAATACCCACTTTGCAGATCCAAAGTTGAGAACCATCTATCCGTTAAAGTGGGTAACTATCCTTTTTGGTGACATCGTTGAGCTTCCGGTAATCGACGCAGAACCGGGTACTTCCACCCTTCTTTTAAACTAGTACGACCGGCGAATTCCAAGGGCTTGTTGATGGCTCAATAACTCCACCCTTCTGCATTTCGTCTATCATCAGTTCGGCTTCATCTCGTTTGGCCAGTGGAACTCTTCGCGGCGCCTGTCGAATTGGTCTGGCATCAGCGGTACCTATACGATGTTAAACGATGTCTGTTCTTCCGGTTTTACCGTCGCCGTTGGCAAATATGGCGCTATATTTTTCTAGTAGTCGTTTGGCCATTATCTTTTCCTGTCCATCTAGCTCATTTAACCAGGTATCCATCATGGTAGGCATTTTTGTGCTCTTATTCCTGGCTTCCTGGGGAGGGTTGTCACAGTTAACCACCGCTTCCACAGCTTGGCATTATCCCAGCACTATTCCCTTATCAAGTGTGACCAGTGAACCAAACTCATTCAGTACTCGAACTGGGATTTGCTCACTCTCGCCCACCTGTATCAAGGTTCGGCCAACCAATACCTTCGTGGCCGTTTCTGATGCTTCCACTACCCACAGCTTGCGTGCTCCACAGTCTCCCTCTACGTGTGCCCAAAGAACTGCTTCCGATTTGGGTGGAATCTGCTGACGAAAACTCACTCTCACATTCCTAATATGTGGCGCTCCATCTCCAGTGCTCAATGGTACCTCCATGTGTTCACATTTTAATATTCTCTTCTTTAGGTCAAGAGCCAGACCATTGGTCAACATAAAATCGACACCGAGTATTACATCGTCTATTATCCCAGCCACTAGGAAAGTGTGAGTCACCTCTAAAGTTCCAATCTGAACTTTCGTTTTCACTTTCCCAGAAATTGCAGCCTCCTCTCCTGTAGCTGTCCGCAGTTTACAACCATTCAACGGTCGGACATCATCTCCTACCAGGTCCGATCTAATGATGGAATGGGTTGCGCCTGTATCCAGAGTTAGGATCAGCGATCGTCCATTCACAGCTCCACTCACGTTTAGGTTATTGTTGCTCCGGCTTATTTGTGAAACGGGGATTGTGGGGCAGTCCGTTACGGGAACCAGCTTTTGCCCCTTTGAGCTGGTCCTTTTTAGTTTAACGATGGGTTTTCTCCAGAGGAACCACGAGCGTTTTCTGGTCCTCGCTTTCCTCCATTCTCTTTTTCCTTGCGTAGTGCATCACAATCCCGTGAAAAGTGCCCAGCTTTTCCGCAATTATAACATTTCCCGTCGGAGCCCTTGCGTCCGGTTGACATCATTTGAGTCATAGTCCTTATGAGATCCCGCACACTTTTGTCCAGGGATTCGTTCGGTTCCACTTCCACGCGATGGACTCTATGCACTGGTTTGCTTAACAGACTTGCTGTTTCCTGTGTCAATGCAAACGACACTGTTTCCGGGAATGTCCTTTTCGGCGTAGAGTACGTTGCTCGTTTTGTATCTGCATCCTTCAAACCATTGACGAACGCCTGGGTTTTGAGTATTTCGATTACCTCCGCGGGTGCATCTGCGTTTGCCAAGTGCGCGAGCCGTTCTATCTCCATTGCATATTCTTGTAACGGCTCGTTTGCTTTTTGGTGGCGATTCATCAACTCTATCTGGAACATCTGCTTCCCATGATCGCTGCCGTAACGCCGTTCAATCGCAGCCATTATTGCGTCATAATTGCTACGATCATTTTGTAACACATCGGCGGCGGGGCCTTTCAGCGATATCACCAACGCTGCCACTTTGTCCGTCCTTGTCCAATGATTAGTTTGTGCTGTAGTTTAAAACACTAAACGGCACAGTTCCATTAAAAGTTGGGGCCTTAAGTTTCATCGCATTGACAGTCGTAACTGGTACGCTTGACTGTCTTTCACGCACATGAATATCCAACTCCCTAAGTTTCGATTCCAAGTGATGTAGTTCGCCTTCCATTTGGTCCTGCCTCGCCCGCAAGTTAGCAGCATTTCCTTCGATGTGCGCTAGTTGGTCCTTAACTTGTGAAGTGTGTTCTGCCAACTGGTTCTTCATGCACGAGGACTACTCCGTCAGCTGCTTCTCTATGCGTTCCGTCAACTGATTCTCCATGCGTGAGGACTGTTCCGCCATTTGATTTCCCATACGTGAAGACTGCTCCGCCAATTGTTGTGCCATTGCTTGCAAAAGCACGTTCATGTCGAATGCCAGAGTTGGTTGGGGTTCCATCAACTGCTCCTTGACCTCGGATGAAGGTCCCGTAGCACCTTGGTAAAACTCATAGGTTTCAACTTCGACGCCCTCGTCCTCCAGAGCCTTCCGCAATCGTGCTTGCAATTCCGCCTTTTGTCTTGTTCCGGGCAATCGTCGAGATTCCAATTCATCCCTCAATTGAGGTATTCTTAGGTCGGCAAACTTTACCATTGTCCACGATCACTCCGCGATCCCACTTCTGACACCAATTGTTACGTTTTTACTTCGCACACGACCGTTAAACTATGTCCAGTTTAAAACTAGCCGTTCTTTTACGCGAGTTCGAACACTGGGTTGCAAGAGTGCTTCAATGTTCAAGGACAACCTCTTTTTGCTCTGTCAAATTCCTCGATCAATCGTCTCCTGTAGCTCTCCTTTTTCTTGGTTCTTCCACGTGTCTTTTTGTGGTTCTGTCTGCTTCTGACGTTTTCGCCAGTTTCGTGTATTCTCCAGTATTCCTCTAGATGGCTCCAGAATCGGTGTGTTGGTGTCGTATTAGTTGGATTAAGGCTCGGTGCGACGCCATGAGGTCACAATAACGGTTGACAAGTGTGTCGGTTTTGAATTTGTGACAATATTGTAAAGGTCCAAATAAAGATTTCCATCTTTCAAAATCGTTTTTTGTTAATTTGTAAAAAAGTAATTTAAAAGCAAAATGGATGATTAATTTTGAGCCACCCTATACAAAGAACCGAAATTAGAAAAAGAGAAAGTGTACTCTTGAAGGTAGAAACGTTTTTTTTTTTTTAAAGTCCCATCATACGATCTAATAAAACAGTTAAGAAAAAACTCTTAATGATTGACATTTTCGGACCTTCTAACTTGTTCTTTAAACTTGATGCATTTATAATTAGTTTGTTTATAACGTGAAAAAACTGTTAATGTGCACCAGGTAATGTCATCCTGAATTATCGTTTAGCAACAAAATTACACTTTGAGTTTAGTATTAAATAACGGCTACTTCTTAGTGACATCAATTTCTTCTCCGCGGTTGTGGCGACATCTGTTGGAAGTTTGGAGCCCAGAACAGCTGTCAAACTGCCAGTTGATTGGTTCTGATGGGTGTACATAACTTATAAACATTTGAACATTATTATGTTTAATCCTCGGAAATATTTAAAGTATTCATTGCCCCGCGTCTGGAAACGGTAATTCAATTCAATGCCCAACGCCCATCGTTTAATATCCGAATTGTCATTAGGCACTTCAGTGGGGAATCAACTAAAAAGGAATACGATGTTATTGTTATTGGAGGTGGCCATGCCGGAACCGAGGCTTGTGCAGCGGCATCTCGTATGGGAGCGCGAACCTTATTGGTGACACATAAGAAGGAAACCATTGGTAATGAGTGTGCTATACCAAGGGATATGTTTGATATAAATCGCTGCATTTGATTACAGGGGAAATGTCCTGCAACCCATCATTCGGTGGAATAGGAAAGGGCCACTTAATTAAAGAAGTCGATGCTCTGGATGGAATCTGTGGACGTTGTTGTGATGTATCAGGAATACAGTACAAGGTCGGTGTGGTATGGCTTTGTTATTCAATTTTTTTACATCTTTCTTCGATGTAGGTTTTAAATCGTCGTCGAGGACCAGCAGTTTGGGGTCCACGAGCACAAATCGACCGTGAGTTGTATAAGGCTGCGGTGCAAAATGAACTCTTTCAGCTGCAAAATTTAGAAATAATCTGCACGCCGGTTGAAGATCTTATTATTGGAGAAATTACTCCAGACTGTACATCCCAAACTGCATCGGCTCGGTGTTCAGGAGTAATACTGAAAACTGGGGAGAGACTCCACGCAAAAACCATCGTCATCACAACAGGAACATTTTTACGCGGCCAAATTAATATTGGCCTTAGTGTGCGGCCAGCAGGTCGAATGGGTGATGCACCGGCTATCGGTCTCGCCAACAGTTTAGAGAATTTAAAATTTCAAATGGGACGCTTGAAAACTGGAACTCCACCACGTCTTCGTAAAGATTCGATTGACTTTACTTCGTTGAACCAACAGTTTGGTGATGATCCACCAGTCCCATTCTCTTTTATGAGCGAACGAGTACACATAGATGCTAAGGATCAATTTATTTGCCACCTGACACACACAACGCTCAAAGTGAATGAAATTGTAAAGGATAATATGCATTTGAATCGCCACGTGAATGAGGAAATTAATGGTCCACGGTATTGCCCTTCAATAGAATCAAAAGTACTTCGTTTTGGTAATAGAACGCATCAAGTTTGGCTGGAACCAGAGGGCTTCAAGAGTGATTTAATATATCCTCAGGGATTGTCATGTACTTTGCCGGAAGAACTTCAAGTGGAATTGATTCATACAATTCCTGGCTTGGAACAAGCCGAAATCATTCGTCCCGGATATGGGGTCGAATATGATTACATTGATCCACGAGAACTATTGCCAACTTTGGAAACAAAGCGAGTCGCAGGTTTGTATCTAGCAGGACAAATCAATGGAACTACGGGATACGAAGAAGCTGCTGGACAGGGAATTTTAGCTGGCGCCAATGCGGCTGGTAAAAGTTTAAATTGCGGACAAATCACTATCAGCCGTACAGAAGCTTACATCGGAGTTATGGTGGATGATTTAACAACGCTTGGTACTAACGAGCCATACCGGATGTTTACTAGTCGAGCAGAATTCCGTCTACTACTTCGGCCGGATAATGCCGATCTGCGGCTTACTAAGAAGGTAAGAAAAATGTTTGGCAGGAGGAGAATCGGGGCTAGGAAGATAACAGAAACGGTAAGTTTATTGAGTCTTCTGTACAAACTATTTATTGTCTTCTGTATACAGAAAAAAAATCACAACAGATCTGATAATGGCTTTGCATAGAAAAAGTTTTGGTTCCCAAAATCGGAGCTAATAAGTGAGTCACATTCTACTTACATCCTTAAAAGCTTACAGGAGAGGGTTTGATTAATGAGAGTCGTTTTTGTAGGCAGTCGGGTATCCAAGTTGTTACTTATGATATTTAGTGACGCTATCTTCGCCGAGAGATCCTTATAATAGTGAAACAGTCTTTTTAGCTCTTTCTGACAGTTGTTTTCCTATGTAATGAGATCCTCTCTACTCTTTGAGACTTGTGGAGAGTTAGCTTCTATGGCATTGTGAATAGCCGAGTTAAAGGTGAGGATATGTTCTTCCATTTCGACATGAGAGATGTAAAGACCTGTTCGTGGTTACCGGTTGGTGTCTGGTGTATATAAACAAAATATTAACAGAAAATGAAAGAAACCAAAAGTGAAAAGACAAAGTTGTTCAAACGAACACAAGAAAACCGAAGGACGTAGTAAAAAACAATTCAATAATATATAGATATTTCAATAGAAAAAAAAAGGAAAACATAGATCGCCACGTGTAACGTTTTCCGCCACAGAAATTTATATATATCAAATGTTACCTGTAGTTATTCCCGCTCCTTGCATTGGGCATCTAATGATTCGTCTGCAGAGATTTCCTTTAGCGGCAGCTTGGACTCTTCTTCTGGATCAACTTCGCCTAGAAACACCACAGTCTCTGCACGAATTAAAAACACTCCACTGGGGATGTCTCCGTATTCGTTTCCAACACGAATCCTCTCTATGGTCCGGTGTAGAGGTAAGTTGGCAACTTGATTTTTGACAGTGTCCCGGCTCTCCGGACAAATTGTTAAACACACGTTTTTAAACACACATGCTTTATTCTCAATTTAAGTATCTAAATCTGTTACTGAATTTTTGTTGCGATAATTACAATAAACTTTTAATTTATCTGTACTTTAATCTCCTTTTACTTTTTCAATTTCTCCAACTTATGACAAGACAAACGGGACGTTGCAGTTCTTCCCTCTTCTGCTGTTAACACGAACTCCAACTGTTTTCCTTCTACTCCTTTTTTAAAACCGTATTCGTCAAAACGAAAACCGAAAAACCAAAACAAACGGAATTGAAAATTCCTTTTGCTGTTTCTCTCTCTCACTCATCGACATCCACCTCCAACCGAATTCGAAACTTGTACACGATCCACACTCGAACTGGGGTGTGTCCGCACACTTACATGTGGATCGTGCACTTACTCCACCACCTTACCATCACATTATATTAAAATTAAATTATATGAAAACAAATAAATGATGGGGGCGGTGGATTGTCGAACGTCACGTAACACACGACGCGACAACAGCACCGCGAGTACGTTCCTTTACAATTATTTAGTTATATTTTTATTGGGTGGGGTAAAAAATCTGCAACACTTCCATTGGTCCGTCGTCCTCTGGACGCATCATTCTGTTGGTCCGTCATCATCGGACGCATCACTCCGTTGGTATGTCATCCTCTGGGCGCATCACTCCGTTGGTCCGTCATCCTCTGGACGCCTTATTCTGTTCGACGGTCCTTCATCCTATGCGCTCATCATTCCGTTGGTCCGTCACCCTTTGGACGGATCACTCCGTTAGTCCGTCATTCTCTGGACGCATCATTCCCTTGGTCCGTCATCCTCTGGACATTATTCCATTGGATGGTTCGTCATTCTCTGGAGGCCTTATTCTGTTGGACGGCCCGTCGCCCTCTGGACGCCTTATTCTGTTGGGCGGTTCGTCACCCTCTGGACGCCTTATTCTGTTGGACGGCCCGTCATCCTCTGGGCGCCTTATTCTGTTGGACGGTCTGTTACCCTCTGGACGCTTTATTCTTTCGGGCGGTCCCTCCTCCTCTGAACCCCTTATTCTGTTGGATGGTCCATCACCCTCTGGACGCCTTATTCTGTTGGAGGTTCCGTCATCTTCTGGACGCATCACTCCGTTGGGCCGTCATCCTTTGGACGCATTCCTCCGCGGATCCTCCATCCTGTGAACCCCTTATTCTGTTAGACGGTCCGTCACCCTCTGAACCCCTTATTCTGTTGGAGGCTCCATCATCTTCTGGACGCATCATTTCCTTGGTCCGTTATCCTCTGGATGCATCACTCCGTTGGTTCGTCATCTTCTGGACGCATCACTCCGTTGGGCCGTCATCCTTTGGACGCATTACTCCGTGGAGCCGCCATCGTCTGGACGCCTGATTCTGTTGGACGTTCCGTCAACCTTTGGACACATCATTCCGTTGGTCCGTTATCTTCTGACGCATCAGTCCGTTGGCCCGTCATCCTCTGGACGCATCACTCCGTTGGTCCGCCATCCTCTGGACGCCTTATTCTGTTGAACGGTCCGTCATCCTTTGTACGCATCACTCCATTGGTCCGTCATCCTCTGGACGCATCATTCTATTGGGCCGTCATCCTCTGGACATTATTCAATTGGACGGTTTATCATCCCATGGACACATTGGTGGTGGGGGTGAAGGGAAATAGTGGCAATAGATAAGGGCGAAATTGGTTGAAGGAACAAACGCATACAATACCACTAAACAACATTGTCTTCCGAGGCTAATTGCAAACGACGGAAGAGACCAATGGAGGGTGTTGCTTTCTCTCTGTTTTTGTTGAACGAACGGTTTGTGGGGTGGGGAGTAGGTGTGCCAGCCTATGGCACCAGTTCACTACCGCCCCGCTACGGAATTGTTCGCCAGCGTACCGTCCACAGACGCGAGAGAAAATGAAACACACTGACACTTGGCCGTAAGTGTCTTTTTATTACACGGTGAGACGAATATCGTTTTGATTATTGTACACTGTAAATTAAACATGTCCATTCCGCCGACAAGCACTCAACTCACACGATTGTACCGAATACCGATTTTTTGAATAAAATAAATTGTTTAGTTTGTTCGGCCCGACCCCACTCGACCGAAACGCGATAGGACACTTATTGTATGCTCGGGGGTTTGCACCCCCCAGTACACGTTACGAAGGGCTGATGTGCGCGCGCCGATGGTAGAATGATGACTGTCTCATGAAAGCAAAAATTCATCGCGTCGTGGCAGTGACGCCATAAACGCACTGCCACTTACTAAGAATTTAGTGGAAGAGTTGCTATGCCTGCATAGGAATTTAGTTTCAGCGAATCCTTGCCGTATAAGCTAAGTTGGATTCGTTGGTTGTGTATACCGGGAAATTGAAATTGCTTGGGTGCAAGCGAGGGATATCGTTTAGATAGAATATTAACCGAAGTCATTTCGGGGAAATGTATGCTGCTTGGTATAGTTGTTAATGTTCCGTTGTGGATTTGAATATGCGTTTTGTTACGGCATGTGAATTTCGGGGAAATTAAGATTGCTTGGCCACGAAGAGGAAATATGAATTAAGTGGAGAATTGACCGAAGCAATTTCGGGAAAAATTATATGTGGGGTGATGTAATTGAGGGAGATCGTTAATGTTTGTTGTAGGTTGGAATATATGTTTTATTAAGGCATATCAATTTCGGGGAAATTGTGATTGCTTGGTCGCAAAGAGGGAATGAGAATTCGGTATAGGATTGACCGAAGCAATTTTGGGGAATTGAATGCGGGGATGATTAGAATATATTCTGTTGAATTATGTTCTGTTGGGAGTTTGGAAAATGCTTTTTTTATTGCAGATTGGGAGATGTATGCTATTGTGGATTTGTTTTTGCATGTTTACAGGTTAGGGTTGTGGGTTGGTTCTCCGTGTGATATAGAGAACCCCACAGGTTTCTGCCTCCACTAACTACTTACACTATCGACAACATTTCTTGAGAATTTTCATACTCACAGCGAATATCAAAGTATAATCGTCTTCCGAGGATTACAAGGCACCGAAGAAACCCTTGGAAGGTGTTTTTTTTCTTCTCTTTTTTGTGGAACTAAGAGTTTGCCGCCACTAACTACTTACACTTTCGGGAAAATTCCTAGCGAATTTTCCGACTCACAGCGAATTTCAAAATAATAAACAAAATGTCTTTGGAAACGAATTACAGAGGACCCCACTGGTATCAAATACAATTAGATTGGCACTCAATATATTGCGATCGCGGATATTTATTTTTTCTTTCTCTTACTTGTTTTTGATATCTTTTTATTTTTCGTTAACTTTTTATTTTTTAACTCTTCCTCTTTTTCTTCTTTCGTTTTTCTGTTGCGCACAAAACCCTCCGCCCCCGAATACCTACCTCTTTGGAGCTAAGCTCCATCATTAATCGCGCATACACCAAATATCGCGATATCAATTCAATATCAAACAAATTGAACTACATGTTCAATTTGCCCATATTGAATTTAACTTGAACCCAAGACGTGAAAGAACGAACCATATGTTCACCACGCAGAATCCCCTGGATCCAAATCTGTGGACCAGATGACCAACTTTCAAGTAAAGTTGTTGAGAATCATAAATTGCACGTCTGCAATTTTATGATCCCTTAAAGGTTTGTTTATCCAAACCATTTCCCACAGAGAACATCCTTGTCCATTCGCCTAGAACAAACAACTTGCGCCATAAAACGAAACGCATGTTCGTTTTAGCGCCTAACAACATAGAGGACCATAAATGTGCATTAGCACTATTCTCGGTTGATTTTTCTCTTGTGTTTCCTCTTTTGACCCCAAGCCGGGAAAGATAAAGAAAGAAAATAGCGGCTGGCAAAAGGGCCAAGCAGAAAAAAGGACATATCCCTCGATCTGCAGGATGGAGGAAAAAAAGTCTTCGTTCAGGAGTTGGTTCTAGACGATGCTTCGAGACGGCGAAGGAGTTCGTTTCTGATTTTTGGGCGAGACGGTCAGGGTGTTTTTGGAGTAAAGCGGTGCAGTGTGTTCTCTTGGTGAATTCAAAAATTACTACTATATTTTCCATTTAAGTTAAAATAAATATTAAAGAAGGAATTGGTGAAGTGACTGAAGTGAACGAGTGTTAAGTGCATACTCGTAATGCTGTGAAAAATAATAAGAACCAATAAATTCATATAATTAAACGTAAGTTAATAAATAAATAAACTCAAATAAAGCACAAACAGTAAAGGGTGTTTTGTATCTCTTTGGACTCTGTGGATACTTTTCTCGACTTGAAAAAAAAATAAATATTGGTAAGAAGATTTGGACGCGGCAGAACTTAGGGAAGTTGGCCTTCCCCATGCCAAAGAACAATGTGTGTTGATATTAATAAATAAGTGTGTGTGATGTGCAAGGCGTGTGGTGAAATAAATGTTCATAACTTTTCCTTAGCCGTGAATACTCCTTTATAGTTGACGTCTACTCTTTGATAGAAGCGGTGCAAACCTAATCCCTTGCGGCGGATTATGTTGTAAATCATTTCACCCTCAGTGCACTGGTCTTGGAAAACGAGCCGCTTCGTATATCAATGAGGACTGATATAGCTATACTTTCTATTGTGTACTTTATATTATATACTTTGGAGTTACGATGCAATAACATCTCCCTACCGCGCGTCCTGCTTGTTATAAAATGCCATAACGAAAGTCTCACCCAGACGTCTGCAGATTTTAAACTCTACCACAAAAAGGGTTTATAAGAGCTGGAAAAACTGGACGAGGTAGTAAAATCTGCTGAGGAAGTAAACACAGCCTCTGAACTCTGTGCCAACTAAATAATTACCTGTCCGCTTTTATTATTACCGGCATCCCGAAAACCGCTGACGCTTCTTGTGTATCCAACTTCTCCCACGACAACTTCACCATTCGCATCAAAAACGTTAACAAGATCCCGAGAGCCAACTCATTCCGTTTCCATATCCCACCTCCCCATAAATGGCTCTTCATCAGCAGATGGAGCCGCACTAAAAATGGGCAAATATGCCTTAAGACCTTAATATGCCGGATAAGACATTCCACCACAATTATAACTCCACTACTAACCGTCCCAACCATAACCACAATTCCCTCATATTACCCACAAAACCTTCATCAAGACAATACTACCTTTCCCATTTCAGCCCCCCATCCAACCCACCTAGCTCGCCCGTTTTTACTCATCGCTCAAAATCTCCTAACCGATCCAAGTTTATCCATCTATCGTGCAATCCCAAATAAAACCACTGAATCCATGGCCAATGCACCCACGTCCAACCCTCTCCCTCTTTTCGATTTCAAAGCAGGAGCAAAATATCCCAAGTTCATCAGCTCCCACTCTCCTAGCCCTAAAATCCCTTCCCTTACCAGATCTTGCTACATCGGGTCGTCCGAGAGCATCTCCATTTCCTCTTATTTCCACTTCTCACCCTCCCCTAACTTAACCCCCCCCCCCCCGCACATTCGACCCGCTTCTTCCCCCAGCGGTAAAAATCACTCAGCAAACTATAGGGTCGGCCATACACTTTTGCTAATGGCAACACTTGATTTCTTAAAACCCGTTAGAGGGAGGGGCGCGCGATTGGTGGGGAATTGTGCGTCGCTTCATGCAATTTTAGTCACGATGGAGCGTTTCACGGGACTACTGCGTGCTTTTTGTGTAAAACAATTTTACAAAAACAATGATTCCTACGTTACTGTACGACCCCTATTTAGAATTGAATACGGATTACGCCGTGTAAGCTAGTGTCCAAGTGTTAATTTAATCAAAGCTTGGGTCAAGAAGTTCGAGCAAACGGGATCGACAACGAATATTAAACAAACAGGGCGGCCACGTTCAAGAAGAAGCGATGAAAACATTCGGGAGCTTGAAATTTCCGTACCTCGCAGCGTGTGTCTGTGACTTTTCCAAATATTGCGTAGTCGATTGCAGGAATGCCGACGACGAGATGGGGCACATCTCGACAATGCCATTTAAAAAAAAAATTTTAATATACGTTTATTACGTTAAATAAATGATCAACAAAACAACATTTGTAGTTTTTTTTCTGCTCATGTTTCAAATGTGCAAAAATGTATGACCCACACTTTATAATATAATTTAAATTATTATAAATACTCTTCTGTCCAAAATTCCAGAATGGGGTTTATCCTGAATGTTCGTTTATTTTCCACTCACGGCACAACTGAATGAATTTATCCGCTGTTAGTAAAAACTACTTAAAGAGCACAATTTTTAAATATTACCATGAAAGTCTCGATATTTTGCACTATCATTCAACGAGCAATCGGGTTACATTGATGACTCACTGTTGATCATCGCAATTAAAGATATATACTTTTTTATAGTATTGTAGTGAGCTTAGGGTTCGCTGGATTAATTATTTTTAATAAATAAGAGCCGTTAAATCGATTTTGAATTAGTGTAACACTTTATTTGTCCGTTAATAACAACCGTTACTTTTATCGTACACTTAACGATTTCTTGACTTATCGCGTCTTTGACTCTCCTTACTTCGTTCCGATCTGCGTGCGACGTATTTTTACCGTTTTTCCTGATTCTGATTCGGTGTTTCATCTCCGTCCGTTCCATAGCCTCGAATTTTCTATTGCTCATAGTCTCCAGTGTTCTAGTACTTTCTAGAATAGTCTAGTACTGATTGTCATATGCCTCACACTACCCTCTGCCTAGATTAGTTCGTCCCGAACTAAGTTCACTGGTCTCCTGGGTTAACAAAAAGTCGCCAGTCGGTCACGATGTACCTGTTTCATCTTGGCGTTCGGTCTTCGCTGGATCCTATAGACAACGTCCTTAATTCTTGTGAGAATCTTATACGGTCCCTCCCAATGTTGCTGTAACTTCGCTTCGGAGACCTTCCCTTTTGCCGATGAGGGTTATAAAGCCACGCGTTATCGCCTGCATTAAATCCGGATGCGTTGGCTCGAACGTCGTACCTTGTTTTCATCCTGTCACTTGATACCTTGATTTGCTTTCGAACCAAATGATGAATCTCATCGAGGAGATTTCTCCATTCGACTACGGAGTCTTCGGTCTTATCTATGGCGTCTGGAGGTATTCCGAATCGCAGATCGGCTGGTAATCGTATCTCTCGTCAAAATATAATTCTTGCTGGAGAATGGCCTGTCGTATCGTGATTAGCCGATCTATAACTCATGAGAAAGGTTTGTACATATTTGTCCCAATCTCGTTGGTGATCACTAACGACCTTCGATAAATGCTCTTTTATTGTTCGGTTGAACCTTTCGACCATTCCCGTCTGACGGCGGATATAAGGGTGTGGTCCTGGTTTTCTTTACGCCCAGTGCCGCACAGACGCCTTGAAATATCTGTGAAGTTTCGGTCTTGATCGGAATAAAGCTCACAGGGAACTCCATATCTGCTGATCCAATTATTGATAAGCTGCTCAGTGATGGTTGTTGCTTCTTGGTTTGGAATTGGAAGGATTTCCACCCACTTGCTGAAGTAATCCATGATAACCAACATGTATTTGTTGATGAATATTCCTCTGGCGCAAGACTAATGACCTTGCCCAGAAAAAATAAATCATTATGGAAAATTTAATAAGCCTTAGGACTTGCTAAATAAGGCCAAGACCGGCCCCCGGTTGTAGTGCCGATGATGATGATGATTTGTTGATGTCGTTGGTTTTTGGGAATGGTCCTGAAATATCAATCGTAATTCACTCGAAAGGGTCACCCAAGTTGTACTGCCTCATAGCGCTTCTTGGTTTTGCTGTTGGTCCTTTGGTCGACGGATCGCAACCGTTTGTGGTTCATCTCCCGACAGCGCGAACATCCCTGTATCAGAACTCGTTCCGTTACAGAGCGGGGAAGCTGTGGAACTCCCTTCCTACGGGAGTGCTCCCGGAGCGTTACAACCTGCAACTGTTCAAAAAGAGCTGCAACAGTTATTTGATGGCATCTCGACGCTATAGGTTCGCCTCTCCCGAGAGAAGTCTAATAAAAAAAAAAAAAAAATAAAATAAAAGTGAAAGTTGTGCACTTCCTACACCAAGACTCGACGTCATCTCTCATGTGAAGCCAGTAGAAGGGAGATCGTAATTTTGAAAGTGTCTTATTAACTCCCAGATGTCCACCGGAGGCCCCGTCGTCCATTTCTGTTAGTACATCCTTTACTTTTGATGGTGGGACTAAAATCTGCATTCGATGGGATTTTCCGTCCGCAGCTTCCCATTTACGCTTAAGAATTCTATCTTCCACCAGCAAGGAATTCCATTGTGCCCAATATGCCTTAAATGTTCCACTCTTGTCGGAAATATTGTTCCAAGTTGGCCGCTCGTTCTTTTCTTTGTGTTCCAGGATTAGCGATATATCTTCATCCTGAAGTTGCGCTGCGCGTATAGCATCACTCGTCCACCCATCTAGTACTTTTACTCGTACATTTCGGAGGTCGTACGCCTCTTGTTTTAAACGATCAATTTCTACTTCCGAATCCTGAAGGCGACGCTTTAGGGTCAAAACTTCTTGCCTCTCTGCTAGATCAGTTGATAAGCGATTGTTCTCCTCACTGACCTTTTCTCGGCTGGTCTTAATGGCAATGATCTGTTGATGCAAGCATTTATATTCGGTCGTGATGCTGTCCAAGTCTGAGTTACGCTGAAGGCTTCTTTTGCGATTAGCGCATGAACAACAATTCTCACTTGATGTTTCATTCATTCGTCGACGTTTCCTACAGTCAACAGAGATGTGGCCGACTTCGCCGCATGCCCAACACTTCATACCAGGTCTCGGGATTCTCCGTTGTACATGCCCGATTCCCCGTCCAGGACCATTCCTGGACGGACACTTCTCGGACTATTTGTACTCCTGTTAGCCTGTTTAGCAGATTCATATGCCAATGCGAAAGCCAGTATTTCATTAGTCGTCTTCTTTCCCGCCAAACGAACGGCCTGTTGCAAGTCCCGATCTTGAAGTGCTTTTATAAATGCATCCATTGCTACCTCGTTCAGAAATTCCTTAGTCATATTTGAATAAGACAAGTTTGCCAATCGCTTAATGTCTGCCTGCAACTGTTGAAGATTTTCTCCAGGTTTGTGCGTTCTGCTCCGCAGTTGCATGCGGTAGACCTGCTGCATGTGGTTGTCTCCATACCTAGCTTTAAGGCCGTCTCTTACCGCTTGGAAAGTTTGTTTGCTTCTCTGCTGATATGGTTTGTAGCAATTCTGAAGCCGCCCCGCGGAGTGACAAGATTAGTGCTGTTGACTTTTGCTCATCCGACCACTTATTATAATTGGCCGCGGCGTCAAATTGATGTATAAATACGGGGAAGGGTCCCGTTCCATTGAAGGTTGGCGGTTGCATCCTTGTATGTTTGTAGTCATGTTGATTGCTCGGCGATGTCTCTCAACACACTCAAGTCTCTTTTTGATTCGCGTTATTTCATCGGTGACTTTTAGGCCCAGATTTTCTACTTCGTTTCGAATTTCTTCCTTAAGGGGGTATTCTGGTCTAGACACACGAATTTAACGCAATTTTTGAAGTGCTGTAAAAAAAATAGCAATCAATATTTTTACTATTCATTTTTTTATAAGATGTTTATTAATATTTCAAGAATACAGTAAATAAAATTGAAAGTAAAAAATTTAAAATTCAAAAAGTTAGCAGCTGATGAAGTGGGGGATTTCAAAAAGTTGGCACGCGACCATACCCATGACCCACGATTCAACCCTCCTAGCAATCTGAAAAAAAAGATTATTAATTTACAGAAATACCTCTATCGTTGGAACTAAAAAAAGTTGAAAAACAAAATTATTTTAACAAAATGGCGACTGCTTGAAAAAAAAAATTATTTTTTTACCACTTTTTTTTAGTTTTGCGAATTTTTTAAAATAGTTAACATTGAAATTTGGGGATGAGGATAGTTCATGCAATAGAAAAGCTTATAAAGAAGACATATACTAAATTTGAGGTGAAGCGGTTCAGTAGAACTTGAAAAATCGTGGATATTGTTTAAAAAAAGACAGTTTCAAGAAAAACGCGTTTAAAAATTTCAGGGTATAGTAGCTTCAAGTGACATAATATTGCTAAAGCAGCTGTAACTTTTCCAATTATTGGAATTTTAAAATTTCCTTTGGACAGCATATTCTTAAAAGTATTAACTATAAGAAAATATAAAAAGAAAAAAAATCGATTATTTCAAAATTCTAGACCAGAATACCCACTTAACGTGTTGAAAATTACATTTCATCCACTGTGTTTGGGCATCCAAGTTTGCATTCAGATCTGCAGCTTGTGCATCGAATTTTGAATTTTGGGCATCTAACTTCGCATTAACACCTGCAGCTTGCACGTCCAATTTTGTGTTAATATCTGTAGCTTGCGCGTCCAATTTTGTGTTAATATCTGTAGCTTGCGCGTCCAATTTTGTCATCATTATCCTGACCATCTCCGAAATGTCCAACTGTGGCGAACTCTTCTCCATTACATTGGCACCATCTTGACTCGCTGTTTCTTCTCCATCCGGACAGTCTGGCCCAATCGTAAAAACATATGTCTCGACATCAATACCCTCTCCCTCCATTGCTGCTTGCAGACGTTGTCGAAGAATTTGCTTCTGTCCTCTGCTATCCAGATTCTGGTCCTCAAGTTCCTTCTTCAACTCAGGATCGAGAAGATCCTTCAAATGTCGATCTAACATCGTCACAACACACTTTCACAGACTTATTCACTTCACCAATAATTAATACCACTTCTGGCACCAATTGTAGCGAGCTTAGGGTTCGCTGGATTAATTATTTTTAATAAATAAGAGCCGTTAAATCTATTTTGAATTAATGTAGCACTTTATTAGTCCGTTAATAACAACCATTACTTTTACCGTACACTTAACGATTTCTTGACTTATCGCTTCCGTACTTATCGCGTCTTTGACTCTGCCTACTTCTTACTTCTTCCCGATCCGCGTGCGACGTATTTATACCGTTTCTCCTCATTCTGATTCGGTGTTTCGTCTCCGTCCGTTCCATAGCCTCGAAATTTCTATTGCTCATAGTCTCCAGTTTGCCAGTACTTTCTAGAATATTCTTTTACTTTGTTTCGGACTTTCTAGAATATTCTAGTACTGATTGTCATATGCGTCACATTATACTAAATCTGGATTAAAATGGATTAAAAATTCCAAGAAGAGCTGGGGAGTTGTGCGCTTCGATTGGAATTGCGTACTGGTAATTGTATGGGAATTTTGTTGGACAAATTCCCGGAAATTATCATAAGCTGCATATAAAGATATCCATTATGGATATTGCGGAATTTGTGTTTAAGCATGATAAATGAACATTTGGCTCGATTTATAATGCATTTGGTTTTAATTTGGGACTTTTGGGAATTGGGTCAGTATGCGACAATTGAACATTTGCTTCAATTGATCGTGCATTTGATTCGATATTAATTTGGATTATCGCCTATGAATTTTGTTCGGGATGTGAATGTATGTGGGGGAGAGAAATGGTAGGGCTTTGCAGAGCACTACGGGATGACACCGACCACCGGTAACAATTTCGAAGCGTTTGTGTTTTCTGGAAGCGTTGCCTATTCGTGAACCGGGAAATTGGACTAGGCAGAATCACTTAATGGAGATTTGAATTGATATGGGTGCAATTCAAGCTTTCCGAGACGTTTTTTACTTATGCCGATCGTTTAAAAATATTCAGAAAACACAATGTTAAGTTTTAAAGTACTTACGTCTCTGATTGCCATAAAAAAAAAACTTTACCCAGTTCCACAATATCATTAATTTTGGTTTCTTAGATGGTAATATCGCTCAATCCGTCAAATAGGTAGCATATGCGCTCCTGCCTCGAAGTCTTTACTTCGAATTTCCTTAGTTGGTGTCCTAAATAAATACAGGATACCCAGTTGCACTTATCGGTTTGTGTGATCTGTTTTTTGTGGAATCCACACAGTCGCATTCAAGTGAAGTGCGTCGCGGAAAAATTGAATTGTGGGACTAAAGTGAGTAGAAAAAACTTCTTATACCATTTCCCTGATATCTTTTTTTTTCACTTCTCTATTACATTCCTCAGGCATCAACTATTTTATTCTATTACATTCCTCAGGCATCAACACCATTCATAGTGTAAGAGTGGTGTAATATTCTTTACAGAATACCTGTGATCTGAGCTACTGCAGGAATTCAATGTGACAACTGCTATAAAGGCATACCATCGTTTTTTATTTTTTATTTTTACAAACCATTCATTATAAAACTCTCGTATCCAAAAGAGGGTAAAACCTCTCGCAATGAGCAAATATATTTATTCAAACATATGGGATATTATCGTCTTGGTAGGTGCCGGCCCGACACAGGTTCACCAAGACGTCCCAAACTCCGTAACCGTTCGTCGACTTGTGTTTTAGCTTGTTCACTGATGTCCTGTCGATCAGGAAAAAAAACATCGGGTCACCTTCGTCCAATGTCTTAATTCTTTTATTGTGTTGGTAACTATTTTAACCTTGTACGAAAGGTATTGTTAATTCAAAACAAAACTTATTTTATGTCGAATATAGGTACTTTGATTCTTAATCTAGACTTATTTTACGTAGTACATAGGTATTTTTTATCCTTAATCAAAACTTATTTTACTGTAGAACATTGGTATTTTTTTATCCTTAATCAAAACTTATTTTATTGTAGAACATTGGTATTTTTTATCCTTAATCAAAACTTATTTTATTGTAGAACATTGGTATTTTTTATCCTTAATCAAAACTTATTTAATTTGAAACAGAGGTATGTATTCTCTGTGTAGGTGCTGTACTTTAATTTAAAACAATTTACACTAAAAAAAAGGTTCAAAATCCGATCGTGGTTGTGGCACTGAATTAACAAATTTAATTTAATTTGAAACAGAGGTATGCCCGTCTAAACACCGTGGTAATCACTCGCAGACTGCCGGTTTTACGTGAAGGCACTACTTGCCCTCACGGAATCCGAAATACGATTGACTAAGTTTATCGAAGCGACAGAATACCACGTACTCAATCATCGCTTCGATGACCATATTTGGTCATTTTCCTTTTCTAATTTGTCCTACCAAAGAAGGGTTGAAAAACACACACGATGATCCCTTTTGCTGCTCATCGCGTGTGTCGCCCAGCATGCGAACCATAGACTTCGAATCAAATAAATATAAACACATTCGCAGCTGGGGCAAGTCGTTCTGAAAAGGGTTAAATGTGCTTACACGATCAGTGACTACGAGTAGCATGATTGCTGATCGTGCGCATGTTGTTGTTGGCGTCAACAGAGGTCGAACCGTCGTGTGTGTATTTACACTGACGAGTTCTCGATCCCTTTTTGCGGCCAGGTGCGAGTTTCCATTTAAAGAACCCGAACGCCTGGGTTGACCGCCGTATGCCACGATGTATTTGTCGTTCGTGTGTCCAACCGATGTGGGCATGCATAAAAGTACCAAAAGTAAGAAATATCTCTTGTGGCATTGTAGCCGACTTCTTTAGGAGACATTTCGTTGGTAGGAACTAATGTACTGTTGGTTGCTACATGTGCGACCAATTTGCCCTTCCTATAGAAACGCTTGTGTTGCTGATGGTGTTTTACCTCAGCGCGGTTAAGCATTTCAGTGGTAGTTGGTCGTTATGAGCAGGTAAGTCATGCTTTTCAGGTTTCTATATGCCCTAGGTGGGAGTTTTAAATGGGGTAATGGGAAGATGATAAGTGGCGTTCAAGGGAACCGCCACAAACACATATTTATAAACCGACTGCAAACTTAACTTATTTGATAAACATTTCATTTGTTACTATTTGCAGGGTTTTGATTTTGGCTTGGTATCCAAAGAGCGATACCAACGAATGTGCCAAACCAGAAATAAACTCGAGGAAGCCATCAGTATCTTAAAGGATATTAAACGCCCTTCCAATCAATGGCGTACGTCTTTGAATATTCCCGAATCGAAGTGTTCCCTTTTTCGAAGGTTGGTACAAATCTTTACCATATATATTTAGTCTATATGTTTCCAACATTTGGTTACTTTGCAGTGCTTTCGACATGATTTCAGTCCCAGCGGATAATATAACGTGCCAGCAGATTGCTTCCTTAGAGCCTGATCGTCTTGATTGGATCCTGAACGAGGATCAATTAATATCTCGAATAAAGATCGAAGCAATGTACGAACACGAAGTTGAACAACAAAGAGAGGACGTCGCCGCTGTCCGGAAAGAGGAGCAACTCATAATTCCACCTAATATTGATTATTTCGCGTAAGTAGTGAAACATTGCTGGTATTTAAAAAAATGGTAGAATATTGTTTTGTTTAAATTTTTAAATGTTACAAACTGTAAATGGTGAAACCAACTGCATTTAAAAAACCAATGCATGTGGCGTCTGCAAAGATGCCGCACGTTAACAATTATCTATTAATGGGTAGAGGAGAGAAAGTGCACGGAGCAGAGAATGGTGGCGCGGTAAGTGAGGTTATAAGCGTTTGCGACGATAATGAAGAACGTGTGATTCGAACCGTCTCTATGACGGTTAGAATCACTGAAAGATTGAACCAATACTGAACACATCAGGCCACTGCCGCGTGTACGAATTCGATTTCTAAACTCAAATAGACTCAACTGATGTGGAATTGCTATGTTCTTGCTTGGTATACGGCTGATGCTTTTGACATCATGCTGATGTTCTCGCTTGGTATACAGCTGATGCTTTTTACATGCGCATCAGTTCACGTTGAAAGTGGACTTTAGGCACACAAATAAACATAAAGAATCATTCTTTAGCCGAACCACACGAATGTAAAATGTTCTGCCTGGTCATGTGTTTCCTGGCCGTTGTGATGTGCAGACATTCAAGACCAATATACATCGACATCTCCTTTCCTTATCCACTTCCTCTCCATCCGCTCACACTGTGCTCTGATATTTAAGGGTACTTCAAAACCCCCTTTTGTGCGCACATAGTGTAAAAAAAATCTGATGATTGCATTGTTACACTACAATGGTTAAGAGTTGGTTATGAAGGAAATAGGAACGCGGGGTAGAGTGAATGCTCTTCCGAGAAAAGGTTATAGGTGCAGACATTCAAAACCAATATACATCGACACCTCCTTTCCTTATCCACTTCCTCTCCATCCGCTCGCACTGTGCTCTGACATTTAAAGGTACTTCAAAACCCCCTTTTGTGTGCGCGTTAGTGTAAAAAAAAAAAATGTATCCGATCTTCTTTCTGTCTCGTTTTTCGCAATTTGCTTGTATACTGTGTGTATCTGTTAGAAACGCCACAAGGTCATAAACCTTCGGGTTCCTACAGACTAACAAAAACTAGTATGAATACATGAATGAATGAATGAATAAATAGAGGGCAGAACCCTCAGTATATTTCGTTTCGTAGAAGTCGTATAAACTTATAAACTTATTAATAGACTTACGAACTACCTTAAAAACTACGGCATGCGGGTTGGAGGTGGTGGACTCACTTTAAAGTAACTAAAAAATGGAATGGGGAACTAAACAAAGATGGATAGAATAATAGTCTTGGTAGTAGGACAGGGAAGGGCGAGTATAAGCCGGATGCTAAGGTGTGAGTATGAGTGCGGGAGAGTGTAGGCAGTGGCCGGGGTAGGTTCAGGAGGGGTAAGAGAGGAGACGACGTTTGAAAGCGGGAGAGATGAGATTGAAGTCAAAGAACGCGGGATGAGAGTTTGCCCACCCTTGGTGATAGTTTGCCCACCCCTGCATTCGCGAAATGGGTTCATTAGAGCCGTAAGACGTGTGATGGGCGGGCAAATGGAAGAGACGAGAGTTTCACAGATTTCGGGTATTAGTGGAAAATGTGATGAAGGAGAGCATGCTTGGGCAGTTGATTGAGCCTGAGAGTAGACGGCGGATAAAGAGGATGTCGGCAAGAATTCTGCGCTCTTCAAGTGTGTTAAGGTTAATTAGCTGGAGACGGCTCGTGTATGGGGGTAGAATCAGAGAATTTTCCCAATTCAATCCTCGGAGGGCAAAACGCAAAAAACGGCGTTGCACGCTTTCGACCCTGCGAATTTGGGACGAGCAGTGAGGAGACCAAACCTGACTAGCATATTCAAATAAGGGGCGGACAAAGGCTATATAGAGAAATTTGGAAACGTAGGGATTAGAGAATTATTTCGACCAGCGTTTCACAAAACCAAGGACAGAGTTGGCCTTGAGAATAATGTCATCAATATTTGGGGTGAAGTTAAGTTTTCTATCACATAAGATGCCAAGGTCACGAATCGTTTATACAGGTGTTATCTGTTGTTTGAGTAAGACATAGGAACGTAGCGGGGAGGGAGATCGTTTATGGGAGAGGGTGATTGAGTGACATTTGGCCATATTTAGTGCGAGGCAGTTATTTTGGCACCAAGTTGAAAAGCTGTCGAGATCCATTTGGAGAAGTGGGGAGTCGACAGAAGAGCGGATCGTCTTGAAGAGTTTAGTGTCGTTCGCGTATAGAGAGATGGAGGAGTGCTTGATACTGTAGTCTATATCATTAATAGTAAGAATGAATAGGAGAGGGCGAAGATGACTGCCCTGGGGAACCCCCGACGTGGGAAGAAAAGGATTGGAGAGGGTGGATCTAAATCTGACACGATAGGTTCGATCGTTAAGATAGGAAGAAATCCACTTAATCAGTAGGGATTCGAAGCCAAGGGAGGATAGCTGAAAGAGAATGAGATTGTGGGACATTTTGTCGAAGGCCTTGGTGAAATCCGTTGTGTTTAGATCGACTTCGTTGCCATAACCCGAGTGTGGGTTGAGAATTCAACTAAATCGGTGGTGATCGACCTACCCATAATTAAACCGGGCTGGCTGAGTGAGATAATGGATTTGTAGTGGAAACATACAGCGTTGTAAAGAATGTCTTCGAACAGTTTTAGAATATATTACAATTTGGCGATGGGGCGATAGTTACTAATATCCTTTTTTGGCCCCTTCTTATGAATGGGGGTGACAAAAGAGATTTCCAAATAATTGGGAAGACACCTTGTGTAAGAGATAGATTGAATATCTTTGATAGATGGAGAGAAAGAGATGAGGAACTTTTGTTTTTAAAAGGACAGCCGGAAGTCCATCAGGTGCAGGGCTGAACTCGTCTTTAAGCAAGTTTAATTTTTCTTCAACTAGGTGATGGCGCAAGGCTAATAACCTTGCCCGGAAAAACAAATTATTATGGACAATTTAACAAGTCTCGGATAAGAACCGGATACCGGTGGAGAGACTTACTAAATAAGGCCAAGACCGGATCCCGGTTGTAGTGCCGATGATGATGATGAGGTGATGCTCTATAATTCGAGAGATGAAGGGGCCAAGGGAGAATTTGAAATAAGAGCGGTTAGGCGCGAAAGAGTTGTCTGTAAAGGATTTTTTAAAGAAAGTAGCGACAAGATTGGCAGTAGTTTGTGGGTCCGTTGAAGTAATCGTGTCAGGGGAAAGGGAGTTGGGGTAGGCGTCAGATTTATGTTTATAGTTAATAAAGTGGAAAAAAGATTTGGGGTCATTGATCAGGTTGTTTTGTGTTTTTGTGAGATAATTGTAGTAAAGAGAGTTGTAAAGCTCGATGAATTTAAAAAAGGAACCGAGAATGTTGGAATATTCCAGGGAAGAACGTGTTCTTAGGAAAATATTCCACAAATTATTCCTCCTGTTCCGAAGAGTACGGAGTTTGCGGTTGAACCATGGAGGCGATGATACCGATGTCCTATGTCCAGAATAAAGGACATATAGGAAAATGGTATTGCATATTTCCTTATAAAGAACGGCAGTAGCTTCTTCTACCTCAGGAGATCTCTTTTGAGTCCTAGAGACTTTTCCAAAAAGTCATGCAACTTGCGATCGATGATTGTTTAGAGGTCTCGTTTTACCGGAACTGGGTAGCCTGAGCAATGAGGTTAGAATTCTCGTTTCCCCTCAAACCTTCAAGAAAACGCACACGATCAAGGTAAGTTTCGATGATAAGATCCACCTTGTCGTTAGGTTCAACGTTTGGATCTGCTGGTTTTAGATCCGCTACGAATGAGAGATCCCGCGCCACCGCCCTTGGTATTGGCACGTAATCTGACAGATCCGACAAAATGACCACGTTGAGAGTCCAATGTTGGGAGCTGTTGAAATGAGTCAGTATGGTGATCCATGCTTGAACCGTTGTCGTTAGGCAGCGAGCTCCTCTGGGACCGTATACTTGAACGAACTATGCTTGGCACAATCGCTTAGCGAACAATTCCGAGATGAAGGTGGTCTCTGAACATAGGTCCACCAGAACACAAACTTCGACCGCGCATTTGAGTTCCGATTTACCCATTACTCGCACAGTAGGGAACAATAGCGACTGTTGAGGAAATGCTTTGAGAGTTTGCGAGTAGACCCTTGGATTCTGTTCGTATTGAGATAAGGCTCTTGTACTCCCTTCCTCGTGCTGAAATGAGGGTAACATTGCGGTCGAAGTAGTCCCAGTGAGCAGGTTGGTGGGATGTCGTCCTCGACATTCAGGTCTTGATAGAGTGACAATCGCACAACGAGTATCGACCTAAACAGTTGAAGCACGAATCTTTTGGTCTCCAAAGGATTCACATCGTTCAGACGCGAGAGCTTTAAAACTGTCTCGGACGGAGATGTATTGTGATGCTCCGTAGAACGCGCAGGTGGCCTGTTGCTGTTGTATGCGAGGAGATTTGCTATACGGCTGCAAGCAATTTTGAGAGTATAAGTGTTTTCTTCTGAGCTCCTCGATCAGTTTGGGCAGTTCGGCGATCTCCAAGGCCTCGGTCGAATTCTGTGCCTCGCTCTTCGCAGTTTTTCACGTGGAATCTATATGTTCAGAATTCTGATTCTTTTGTGTACTTCAATGTTTCATTTCATTTCAGTTATAACGAAAATACCGATGCATCAAACCACGGTCGCATGTGTGCAAGGATGGCTAAAATCGCTGTATAAGCTGTTCTACGTTAATATTCTGGTACACGACACTAATGATTTTTTTCAATTCATTTTTGGTGTTGTATTCGGTTACGTGTGTAGGAGGATGTCTCAAGTCGTTACATAATACGTCAACGGGTTGTCGGAATCCATTAAAGATGTTTATTGGTTTGGGGAGCAATCCCGCTATTTTTACTTGACTAGTTACGTTGCTCATGGTCAACCTACAAAGTCGTATCAATTTGTTTGGAATGCCGAACTCTCTCATGGCATTATATAGTTCTACCCTGGCTATACTGTCGTAGGCGGCTTTAATGTCTATAAATAGATGATATAATGGAATCTTAAATTCCTGACATTCTTCCATCGCCCTTCCTAAGGGTCGATATCTGATCAATCGCTTATTTGCCTGAGATGAAGCCACACTGATATTGACCAATGATGACTTTAGCGTATGGGGCTATCCGATCTAAGTGCAGCGTGGTGTGTACCGCGTCATACTGCGGATTATTTGGTAGAACTTCCGCGCCTGGTGCGGACCTCGCTCTCTACTTTTCTCTATTTCACAGACAAGGTTTTTTTCCCAGGCACTTTTCTTTTGTCTGTGAAGTCTTTTTTCAGATCTTCTGAGCTCTTTGTATTTCTCCTCGCGTACCCACAGCCTATGAGACTGCTGCATTGCCCGGCATGGAGCATTCTTACGTTCAGTTGCTACTTTGCACTCATCATCAAACCAGTCGCTCCGATCTCTACGACTACTGCCTAAGATGGTGTTGGCAGTACTAATGACAGTATTCTTAAAGTGTGTTCATTTCTCTTCTACTCCCGACACTCTGGCCTAAGGGTTTACTCCCCCTCGCGTGACCAAGGGTGTTACTGGTATTCTCATTGCGTAAAGCAGCCGTGTTATTCGAACCTGATCCACGCATGCAATACGTCTCCTTAAGGCAATTCGCGCTCGGAAAAGTGTACCAACAAGATAGTGATCCGAGTCGACGTTGGCACCTCGGTACGTTCGTACCGTCATCCGGCTCGAGGAGTGTCGGCGATCTATCAACACGTAGTGAATTTGGTTGCGAGTGGGTCCATCAGGTGATACCCAGGTGGCTTTGTGTATATCTTTACGCGGAAACCTGGTACTCGCAACGACCAAGTTCTTTGATGCTGCCAGTTCGATGACTCGTCGCCCATTGTCATTAGTGTTCTCATGCAAACTGTGGGAACCCGTGTAGCGCCTGAAAACCGGCTTCCGACCTATTTTCGCATTCAAATCACCAAGAACGATTTTCACATCGTATCTTGGGCAGGCATTGAGGCCCGTTCAACGTTCTCGTAGTATTCTTCCTTCTCGTCGTCAGGGGGCTCCTCTGTAGGTCCGTGAACGTTTATGAGGCTTATGTTCTTAAATTGAAAGCCTACCCCGAGCACATGGTGTTTTGCGTGACAGCTCTAATAAATGTCATACTCTTTTCTTTGAATAACACCACTCCCCGTCCATCTTATTTCTTGTAATGCTGTTATGTCAGCCTTATATTCAGACAGGGCGTCGGCTATCTGCTGTGCAGCTCGAACTCTGTATAGCGAGCGGACGTTCCAGGAGAAAATTCTCAAATCGTTTAGCCATTTTCGTATCCATGGTCATCGTCGTGTATTCGGTCCATAACCGAGGCTTGTTAAATTTTCAATAATAATTTGTTTTTCCGGGGAAGGTTATTAGCCTTGCGCCAACCTTTCTCAGGATGTCGCTGCATGCATTGGTTCACTACTTGTCGGGTGCCAAAGTAGCTACCCAGGGGTGTCACGTGGAGACTGCATATCAACTTGGATTGAACAGGGACAAGGATCGTCCTGGCCTTCGCCGGGTTGAAGGCAATCAGTTACTTTCCCTGTATGTGAGATTTCATCCCTTGAAGACGATTGTTAAAGTTAGTTCAGTGAAAACATCCGCGGGGAAAAGATCCGCGATACTTCATAAAAACGGGCGAGTATGTCGGCGCAGGTGTTCATATATAAAAGTGTCAAGAAAAATAAAAAATAAAACTAAGAGTGTGTCGACGAGAATCACTTTTAAACTTAATAATAAATAAAGGCATATTGCCAGATTGAAAAAAAAAAACGGACTTTTATTCGCAAGCAGTGTTCGGCGGAACACAAGCATCATTAAATAAAAATCCGCCAATCCTCACTTCTCTAATCTGATCTTGACAGCTTTTCGATTTGATGCCAAAACAACAGCATAGAACTGAATATCGCCAAATGTCACACAATTACCTTCTCTCGGAAACGCTACCCCATCCGGCCAAGCTCCTATATCTTACTTAACCAACCCTGATAACACCGGTTAAATCGATTCACGACCTGGGTATCCTATGTGACCAGGAGCTCAATTTTTCTGCACACATTGACGACATTATCCTTTAGGCCAACGCTGCCCTTGGCTTTGTGAAACGCTGGTCGAAAGAATTCCTAAATCCCTACGTCAAACGCTCAGTGTACATATCTGTGGGGAGGAAGTATTGTGCCAGGCATGGGCACTCTCATCGTCTATTGTTCACGCGCGAAGGTTCGTCCGTTGTTCCGCTGACAAAAGAACGAAACGCCGCCACGTTCGTCCACAACCGGAAAGGATGAAAAGTACGCACTAGTCAATAAACCGAACACCAAAATACGGAGCGGACAACACAGAAAATACCGCAGGACACAGGAACCGCTGCCGGGAAATTAAACACACTGGTGACGTTGTTGAAGTAAATGTCCTTTTTATTTTTATTTCACTTTTAGTTTTTAGTTCACTTAAACTTATTGTTAATATTAAATTGCTTTTAAGAATTTTACACTTAACTATCCACACGACTACAAGGGTATTTTCTAATTCTCGGCGCGCGACGAGGAGCGGAAGCCGAACCGACCTGCTCGAGGGAGAAAGTGTTTCCCTCCACTAGGGAAAAGATTTACCTACCACCAGAGAAACGTAAAGTCTCCCTTGTGGGAACAAGAAAATCAGATCTCGTAATGGAGATCGTGGTGGCGTGTGTGAGATTCATCGTTGAGATCAGATTGTTTGCATAACACTTGCAGGTCAAAAGCGAAACGAAACCTAGACAAGGGATACAGACAAAGAAAGAAGCGACCTAATGCATCGTCTCCGGTAATGAGGGTCAGCTGAGTAAATATCAGCCACTCATTAGATGCTAAAAGGGATTGAAATAATAGAGATCGTATATTGTATCTCTGCCGACTGGAAGAATCGGATTCCTTTGTTTGGATAGGTTTATGCTATTGAATCCAATCCGACGGCTAAGCGTGACGTCGGTGATAGTTTGAAGATTCAAACAAAGAAATATTTCAGCGAGAAGTACCTGCAGCTGTATCGATAGTTGCATGTCATTGCGAAGCATTTCAGATGATTACACAATGACGATTTGTATATACCATCTGTGTCTATTGAACATGGCATCTATGGCGACGCCAGGATCGAACTCTAGTGTGAATATTTACACTAATTGGAAATTCGGTTCGTGGTCGCTAATGCAGAGATGCATTGATATATGTATGAATGCCCTTGAAGGAAAAATTCTTTACAGGAATTCCCCGATAATGCGTTGTATGCATTAATGTCCTTGGAAAAGGAAAATGTCTTCAGGTACCTATGCAAATGCATTGGCGGGAAACAATGGGAGTTGGGTTGTAATAATGGGGGTTCTGCCTAATAAGTTAAGAAAGAAATCTTACGGAGAATTGTATGCGAAGAGGTGCATGAAAGGTAAGTTTTCTTTTACAGCGACTTTTATATTAATGATTTTATCTCTTTAATGTATGGAGCATTTAAGATGCTAAGCGAGCCGTGGGGTTTGGCGGAACCGCCACATATCCTTTGTCCGTACTCTGCTCGAATATGCTAGCCAGGTTTGGTCCTCGTATCATTTGTCTCACATTCGTAGGATTGAGAGAGTTCAACGTCGTTTCTTGCGCCTTGCACTCCGGGAACTAAACTGGGAAAATCCCCTGACTCTACCGCCATACACAAGCCGGCTCATTTAAATCAAATTTAACACACTTGAAGAGCGCAGAATCCATGCCGAAATTATCGTCGTCCATATTCTTCTGTCAGACTCAATCAATTGCCCAAGCCTACTCTCCTCCATAACATTTCACACAAACCCCCGTAACTTACGTAACCCTCGACTCTTCTACTTGTCCGTCCATCACACTTCTTATGGCTCTAACGAACCTATCTCGCGTATGCTACGAAGGGCCAACTATTTCCCCACTTCTTTTGATTTCAGCCACTCCACTCCCGCTCTCAAACGCCGTCTCTTAACATACCCGTCCTAAACCCCACCCCCCAACCCAAGCAACCACCCACCCTTCAATTCTACCTCTCCGTCAAGTTATTTCTCAAGCTAGTTTCCCCCCAACCCCTCACTCTGCCCCAGCTGCAACTCCAACCTCAGTCGTCCTGCTCTCTAACCTCGCCCCCTACCTATCCGCACGTCTACCGTTCACTGACGCTGTCTCACAAATGCCACATATGGCACACCTACATACACCCACAGTTACCCAGTTTTCTTTTCCTTTCTTTGTTTTTTTTTTTTTGTAATAATAACTCTAGATATAAAGTTAGTCCGTAAGATCATATATGTATATAATGCTTGTATTAAGGCAAATAAATGAGGGTTGTGCCCCCAATAAAACTAAAAACTAAAACTAGCGCCACACGTATGACGGTTTCTGCGGCCGAATATATGATTACTATTCTGACTATAGAATCGGGTGTATTCGTAACAGGTGTTGTATTCCAGAATACTACCCTTATTCGCTTTAACACTAACTCATGTCCTTTCAAACACAACCCTTAAAAACACAACCCTTAAAACTACATCCTCACATATCCTACATTCTCAGTTAATACAATTCATAAATAAACAGACACAATATTCTATATCCAGTCACTTACAGCACATTTCATAAATATGCCCCTTTTCATAACAAGCACATTTTTCATTTCAAAACATGGCCACTTTGATTTTCGTTCAAAGTTTATTCAAAATTCTAAGTCACAGAGACTTCTAGATTGTTTTGTTCAGTTTATACGCCACAGTCAGTTAGAACAAAATGTTCTATATAAACAAGTAAATTTATATGAAAAAAATAGAAAGAAGAGAGCTCAGCTTGAGATAGCTGAGTTCGATAAAAATAAAAATAATAATAAAACAAATATAAAAATAAAAGAGATATTTTCTTTAATAAATATAATAACCTCCACGCTCTTCCCTCGAAAGAGGAAGCACGGCGTTGGAGCCGTAACACTGGTGGACTCCTCGAAGGACGACTCTATCCTCGAAGGAAGACCAATCCTCGAAGGAAGACCAATTCCCGAAGGACGACTCTATCCTCGAAGGAAGACCAATCCACGAAGACTGGTGGACTCCCCGAAGGAAGACCAATCCACGAAGACTGGTGGACTCCCCGAAGGACGACTCTATCCTCGAAGGAAGACCGATCCACGAAGTGTCCTCGAAGGAAGAACATTCCCCGAAGGACGACTTAATCCTCCAAGGAGGACTCGATCCCAGAGGAAGATTAGTGCAAGATAAAACCCTAAAGAGGGAAGGAAGGTCTTCATTTTCGACTTGGATGCGGAACATTCGATGTATCGAGTGCAAATAACTTCGAAATTTCATTTGCCGATGAGTTCCAGAGGAAATCTAAATTAACCTCAGTGGCAGCAGAGAAAAAAAAAACACAAGAAGACAACACAAGAAAAAAAAAAGGAGAACAAAACATCAATCAACATATATTAGTAGTAAGAATCGTTAGCGAAATATCAATTTTTCTGTTCATTTTTCCGTAGGAATATTTTTACCTTGGAACTTTTAACTTTTCCTTTTTTCTAACAATTCTGTCCGATAGAAATTATTTCGAAATTATTATTTATTATTCTCTTTCCAGTATTTCGACGACATTTCCGTTTTGTCTTTTTCGCCGAATTTTCTTTCTCTACAGCTTTGAGACCAAATTAACTTTCTTTTTCATATATATTGAATAACTAAAAGAAAGGCCATTTTTATATACCGTATTTTTAAGAAGTGATTTTGCCATACATTGATTTCAGAGTTTTCAAGATTACGAGTCCGTATTACACGAGACAGGCGGCTAGGCAGGGGGAAGAACAAATCCACTCTCTACAAATACACCATAACCCCCCTGAAATGGCTCTTTCTGTCGGAATTTCTGATGTTTTCAGAATCGTCCCTACCTTTGACGGAAAACCCTGCGACCTAGATAAATTTATTTCCGGGGGAGACGTTTTATTTAGATCTATAAAAAGGGCAGACCCGGAGATATATGAAACATTTTTGGAGCTAGTCAAAAATAGACTAGAGGGTCCTGCCTATGATCTAATTAGGTATAGCACAATTGCTAAATGGGAGGATTTAAAGGATAAACTTGAATCAGAATATAAAGAGGAGCAATCTCGGTCAACGGCACACAATGAGTTGATATCCCTGAAACAAACTTCAGAGAAACCGTTCGGGAATACGGAGATAGAGTTGCGAATGCTCTGAGGACGCTGAACTCTGCTACGTGTGAAATAACAGCAGACGTGGTGGTTAGAGAATTCTTGATAGAAGAAAACTCAAAATTGGCAGTGCAAATATTTGAGGATGGTCTCAAGAATGAACAACTGAAAATCCTTGCCAAAGTCCATGGGGGAAGTAGTTTAAAACAGTCTATTGCACATGTAGTATCACATGCTGCTCGAATGGACAACTCTCCCAGGCCATATAACTATAATGACAGATTTAATCGAATAGTCTGCCAAACCTGCAGTAAGCCAGGTCATTCTCAGGACACTTGTTATCGGAACATGCAGTCCAACAATTTTTCGAATACACAACCAATAAAAAGAGAATATAACATTATATGCAATTTCTGTGGACGGAATAATCACACAGAGAACGAGTGTAGATACAAGATATCTAGGAATGGACCATCCTTAACAAATTACCAACAAGGTACAACAACGCGTAATCCATTCCGAAATAATCCTGCAAACACCGAAAATCGTTTTAGTGAAAGTTAAGCTTCTCTGCTATAAGCAGCTAATCCGATCTGGAATATCGTACGCCTTCCCCATATGGTCCTGCATATCTTCGGCTCAAATGGAAAGACTTCGGGTTTTCGAAAGGAAACTCCTCAGAAGATGCACCAATCATTCTAGAAGGCCTGACGGTCGTCATTACCCCAACTCTCACCTATACGAAGGCGCCTCCATTACCCCTATCGACGAGTACTTGCTTCAATTAGCATATAAGTACCTCGAAAACATTCAGAACAGCGAGAACCTACTTGTACGGGACTGTTGCGTTCTTGACCCTTCTCTCTCTCGATCTCTTCGGATCAAACCCCCATAATTTCTTCTTCAGTACAAAACTGAAGAAAGCACCCTTCCCAACAACATTCCCCTCTATAATAGAGGATTCCTGGACCCATCCCATAGGGTCTACAATTAACAAACCAAACACACGAACGCACAGTACAAGACGGCACAAACACAAACATACACACCGACCAAAGAGCAGATTATCAGACGCCAAAGACGTGATCTGCGTTTACTACCGCACCCAAGACCCACCGGTCTTGTAAGATTTCTTTCCCACCATCCCTCTATAAAAGTAGTTAGAGAACACTTGGACTAACACTGTCCACACTATCCTTGGATACCCCCCTTTTTTCTTCTCTTTTCAGATGCCGCGAGACCGAGCCCAATATCCTCACGGTTTGTGGGTGATTCTGGTTATCGCAAGATGACCAGAAGTCAGAGACAAGATGAAGGACACATATGTCCTGTCTCGCCAAATTCGGCCTTCTCGCCACATTTTATTTTTTTTTTTTTTTTTTGAAAAAAATAGAAAGAAGAGAGCTCAGCTTGAGATAGCTGAGTTCGATAAAAATAAAAATAATAATAAAACAAATATAAAAATAAAAGAGATATTTTCTTTAATAAATATAATAACCTCCACGCTCTTCCCTCGAAAGAGGAAGCACGGCGTTGGAGCCGTAACACAGGCAATTTGTTTATCATTGGTGCTTTGGTTCTAACCTTTTCATAGCGATTAATCACGTTATTCAGTACTTCGCAAAGCGCTTTAATTTGTGACACCCACGTGATCAACCTTCTGATTTGGAGTATTCCCGCCGTGATTTGTACGCAACAAACAACTTTCCCGTGATATACTCGGACTTAATGTCACATCCTTTTCAAGGAACGGTACACATTCCGCAATCTCCGTCAAGTTATTTCTACTGATGTTAAATAGTCAATTAACAATATTTGGCAATTAGGACTTAACATTTCGTTGGAACTTGTAAAAAAAATGTAAAATAACATTTAATAAGTGTATATTTTTAAACTTTGTTACATTAGTCGAACAATAATTTAAAATGTTTTGCCTAAAATTAAAAAAAAAAACACCGAAACTTCGAACAACTACCACGCAGCCGGTAGGATTCGAACCTACGCTCCCAGAGGGAATCTGATTTCGAGTCAGACGCCTTAACCACTCGGCCACGACTGCCACGAAAATAGCTGGTTTAGTACTCAATAACCTGGTAAGCGAGTAAATAAAAATGCAAAATATATTTAGTAATTTTGGAAAATATAAACACTTGTATTAACTATTAGTGATACATGATCATTGCATCGAGTTCATTTCATATTATTATTTTTACAATTTCTACTATACTAAATACTGATAAATAATGTCACAATATTATGAATTAAGCAAAGCGCAAAAATGGGATAATTATAAGTAGGTGTTTGCACAATCTGCAAACTTAACAAGACTGAAAGGACTGTTTTTTTTTTTTTTTACCTAGAACTAAGTGTTATATCCTATTTGTCAACTGTTGTTATTTTAATTTATTGGCTATTTACAAACACTCTAATTAACAGAATTATACAATACACATTTTTTTTGTATACATCTTTCCACGTACAATGACTTAGGCATAAAGCTGTAAAAAAAAAAGAGATATTCCTCTTGCAGCATTGACCAAGAGTTCATTTCCGACGGATGCGATTACTGAGCAAGCAATTTCAGGACAAGCTTAATGCTTTCTCGACCGGCCGCTCAGCCGCAGATTCTCCCTGGCGCCGGCTCTGTTTCGGTTTAGACTGCCGCACTGAAGTATCTGTGCGTTTTGTATGCTCAGATAAAATTGTTCGCTTTCTGTTATTATAGGATAATTAGATTTAACAAAATGTTAATTAGATCTAACAAAATGATGTATCCATGAACAACACTGCATCGTGTTCGTTGTTACTTATTTCGTCGTCTTTGGAATCACTACTCGTATACTGTGAGCGTCAAAAGAAAGTGTACAGCTATGAACTGCATTTTTGCAACCCTGTTAAAGCAAGGGGGTTCGATCTTTTAGTAAAATACTTATGTTATTTTTTAAGGTAGTTTATTTTCAATGAATTGCCATATAAAACTTAACAGAAAATAATGTAGTAAAAATACAATAAAAAAATGTTCCTCTTTCGGATCTGCTTATCCAGATACTCCCACAAATGCTCCATGGGGTTTAAGTCTGGGGATTGCGGAGGGTGATCCAGTTTATTAGGTTCAAATTCAGTTTTTTTCGTTCTCCATATTTTTGGTGGTTTTACGAGGGTTGCCTCTTATGTTTCGGGATTTGGCAACTCTAGTGTTGCAATCCGGCAATTGACAGCTCTGTCGTAAAGTTGGACATTTTTGAGGTTATACGCACTCAGAACGTTTTGACATACGAGCGCTATTTGTGTTGTTTACAGTAACTTAAAAGACTCATCTCGGCCCAAAAATGGAATTAAATCGTCAACATTTTCGTGCGATTATTTTTTACAACTTTCGGCGTGGATTAACTCGGCAACAGTGCATGGATGAACTTAATTCAATTTTTGGCGATGAAGCTCCATCAAGGACCAGTGTTTATCGATGGTATGGTGAATTCAATCGTGGTCGTAGTTCACTCCAAGATGAATTTCGTGAAGGTCGTCCAAAATCAGTTGTTGTTCCGAAAACCATTGATGCTGTGCGCGAACTGATATTGGAAGATCCTCATGTGACCTATCGTGAGATTGAGACAACCTTAGGCGTTAGTGGGACCAGCATACATTCAATATTGCATAAACATTTGACCGTCAAAAAAATTTGTTCGCGTTGGATCCCACACAATTTGTCAATCGCCCAAAAAAAGGCTCGTGTCAATTGGTCGAAAGAAATGCTCAAAAAATACGGTCGCGGTGCTTCGAAACACGTCTATGACATCGTGACAGGTGATGAATCGTGGATTTACGCGTATGAGCCCGAAAGTAAACAGCAGTCGACTGTCTGGGTGTTTCAAGATGAGCCAAATCCAACAAAAGTTGTTCGCGCACGAAGCACTTCCAAGCAAATGGTCGCCTGTTTTTTTCGGAAAAACTGGACATGTCGCAACCGTACCACTAGAACAACTCAGGACAGTCAATTCTGAGTGGTACACAACCATTTGTTTGCCAGTTGTCTTCCAAGAAATCAGGAAAACCAACCGCCGAAGACGGATCACTCTTCACCACGACAATGCGAGCTCTCACACATCGGCTCCGACAACTGCATTTTTGAGCACCCAAAACATCGATTTGATGGGTCATCCGCCGTATAGTCCTGACTTGGCACCGAATGACTTCTTTTTATTCCCGTACGTAAAAAACAAACTCAGAGGTCAATGTTTTTCGACACCTGAAGAAACGGATGCTGCATTCAGAATGCATGTGTTGGAGATACCTCAATCAGAGTGGCAAAAGTGCTTCGACAATTGGTTCAAACGCATGCAATAGTGTATAGATCTTCATGGGGAATATTTTGAAAAACAATAAAGTGATTTTCGATGATCAATACTTGTTTTTGTTCTCTAATCCCGAAATATAAAAGGCAACCCTCGTATTGAGTATCAAAAAGAAAGTTCTTCATTCTGGGGAAATGTTCTCTTTAGTGACGAGAGCGAATTTGAGATTTTTGGTTCAATAAAACCACCAAAAATATGGAGAACGAAAAAAACTGAATTTGAACAAAAAAATTTAAATTCAACAATTAAGCACGGAGGCGGTTCGGTAATGGTCTTGGGATGTATGGCGTCTTCTGGAGTTGGGAACCTCGTCTTTATTGACAGTACAATGAGAAAAGAAGATTATCTTAATATTTTAAGAGACAATTTGCCAAGTAGTGTTGCGAAACTGGGTTTAAGTGATTCATGGGTCCTCCAACAAGACAACGACCCCAAGCACATATCGCAAATAGTCAAGGAATGGTTACTTTACCGTACACCTAAGCAACTGGATCACCCTCCGCAATCCCCAGACGTAAACCCCATCGAGCATTTGTGGGAGTATCTGGATAAGCAGATCTGAAAGAGGAACATTTCAGACAGAGAGTCACTAAAGTCAATTATACTTGAAGAGTGGCAAAAAATCCCAACCGAACAAGCAACTTTCGATGGAAATGAACTCAATAACACTTTTAATCAATTTGTTATGAGTTGTAAAGAAAACAAAATAAATTTAACGGCTGTTTTCCCGATAAGCGAAAAATGCACAGTATGTGTGGCAAGTTGTACACTTTTTTTTTGACGCATTAAAACTGAAATTTTTTTTTTTTATTTTTTTTATTGTATTTTTACTACATTATTTTCTGTTAAGTTTTATATGGCAATTCATTGAAAATAAACTACCTTAAAAAATAACAAGTATTTTTCTAAAAGATCGAATCCCCTTGCTTTAACAGGGTTGCAAAAATGCAGTTCATAGCTGTACACTTTCTTTTGACGCTCACAGTATATAAGTGGCAATGCAGAAGCTCGCTTCCTAATTATTATTTCGCTGTCATCACTTTCAACACCACTACCACTTCCTGTATAAGTGTCAGGACAATCTGCTAAGTCGTCTAAATAAAACTCTCCAACTACTTTATGCAAATTCTACTTAGCAGAAAAAATAATAATAAAAGGCGTTGGCGCCGAATAAAAAATAAAAACGTGAACGTTAAAAATTATTAGAAAGAAACATATGTCAACTAGAAGAGAGAGAGCACACATGTCGAGAAAACGCTTCGGTTGTGAATAAATTTTAGAATATTTTAAAGATTGCTCGTAATTATCCACGACTGAAACAGGAAAGGAAACAAAGGAGCAGATATTACGCAACCGAAACAAAGGATCTCTCTTCAGGAAGCTTGAGACCAGGAAAGAAATTAGCAATTGGTGTTTCCAAGAGGTCAGAATTTGTGTTGGCACCACAATAAACTGATTTGACTTACGGGAGAGGGCGCACTAAACACCAACAAATAAAGACAAATTAGAAACAACAGGGGGACCAAGACTCGTCACCCCCTGCAACTAGGAAGCAGTGACCGAGAACGGTCCAACAATTTAAGGGTACATTCTCATCAGTAAGGCCGAAAAATAGGCTATTTTCATGTTTCGTTTTTGTTGAGGAAAGTAATAAATCTAGACAGGCGATTTTTCAGGTATATTTATTGTACTTTTAAGTAGCTTTTAAAAAATGTTCAATTAAGTTCATGATAACCCCGAGGTAGGGTCAAGTTGCGCTGTAGACCGCTGCGAAATAAAGAACCTCGATGGCGACTGTCTTACAGGTCATAAGATTTATATGAAACAAAAAATCGGAAAAGTTTACTGGTTAGTATGATCCAAAAATAACAAAATGGCGACGTTTTGAAATTTATGTGCGCTTTTAATGAATGTTTTCGTTCTTTTTTTTGTTTATAAAAAAATCTATTTACAACGTATCGTCATAATTATGGTTCAGAGAGTTCAATTACGCGTATTTAAAAAAAAAACTTTAAGATTCGTTGAAAATTGACTGAGTTATCACAGTCGCCAGCTCGAAAAACGTTGTTTTCCAGAATACACGTTTAAAATTTTAAGTGTAGTAGCTACCTGCTTTGACTCAGTCAGCTCGGAGGCTCATAACTTTTCAACCGTTACACAATTTCTATGCTGGGTCATGTCCTTCGATCGCCGCGCAGGCGTAGGAAAATTAGTCGGACTTGTGGCCCATATATCTGTGGATACGTGGGGTTGTGGACTCCAGGATGAATGTTACCTTTTATTTCAGGTGGAGAGGAGGACTTTTGAGAACAAGTGTCTGTGGGCACGTCTAGTTTGGATATAGGTGAGTATGTTCCTTTATGGAACGACGACATCTCGACCTATAGTGGTTTGTGTGGTTCGTAGAACCGCCACATTTCTACTTCTATTCGTAAGCAGTTCGTCTTCTTTGTTCTTCGTAACAATGATCAACTGGTACACGCAATGGTCAATGGGCGTCCCGTGTTAATTGGGCTTTGTAAACGTCCTGCGACAAATCCATTCTCAAAATTTAATGTAATGTGGTGGTAGAGAGGTTCAGTTCCTGATCGATGTGTTTGGAGGTCCGGTCAAATTCACGCACACCTCATGCATTGATGTTTTTATATCAACTACCGACGTAAGTTGTTTACATTTTTCAACTGAACTGATTATGTTGACCAAAAAAATCGCAAAGTGAATGTATGTATGTATCAGAATGTATTTTTATTTGAACGAAAATTTTCGTAATAGGCTTCAATAACTTTAATATGCTCTTGAATTGTTAATTTTTCTATTGTTGAAATTGAATTTAGCATACGAATAGATTAGGGTCAACAATTCTTTGGATGTTTAGATTCCATTCACATTTATCATCCTTCCTTTTAATTGTAAGATCCTTTTATAAGAAGTGCCATATCTTACCATAGACTAAAGTTTTGAGCGCTTTAGCTTTATATTACCAATGCATATTATTAATAAGGTTTCAATTTGTTTCATTTATTTATTTTTTTTTTTTTTCAGAAAATCTTTAAGCTTATCAAATGAAGAACGTGAGAAATTGTCGATGATTCAACCGCAGACGGTAAGTATTAATTAAATTCACATTTTGCACCACATCCTTTGATTTTAAACCTCTAATGAACCTGTAAAAAGTTGGTAGTATTATAGTCCTCACACCAGGGCCATTTTAGCAGCAATAGAGAAAAATTGTTACACAATCAATTATTTTTTCACAACAGAAGAGTGTAATTTATCTATCTATTATCTATCGTATACAGTACATCTGGCGCAAGGCTAATGACCTTGCCCGTAAAAATAAATTATTATGGAAAATTTAACAAGCCTCGAGACTTGCTAAATAAGGCCAAGACCGGATCCCGGTTGTAATGCCAATGATGATGATACAGTACATCGCCAATTTTATTTGTTTTATGTGAGATTTTATATACATTAAGAACACATTCACACTTAGGCAAAATTGATTTCAACATTTTTCGATTCTAATATAAATCATAAAAGTAAAATTGATTAACTCCATTTCATATATTATTTTTATTGTTTTTTAGATTGCCGCTGCTAGTCGCATTCAAGGCGTTACGCCTTCCACCGTGATTCGCCTTATGAAGTTTATCAAACAACGTCCACAACACGAATACCGAAATACAGACCCAACTACTTCAATGTAGAATAACATATGATATAAAACGCTTATTTACTACTTCGTAATACCTTTTGTTATAAGCAATGAAGTAAATCAGAAGGAAAATCTCCGAAATTGCAAATTAGCCAATCTTGTTAAAACAGCGTTGAATATAAAAAACAAAACATCCTGACTGCAGCATCATCTAACTAAGTAAATAAAAGGTTTTACAAAAGGGATTCTGTCTTTTAATACGAACGCGCCCTTTCTTCAGGATCTCTCAATCTCGAGATGTCAGTCAACGTTTACTTACATTTTCATCATGGTGAAGTTCAGGAGCAAGCAAAGTTGGAAATAATTAATTGCAATTGCACGAGCGCTTGCTCCTTTTTTCAGTCATAATAATCGCTCCACCTGATAGCTGCGCGTACTAAGGGGTGGGCCATACATTTTTGCACATTTGAAACATGAATAAAAATAAAACTACAAATGTTATTTTGTTGATCATTTATTTAACGTAATAAAAGTTTATTGAAATTTATTTTTTTTAAATGACAACTTCGAGATGTGCCCCGTGTCGTCGTTGGCACTCCTGCAATCGACTACGCAAACTTTGGAAAACTCGCTGACGCATGCTGATTTTGGATCGTTCCTTACGGAAATTTCAACCTCCCGAATGTTCTCATCGCTTCTTCTTGAACGTGACCGCCCTGTTTGTTTAATATTCGTTGTCGATCCCGTTTGATCGAACTTCTTGACCCAAGCTTTGATTAAATTAACACTTGGACACTCACTTACACGGCATAATTCGTATTCAATTCTAAATAGGCGTCGTACAGTAACGTAGGAATCGTTGTTTTTGTAAAATTGTTTTACACAAAAAGCACGTTGTTGTCCCGTGAAGCGCCCCATCGTGACTAAAATTGCATGAAGCTAAGCACAATTCCCCGCCACTTGCGTGCCCCTCCCCCTAACGGTTTTTAAGAAATCAAGTGCTGCAATTTGCAAACATTTATGGATGTTCTTGTGCCAATGAGATAACGCATCGGTCGAAGTACCGAAAATGTCATAGCTATATGTGCTTCAGTTCAAAATAAGACAAATCATTCGATTCCACGCCGTTCGCAGGAATAGAGAATCTCTTAAACCACATTGTGGCGAATTTTACGTAAAGATATTGAACTACATTCTTATATAATCAAATTAGGTGAAGAACTGAAGTTTCTTGGTCATTTGAAACGTTCTATAAAAGTATAAAGAAGATCCTGTTATGTTCATACTAAAAATCTCGATAGTAGGATATAATAAGTAGTTTAAAAAGTTAAAAAAAGTTATGGATGGATATAACGTTCTTGGAGCATTACTAGTTAATGTTCCCTCCGAAATTGGGTCCAGTTTCCGCGTATCTCTTCCCTCCAGGTACGACTGGATTTTCCACCCGAATAAAACCGATTGCTGCGGGATTGGCAGGCTGTCAATGAGTAACAGCAACCCCATCCAATCAACAAAACTCCATTCCCCCTCTCCTAAACTCTTAGTACATAGTACTAACCGCCTCCCTCCTAAATCTGCCCCCAACACCAACCCACCTGCATGTCCCCCGTGGCTCTCCCCTTCCCAATTACAAATCGTCCCCTGCCAACGCGTACCCACCCCTCTCCCACATACCTCGCCCGCCCCGACCCGGTCAAGGGATGAGCCGATCTACAAAATATCCTGCGCCAAGCCATATTCTAGCTCCTTTCCCTTCCCCCAATCACGTCGGCCACCTTCACTCTGGACCCCTCCTCCTCCGCCCGTAATAAGCCCTCCCCCCATAATAACAGCAAACCTGCTCGGCCCCACCACCCTGGCCCTTATCGCCAATTCCATCCCCCTCTTCGACCTCAAAACAGGCGCAAAGTATTCCAACTTCCACAGGTCACACACTCAACCCCCCCCCCCCCTCCCCGCTCGCCTGTACGCGCCCCACTCATCCACAGAACCTAACTCGAGGCCGCCTTTTGCACCACTCCTTCCTGCACCCCCCCCCCCCCCCCCCCCCCCGCCTCCCTCCAGTCCTTTAATCGACCCACTATTACCCCCATCTGTCAAACTCACTCAGCAAACCATTAATTCTGCTGACAACCGGTATGCCTTGTCTGAATTTAGGAACAAAAGGACCTACGAGAATGTCTGCCTCTATCTTTCATACCTCCACGACAAATCTGACTCTGTCTGTTATGAAGGTAAAACGAAAACCAGCGTAATGCCTTCCACCCAGCAGGAAGGTCTACCCACCGACCTGTGCGTTAAGTTCCTTAAAAATCTCGATATGCTCCTTAATAAGGTGCTTAACAATCTGTTGGCATTTCGCCAATATACCGACAACAAAATGACCTATCCCAATAATGACAAGCACTTTTGACCCTAATCAGTCGCCCGCTCGTCCCCCTTATCATCTCAATACCCGCAATATACTCCCCCTAACCATCTACTATCAGAATGTTAGAGGTCTCCGCTCCAAAAAGCATTCGACTCTGGAAAAGGCACATTCCCTCCCCTTCTACATATACGCTCTGACTGAGACAAACCTTATCCCTAGTATTAATAGTCTTGAACTATTCCCTCCCTCCTACAATGTTTTTCGCGATGATGACGCTCATCGAGAAGGTCTTAATTCCCCATGCCGTGGAGTGCTGCTTGCCACTCATAACAGACTCGTTTCGTCTCTAATTGCCATCTCTTTTTCTCCGGTTCTTAACTACGCCGCAATAAAAATTGACTAGCGTCCTAAGTCGCTTTTCATTATCTGCCTCTATATACCTCTTTCTCGACCCATCGTGTCATACGAACTCGCAATAGAAGCGGTAGATAACCTAACCGAGTTAAGCACCTTAATAGACGATATCATCGTTCTTGGCGATTTTAACTTCCCCATCTCCAATGGACATCGGCTGGCGAACAAGCCTTCTACGTCTTAAACCCCACTAGTTCCAAGGGACGTATTTTTATAAACGGTCTCAGCGACTCATGCCTCCATCAAATAAGCAATGTCCCAAATCATATGGGGAGACAGCTGGACCTCGTGTTCACAACAGACCCACACATGTTCCCAGTTGCCACTAGTCCACACGCCCTCTCTACCATTGATAATTACCACCCCCCGCTGCTCTTATCCATATATCTTGATCATGAAACCCAGCCTTCTCTACCTTATGACAGCTTTTCCTACAACTTCCGCCTTTTAAATGAGCATCTTAGCAAAACAGCGTTTCGCTTTGATAATTTGAGGGTAGAAGAAGCTACTGCCACTACCTATAAAGAGATCTACTATGCCGTCGCCTTATATGTCGCCTATTCTCGTCACATATCATCGGTTTCATCGCCGCCATGGTACAACCGCACACTCCGCAGTCTTCGGAACAAGAGAAATAACTTGTGGAACATTTTCCTCAAAACGCGATCCTTCCAAAACTACTCCAACTATCTCGGTTCCTTTTATAAATTTTCCGAGCTCTACAACTGCCTCTGCTCCAACTACCTCACAAAAACACAATCCAATTGGAACAATGACCCCAAATCTTTTTTCCACTTTATAAATTACAAACGTAAATTCGACGCCTATCCTCACTCCCTTTCTTATGACGCGACTACTTCAGCCGACCCCCTAACTATTGCCAATATATTCGCTTCGTTCTTCAATAAATCATTCACAGACATCTTCTTCGAACCCAATCCGTCTTACTTCAAAGACTTGCCCGAAATCTCCCTCGGCCCCCATCATCCCTCAAATTATTCAGCGTCACGTAGTTGAGGAGAAATTAAACTTACTCAAGGACGAGTTCAGCCCTGGACCTGATGGACTCCCGGCTGTATTTTTAAAGAAATGTTCCACTTCTCTTTCTCTCCCGATATCAAAGATATTCAATCTATCCCTTTCACAAGAGATCATCCCTAGTATCTTGAAATCCTCCTATGTCACCCCCATACATAAAAAGGGACCTAAAAACGATATAAGCAACTACCGTCCCATCGCCAAACTGTCTCATACCCCTAAACTGTTCGAAGGGATTCTTTACAACGCGTTATCTTTCCATTGTAAATCCATCATCTCACCCAACCAGCATGGTTTCCTTTCGGGTAGGTCGACCACAACGAATCTGATCGAGTTATCATCCCATACTCTCCGTGCCTTAGACAAGATCAACGAAGTCGATGTAATCACCACCTATTTCAGCCAGGCCTTTGACAAAATCTCCCATAATCTCATCCTTTTTAAGCTGTCCTCTCTAGGCTTCGAACCCCTATTGATCAAGTGGTTATCTTCTTATCTGAAAGATCGATCCTACCGTGTCAAATTCAGATTCTCCGTTTCCAATCCTCTCCTATTTATCCTTACCATCAATGATGTTGACTCCATTATTAAATACTCATCCATCTCCCTCTATGCGGACGATACCAAACTCTACAAAACGATCATCTGTTCTCTCGACTCCTCACTTCTCCAAACGGACCTCGACAGCTTCTCAACTTGGTGCCGTAATAACTGCCTTGAACTCAACGTTGTCAAATGTCGCTCCATTACCTTCTCCCACAAATGATGATGAGATTATTTGGCTATTAGAATCCCGATGAAGTACGCCACACGGCGAATACGGTGCACTGGAGCGAATGCCGTCACAAATAAAACACGGAAATCGCCTTTGACTTTAACTTTACTTTTATTTTTATTTTGCACTAATCGTTTTATTGGCTTACAGCAGGACGAATCCTCGATGATGTGAATGTCACAAAAGTATTAATTCAAGTCACTTAGTCCTCTCATCTAATCGTTTAACATAATATAATATATGTCTTAGGGACATACTAGCGGTGACAACGCACGTTATAATATTCTCAGTTTTTACACAACGTGAATTGCACGTTAACACGACTCAAGTTCCTCCTCGAAAGTCTCCCTCGCTATTCGACTGTCTGGTCACAATTCCTCGAACGTTCACTATCGACTTGTCGTCTCGTTGACGATCCCAATTAGACTGTTTCTATCTCAATCCAAAAATAAACTGATACAGATCGTATCTATATCTGTACAGAGAAATTTCCTATTCGCTCTGCTAACAGAATTTCCGAATTTCTGTTAGCAGCATGTTATTAATGCTCATGGGTAATTTAGGTGCCTGAAAAGGAGAAAGTCCATCGACGCCTACATCCTTATATCATTATCACCATCCGTGGTAGTGATCGAAATTCAGATCGACGGTTGTCGATTGTGTGCCGCCTCTATTTGCATAGCACATCTGGCGCACAGGCCGACGGATATCGTGCAATTTGAATGGACGTACGGTCCATGGTTTTGTTTAACTTCTTTCGGTTAAAACTAACAATCCATTAGACATTTCTAATGGGTGTGAAATTCGAAAGGGACCGTGGGATCGGAATAGATCCTTTGTAGGTTTTTAGCCTCATAAATTTTCCGAATTATCTCGTCGAGATAATTACGGTTGCCGTTTCTTTTGTTTGCCGATGGATTTGATGGTCTTTGTGGCAGACCACCCGCACGTGCATCCGTTGGTCGGCTAATTTGCTGACGATAACAAATCCTTGTAACATCGTGTAGATGTTCAGGATTTTCGATTATGCAGTGCTAGAGTGCGGCGCATTTCAGTCTTTGAGGATCGGATGCATGAATGTTTTCCTTTGTTTCAGGTATGCTTTATTCGAACTGTTGAGCTTGACATTGAAAGCTTTGGGACGTTCAGTACCTTGCTTTTTCGTGTCGGGTTCAACGTTGGTCAAATGTTTCAAGGCCCTAGCGGACTAAGTGGCACGCGTCTGTGGGCGCGTGTAACGTCTTCAGGGTAGGTATTATCCTTGAAGGGTAGGAACCCTACCTAGGTGGAATTGTGCGTTCGTAGAACGCTACAATGCCATCACCCACTTATACACCGAAATCCTTTACTCTATTTACCCGTTCGTTCCCTTTTCTAGACGAAGAACATCAAACTCTTCCCTTCCGTAGCACAATCACAAGCTTCGCTCCCTGCATAATAAAATTCAAGCACTCATTCACTAATGACTCCTTTGTTCCTGACCCGTCATACTTTAACTACCTACCTAACTGTTGCCTCGGGCCCCTTCTCCACAATTCCTTCGATCCGACCTTAATTGAATCCTAGCTAGTGCAACTCAAGGACGAATTTACACCGGGCCCTGATGGAATCCCTGCAATCCTACTCAAAAAATGCTCATCCATTCTCTCTGCTCCCCTCTCACTGATCTTTAATCTCTCACTCTCTCAAGGCGTATTCCCCGAAATTTGGAAAACCTCCCTCATGTTACGTGCGTCCGCCACCCCATCAATTAATTGTTTGTAATTTGAATATAATTTGTTTAAAGTGGTGTGATGGTAAGGTGGTGGAGGGGTTGCACGATCCAGAAGTGAGTTTTTGAACACGCCCCGATTCGGGTGTGGATCGTGCAGTTCTTCGAGTTCGAATTCGGTTTTCGAAGTGGACGTGAATGGGGAGCGAGAGAGACAGAGGGTCAATGTTTGTTGAATACGGTTTTGAATTCCGTTGTCGACGGTTTTTTTTGAGATAGATAAGAGAACGTTTTGTTAACGGAGAAGCAAGGAAAAAAGGAAGAAAAAAAAAGAAATTGTCCCGTGTGTTAATCTTTTTTGTAAAAAAAAAAAACACAAAACAAAAAAAAAATGTAAAAAGAAAAGGAGATTAAAGACGAAAGAAAAGTGAAAAGTAGTTTTTTTCATCGAAGAGAAATTGCAGAAAGGCAAGCGTTGACGTTGAAGTGATTTCCGTTTTTTTTTCCTGTGAATTTGTGTGGCCTCTGTCGTTGCTTTTTGGGTGTAATTAGCACAAATTCAATTAACAGCGGTTGTTCGGCAAGCTAAAAGTAACTAATCAGTGCCGCATCGGGAGAACATCCAGAGGAGCCGACACTGGATAATCTACAAACTACATTGCTGGATTTGAACAAGAGGACATTTAACGTTGTGTTACCTATTGGGCGATCTCAGTGGATATACAACTCAGTGTTTACGAGATTGTGTTGCAAATGGTGTTGCAGATTCAACAAATGGGAAACTAAAACACATTTCGAAAATAAAGGACGGCACATAAGGATCCCTCTACAGCAAAAGCAAGAGTTCTCTAAACCGGTTGGAGCCGTGGCTCAGCATCGGGACGTCGAGCTGAATAACTAGGTAACAAATCTAACATTTTCCCACTAAATCTCCACAGCAGAAGTGCAAGGCACGTACTATATAGTGGTTACAATACTCATCATTATCATCATATTACAAATTATAATATTACACTCATCACCCACATCGATAAGAAGGGTCCCAAAAACGATGTCGCGAACTACCGCCCCATTGCCAAACTGTCCCACGTACCTAAGATTCTCAAAAGCATTTTGTACGAATCTCTTAGTTTTCGTTGCAAACCTTTTATCTCACCAAGGCAACATCGTTTTCTTAATGGCCGATCAACTACAACCAACCTCGTTGAGTTCACTTCCTTTACACTCTCAGCACTAGAGCACGGTTACGAGGTCGATATGGTCCCAACCGACCTCAATAAAGCATTCGACAAAATCTCCCACAATATAATGCTCTTCAAATTATCCGCCGTCAGCTTCGAACCTGGATTACTGATATGGATTTCTTCCTGTCTAAAGGATAGATTTTATTCCGTTCGGTTTAAGTCCATGATATCCAATCCCTTCCTTGCCACCTCTGGGGTCCCTTAAAGTAGCCACCTGGCTCCTCTCCTATTTATAATGGCCAGTAATGATATCGATCATTAAGAACTCCAGCTTGTCCCTATAAGGGTTAGTTCAAATGTTCTCTAACTACTTGGATGGAGGGATGGTGGGAAAGAAATCATACAAGAACGGTAGGTCTTGGGTGCGGTAGTAAACGAAACACTCAAGACCTACCGGTCTTGTATGATTGAATGATCGAAATGAAAAGTGCGTCACCTTTTATACTCTGTATCTACAGAGATTTGCCAGAAAAGTGTATAAAAATTCCAAGAAGAACAAACACAATTTTGTGTGTGCTTCGATTGAAATGGGGTTTCTGGAAGTGTAAGGGAATTAGTTTGAACAAACTCCCGGAAGGTAAAATCAAGAAATGCATTTGAAAATAAGCATTTCATGATGTTGGGATTATTAGCAATAGAGTTAATCTGCGACAAATGAATGTTTGGTGTAATTTGTCGAGCATATGATTCAATTGGGAATAGTGATGGGGTTATAGATAGGGCTATGAGTGATTGGTTTTTGATGTAATAATGGGGGGGTTGGATGAGAGTAGCTATTTAGGAACACGACAGTCGGCAGAGTTTCGAGTACGAACCCGATTAGGCGGATTTCTTAAAGTTCGGTTATTTATCAGAATATTTGCATGATGTTCCCCCTGATATAGCCCCCCCCCCCCCCCCCCCCCCCCCCCCGCTCGCCATTAAGAGATCAGAATGGGAAACTAGTTTGCCTCCGGAATTCTTTATCTCAGAAGATACACCATCATGACTTATCTTCGTTCGGGCCATCAGCCATAAATCTGAAACATACTCGAAAACTTCTTCCGAGGATATGTTATATAATTAAGTTCATTTTGAGTTGAATGGAGTTTTTTTTTTGTGTCCCTATTCGTGTCCTGTTTGTGCTGCAGTTTCCGTTAGCTTCCAGGTACAAATAAATTAACTAGTTTTCATAGGAAATACAAAGGAAAAAGTGATTAAGTTGAATGGATAATTAATAGCGTACAGATAAACGCGGACTGCAACTTTCCTTTCAAGAAATTAAAAAAGCGGGTAAGTTTTGTGTAAAAATACAAACCCTTAAAATAATTGTTAAATTATTTTTAACAGATATCGCGGAATGTGCAACGTGACGGGGTGGTGTCTCACCTTGGAACCGACTTAACACCTAAACCAACATTCCTGTTTTCATGAATGTAGTTAATGCATTTTTCATTAATATGAAGTTTTCGAAAACATTGAACATTAAATACTTTTAATTTACTATAAACCAACAAACTCTGGTTGATTCATTTTGAAAGTACGAACACGAACTACCGCTTTGTCAGGAACGATGTTAATTGGCGAATCCAACTCCGGAGTAAAACCAACTTTATGTCATAGTAAAATACTTAACGTGAGCGCTTGCCTTTAAGATAATAAAAACAAGTAATATAAATTTATAATCTATTTTTAAGAATAAAAAAACTTAATACAATATTCGTCATTTATGTATTTTAATCTAAAGCTCTAACATATTATTGTGGGATAAGAAATTTCGCCGTAGCACCAATTTTCTGCTACTTTTCATATCCGGCTCTGGTCTGTTGCCTCCACACAAACTTAATTTTCTACTTATAAAAGGCTAGTTTGATAAATACAGTTATTTACAAAGGATAGAATGTGCACATTAGAAGATCAGTCAACATGTTTCAACGCTTCCATCTCATTTTATGTTATACTCTGCGTTTCGTAGGGCAGCAATAGGCATGCAATAGCTGCACAAACTGCCATAAAGCTATACACTGATACAGCGCTCCAAATTGATGTTTGTAACAAGACCTGTGCCACGTATGGTGTCGCCATGGCCCCTAATCGAGCCAGAGCTGAACAGCCTCCAACTCCAATCGATCTAAGAGCTGTGGGATACACCTCCGGAGTATAGACATAGGCTGCTTGAAAAAGTCCTGCTATCACTCCACGAGCTATAAATAGTACAATCGTCAGGTAGATGCGTCTAAAGGAACAGATAATTTTAACAAAGAATTTGACAAAGGATAATACGATTTACTCTGTAGCCAAAGTGAGGATAATCACACAAGCGGCATATAAAAGGAATTGCAAAGCCATTGTGCTCTTCCTGCCACAGCGCTCGATGATGGCGATTGTTGCGAATATTCCCGGAAATTCAGCAAGTGTTGTCCAAAGAAGATCCATGTAATCAGTTGTTTCTAAGGGTCGACAATCTTCTGCATTCTCTGATATCTCTTTGACACTAGAGGGATTATTGGCGAATAGTTCTGTGGACATAAGAACTAGTCCATAATAACAAAATGAACAGGACATCCAGATCAACCATAACAACAGCGTAGTACGTCGAAGGCCGGGTGTAAGGAGGGATTTTATACTGCCCTTCGAAGTTGTGCAGCCGTCAACGATGAGCCGACCCAAGAGCATGGGTCGTTTGTTATCTTGGGCGATCTAAATAAATTAAGAAATTTGCAGTCAATATCTGAAAAAGTTTGGAGGTTGGAAATAGTCACATTTTCTAGGGTTTTCAATGCCTTTTCTGTGTTTCCATTTGATACGTGATACCGCGCCGATTCTGGCAGCCACTGCAATTTGGTAAAATATGATCATTAACCAGAAGTGCTTCTGAAAATATTTCCTTACTGGAGTTATAATCGCAAATATAAACAGTGGAGCTGCTGATAATCCAAGCAACCATCTCCAGCCAAAGTTTGGAGCTATCGCTAGGGCTAAAGCCACTTCGAAACAAGCACCCAATGCCCAGAAACACTGAAAATACAAAATCAAGTTAAAATATTTAAATTTACGATTATTGATAGTTTTATATTTAAGTCGGAAGGTACGTCGCATCATGACTTGGCAGTGGTTACGTGTCATACTCACATCAAGTAGGACTACGCACTTTGCTCGTTGCTTTGTAGGTAAAAATTCTGCATACAGTGTGACCCTTAAAGAAAGATAAAGTATTATTATTTTGTTATACTATTACGATTAAATTTACAGGCGACAGATGATTAACAACAGCAACAGCAACTAAGGCCTTTAACTAGGTAAGCATATTTTGAATAAAAGCGTTTCATATGTTTCGCAAATTGTCTGGGACTTGGATTTGTAATGTCGGGATTAAGACAATGAAACAGCGATTAACAATTAAGGTGACGGAATTATAAGGCTGATGCACTCTCAGATGATCTGATGTACCATCGCAGTCACATCACCAACAAATTAGAAAGCGTGTCTGGAATAAAGGCGTTTCATATGTTTCGCAAATTGTCTGGGACTTGGATTGCACACACAATACACCAATACGCAAGCAAATAGTGAAGAACACCGAAAGGAAATCGAATAAGTAAATCCATCAGCCGTATACCAAGCAATAACATAGCAATTCCAAATCAGTTGAATGTACGTGAGTTTAGAAGTCCTGATGTGTTGAGCATTGGTTCAATTTTTAGTGAGTCTAACCGTCATAGCATCAGTTCGAATCACACGTTCTTCACTATCATCGTACCAAACGCTATAACTGTATCAGGAGTACAGTCGGTGGCATACAACGATACACAGTGACCGAGTGCGGACATGTTTTCGGTTCGGCGATCGAGTTGAATGAAAAAAGTTGCTTCTATGAGTCGCGAGTGGCTGAAGTGTTATAAAAAGACTATTTATAAACAAATAAATTCCAGTATATAGAAACGGACAAGGCAAAGTAAATATAAATAAATAGAATCAAATAAAAGAGAACGAAGCCACGTGTTGTGACAGTCAAAACGAAGAACACAGTTCAATACAAAAAGTGTGTGAGTAACACGTTAACGGTGTTTACGTGCGAGTGCGCGAACGTTGTGAGTGTGTGCGCGAGGCCACAATCTGTTTGTCCTTCACGCAAAAAAAAAAAAAAGTGAATACTTTCCATAATACGGACGTAGATCCAAAAACAATAAAAAAAAAGCACGCGGTCAATGTGGACGAAAAACAAATGGATGCCAAAATGGCGCCTTGGAAAAGGCAAAATTCAGACGTTAATCTAAAGGCCAAATGCCTTAAAACAAATGAAAATAAGAATACTGACACGTCGATTGTAACCAGCGATGACGAAGACAACACCCATCGTGGCCAGTACTCAGGGGCTGGGAACCAATTCAAAGAACTAGCTGTCAGCGAAACAAATGCAGACGCTAGTAATCAGATCGAGGTCCTCAACAGACTCAGCCATGAGATTAATCGTAAAAAAGAAGAACTGGATAGACAAATGGAGGAAGTTGTTAAACTAAAAAACAACCTGACCCAGAACGAGCGAAAATCGAAAATGGTAGAACAACAACAGCAAGAACAAAGACAACAGCAACCCACAAAGAGAAAGAAAACACGACAAGATAAGGGAATTCAACAGCAGGAATCACATCAACAACAACAGCAGGAACCACATCAACAGCAGGAATCACACCAACAGCAGGACACATCTCGGCAGGAAACATCTCAGCAGGTGCCAGTCAAAAAAAGGGAGAAAGTACCTCCTATCTACGTCAGCTACATGGAGACAAAGGATCTCATAAAATTGGGTGAGTTGACATGTAAAACTTTTAAAACAAAACGAATAAATAATTTTAAGATAAGTATAACATGCGAGGATTTAGAAGGGTATAACAAAATTAAATCGGCATTAGGGAAATCGAAAAGCGAGTACTACACGTACACCCCTAAATCGGAGAAAACTGTCTCCATGCTCCTCAAAGGAGTTGACCCTGCCTTTACTCCCGAAGAGGTGCTCGAAGAACTAAAAAGCTTCGAAAACGATACCTTGAAATTTACAGGTGTGAAACCATTTCCTAAAGCAAATTCTAGAAATAGCAACCGTAAGTTGCCTTTCTTCATTGTGTCGCTAAGCTCCAATAGTAAAATTGATGGGCTTAGATATATTAAACACATTAATCACCAAACAATAAGTTGGGAGAGAATAAAGAAGTCCGACCGCGTATTGCAGTGTATGCGCTGTCAACGCTTGGGGGATGTGGCGTCGAATTGCAATATGCATTTCAGATGCGTCAAATGCCTAAACAAACATATCATTGGAGAATGTCCATTGGGCAAAGAACAGCTTCCGGATAGAAGTAAACTATCCTGTGTCCTCTGTAACAACTAAGGTCATCCTGCTAACTTTAGAGGTTGCCCTAAGTACCAACAACTAAAATCAAAGTTGGAAGCCAAAAAGAAGCAAGTTGAAGAAGAGAAAAGGATGAAAACTCGCTCTTACAACAATTTCGTGGCACCAAGTGTGTCATACGCCCAAATGGCTGGTGTAGTAAAAAATGCACCAATCTTAGAACAATTATGTAATATCATTAAAACGCCTGTTCCAGAGGCACAAACTGATATAACAGCAATATTACTGTCCATACAAGGACAGTTTGCTGCGTTTGATAAAAAATTCGAAATGATCGAAAAAAAAACTGACGGAACAAGTGGCTCGAACGGACATTATATATTCGACCCTCTTTCCAGACGAACCCACACTCTAATCATAACGTTCACTGCGACTGAATTAACCCTAAAAATTATTGCTGTGAATGTTAATTCACTAATCCGCATGGAAATAAGGGATAATCTGCGCAATCTGCGGGAAGCTGAACGCCCAGATGTGTTTTTGGCTAGCGAAACTAAGCTAAATCAAAGGCACAAATTGGGCTACCCAAATGATAAAGTAATTAGACGAGATCGTCCAAATTCCACTCAGGGGGGCGGGGTCGCTGTCTTAGTTAAAAATGGTCTACAACACAAAGTCGTCTACAGTACTAGAAGCCTGCGTTATAGATTTTCCTTTGAAAAGTCAAAAGCATCTATATGTTATCTCTGCTTATGCTCCCGAAGCTCCACAATGTCTACAGTTTATCAATGAACTTGATACCCTTTTTCGAAGTCTCAAGTTAGACTCGGAAAATAATTATTTCTTTATGGCGGGAGATCTCAATTCCAAGCACAGTACTTGGGGTAACCTTATCACAAACACAAGGGGCAATGCGTTGTTCGACTGGTGGCAAACAAACGCTATCGAACATAAACTAGAATTGTACGCTACAAGTACGCCGTCATATCCAAGAGGAAATTCCTTCTTGGATTTACTGTTGCTCGACGAGCGAATACAATTATTAGATACGGATCTAACTACTCGAAATTGTCTTCGTACAATCGAGTACGATAGCGATCATTACGGAGTTGGTGCTGTAATACATGTCCCAAACGAACATTCACTACTTGAGCAGTACAAACAGATACATTCTTTTAATTTCGGAAAAGCACACTGGTCGCGCTTTGATAGGATAATAAAAAAAGAATTACGCTCCAATGGCATAGATCCACCAACTGACAGAAATCTTCATAATGACGAAATTGATCATTATCTTTCGACGATGAACAACATTGTTACTAATACAATGAATTGTTCTATCCCAAAAGTGTCTCACTCCGAGAGCCATACAAACCGGTACAGAAACGCAACGATCGACGAGCTGTATAGGCAAAAGAGTATTCTGCTCTCTAAGTTAAAACTGCTCTACAGACAATTCAGCGATCCAAATAGCCAGGAAATAAAAACAATTAAGTCATTAATTAAAAATCTTCAAAAACTGATCCGTGATAACTATAGATCAGTAATTAATGAGGACTGGAACAAGAGAATTCAAGCCATTAAAGCTAGTGGACCGAATATGTTCCCACAAATAAATAAAGTCTTTCGAAGGAAAGATTATAATGACATCCCATGTCTGCGAGTTCCGCGGACTCCCGAGAATTGTCAAACTCTGCTGAACGCAGGAATTACCCTGGAACACATCAACTCTAACAAAGAGTTCATAATAGTCGAAGATCCGCAAAAAAAGGCGAACTCAATTGGTGCTTGTTTCGAAGCAGTGTATAGATTGAACGAATCGGCTCATTCTAACCTTGACCTGGAAAATAGGGCTCTTCAAAAACATATTTCGTTACGCAATGAACTTAACAATTGGCGTCTCTTAAGTCGAAGTTTCACTATATTTAGTGAAAATAATAGAGCGGATTCCCTGCTTAGAGATCTAAACACTAGTATATTTGTACACAAGGATAAACTGACGGACATTCTTAGATCGATTAAGAACAAAAAATCTTCTGGAATAGATAGTATTCCAAACCTCTTGAAATAGTGAAGGTTTACACTATTTTGTTCAATAACGCTCTAAATAATGCATATTATCCAACCCGATGGAAATCTGCAGTAGTCCATCCCATCCCCAAAAAGGGCAAGGACAGGAGCAATCCAGCCAATCTTCGCTCGATTAGTTTGCTTCCGAACATCAGCAAGATATTCGAGAAAATTATGAATTTTTTTTTTATTAGACTTCTCTCGGGAGAGGCGAACCTATAGCGTCGAGTGGGCGCCCCGAGATGCCATCAAATAACTGTTGCAGTTCTTTTTGAACAGTTGCAGGTTGTAACGCTCCGGGAACACTCGCGTGGGAAGGGAGTTCCACAGCTTCCCCGCTCTGTAACGGAACGAGTTCTGATACAGGGATGTTCGCGCTGTCGGGAAATGAACCACAAACGGGTGCGATCCGTCGGATTGTCTTGTGGAGCGCATATAGACCGAATTGTGTGGAACAATGCCAAGAATCTCCGAAGAACAGCACCCGTGATAATATCTGTAAAACAGACAGAGGTCGGCCACGCGCCTTCGATGTGATAGCGACTGTAGTCCCGACGTCAGCGCCGAGTCCCCGATCAGGCGGATCGCTCGTCTTTGTACGCTCTCAAGTAGGTCGAGGGTATGTTTAGGAGCCGAGCTCCAAACATGAGAGCAATATTCGAGCGCGGGTCTAATTTGAGATTTATATAGGAGAAGAAGTTGGGCCGGAGTAAAGTATTTCTTGGCTCTAAAAAGATAACTCAGTTTTTCTGAGGCTGATCTGGCGATACCCGATACGTGTTTATGCCATGATACATTCCCACAGACCGTGACGCCGAGCAATTTCAAGCTTTCCCCAGCCTCGAGGGCCCGGCCACTCATCATCAGCTGTGGAACCGATGATCCAGTTTTCTTTGTGAATGTTGTATACTGGGTCTTCGATGCGTTGAAGTCGACAAGATTGGCCTTTCCCCACTGCAGGACTTTATCTAGATCCTGGTTCAGAGAGTCAATCTGTCTACATCTCAGCTGGTGCGACGTAGATGCACCAATCGGCCGATCACACGAAAAGGAGGAAACAAGCGTACTATCATCCGCAAAACTGAACACTTTGTTGTCCGTTTTCTCCAACAAATCGTTTATGTGAAGCAAGAACATGGTTGGAGCCAAAATAGAACCCTGGGGCACCCCCGAATTAACAGGATACAGATCCGAACACTCGCCGTCCACAACAACCCGGATCGATCGATTCTCAAGGAAACTCCTCGTCCAGTCGCAAAGCAGTTGAGAAAGTCCATATGAACAGAGTTTGCTCAGCAATGCCCCGTGCCACGGTCAAAAGCCTTGGAGATATCCAATGCGACCGCCCTTGACTCACCATGCCGTTCAATCGCAGATGTCCATATATCGGTTATAAGTGTCAAAAGGTCTCCCGTGGACCGCCTGCCACGGAATCCGTATTGACGATCATTCAGAAGTCCGTTGCACTCCAAATACTTAACCAACTCTGTATTGATGACTTTTTCCATTACCTTAGATAAAATAGACAGTAATGCTATCGGACGGTAATTTTGTGGGAGACACGTTTTTCCCGTCTTTGGGATTGGCTGAACTCGAGCGATTTTCCAGCAGGCAGGAAAGGTCCGCCGTGCATAAGATAAGCGGAAGAGTCTGCCAAGAACCGGCGATAGTTCTGGAGCACAGTTCTTAAGGACCATTGCTGGTATTCCGTCCGGGCCGGTTGCCTTCCTACAATCCAGTTCACGTAGAATGCGTTGAATAGTGCGCGGACGAAATCTCACATCCCGCATGGAAGACTGTACCGGCGAGATCACAGGTGGCTCCAAAAGGCCGGGATCGAGGTTCGAATTCGCGGAAAATAAACTCGCGAACACATTAGCTTTATCCTTTGGATTCGTGACTAACGTCCCGCTGTCTGTCACCAACGGAGGGAAAGAGGAAGATGCGAAGTTACCGCCGACAGCTTTTGCCATTGACCAGAAGGAGCGCGACCCAGTTGGGCACCGAAGGAGCTTATTGATCACCCTGTCGTTGTGAGCCTTCTTCGCGATATCAATCGCCTGGTTGCACGCGTTTCTGATTCTAACAAAATTCGTTCTGTTAACATCGGTGGGATTGGAGCGCCATTGCTTAAAAGCTCTATTTTTTGCCGCTGTAATCAGCTCGCATTTTTTATCAAACCAAGGTTTATCAGACGAACTTCGTTTGATGGAATGTGGAATATACATCTCCATCCCCAGAAGAATAATCTCCGATACCGACTCCGCGCAAGCGTTAACATCGGAGTTTCCGAAGCACACCTCCGACCATGGAAAGGATGCGAAGAAATCTCGCATATCGTCCCAGTTAGCAGCCCCATACTTCCATACATGGCGAAGCTGCCTAGGCCGGTTATTCGCTTGATATGCAAGTGCTTGCGCGACAGATACCAAGCAGTGATCTGAGTTTCCCAGTGGCGCAGAAACCTCTACGGTATAAATACTCGGTTCGGATGTCAAAAACAGATCCAGGGTGTTCGCATAATCGCCTCGGGCATCCGGTACTCGCGTTGGCTCCCCCACGAGTTGAGTCAAGTTGTGGCTTACAGCAAACATCTCCGCCAGCCTCCCAGCCTCGTCGGTTCTGTTAAAATGTAACAACCAGTCGGAATTGTGCACATTAAAATCGCCAAGGACAACAATGGAAGCTGGGTGGTTGATCTGTATCCAGTCGACGGTATATGAAAGATGTTCGAAAAATGTTACCGGTCGATCGTCATTCGGGGAGCGGTAAAGACAACAAAGAAATTTAACAAAATTCCTCAGTACGACCCTCAACCATATGATGTCAATATTATTGGGCTCCAACGCCTCCATCCTCTGGCAAGCCAGATCGGACCGTGCAAAGACGCATACTCCGCCCGTAAAACGGAATCTCGAATGTAAGTCGTATCCTGAGCAACGAAGATATGTCGAATCAGTTGACGAATCGACCTGGGTCTCAGTTAGGGCAAGGATATCAGGTTTCGCTGTTTGCAAATATTGGTGGACGGCGTTTACATTAGTATTGGTGAAACCGATGCCCCTGATGTTACAAAATGCCGTCACCAGTCGAGCGTGGGCCGAGCCTCGAGAGCTCGCCCGGTTATGCGATGACGAACCTCTCAAAGTTCCATTATTTATCATGATAAATATGTTCCCCCTGACATAGTCCCCCCCGGAGATCCGAATGGGAGACTAGTTTACCTCCGGAATTCTTTATATCAGAAGACACCATCATGACTTATCTCCGTGTCAGTCCGGGCCATCAGCCACACATCCGAAACACCGTCGAAGATTTCTCTCGACGATATCGTGGAATGTACAGCGTGACGGGGTGGTATCTCGCCTTGGGACCGACTACCACCTAACCAACCTTTTCTCGAACCGGTCCATCAGCCAAGCTCCGAAAGATGGCCAGGGATTTCTCCCGACCATTTCACGGAGCCTAAAGCTTGATGTGGTGGTATTTCACCGGGCGCACAGGGCGTTGGGACCCCGGCTACCACTCGGCCTTTAGTCGCCTCTTACGACAAGCTGGCCTAGTTGTGAGTATATTCTAACGCCCTACTCACAGGGTGCAAAGCATTGACTAACTGGTGTGAGGAAAATGGTATTATTCCGAACAACCAGTTTGGTTTCCGTTCGCAACATGACACCGTTCATGCTGCGGCAAAACTTGTTTCCGACATACAATGGAACAAGGCGAAGCGACAATGCACAGGAGCCTGTTTGGTTGACTTTGAAAAGGCTTTGGACACCGTATGGCTAGAAGGGCTGGTATATAAGTTATCAAATCTAGGTATACCCGAATATTTATTATACATTATCTACGATATGGATAATGGGTAAACAATTTGTAGTGAAATGTGGAGATATAATCTCTAACAAGACTTTCCACATCAAAAACGGTCTACAACAGGGAGCAGTGAATTCTCCCATTTTATTTAACATTTACACTAGTGGTCTAGTGGGTTCTCTCAACCATGCAATTGCGTATGCCGACGACATTGTGGTGTATAGATCTGGAGAAAAGATTGATGTCATGAACAGACTTCTGGAAGATGATTTCAACAAAATCAAACGTTTTTGCGACGACTGAAAATTAAAAATAAATTTCCAGAAAATAATCTTCCTCTACAAGTAAAAACTGTAGTCAGATACCTTGGAATCTGGCTTGATCAGTATCTTTACTTTGATAAGCATACAACAGCTGCTCTTACAGCAGCTAAAAACGCATATGCAATGACACGAAGACTCTTTCGTAGTAGTCTGCTGGACCCCAAGGTGAAAATAATTTCATACTCAGCATTCATCCGACCAATATTGGTGTATGGCTGCCCGGTATGGTACAACATATCCCCATTTTACATGGAGAAGTTTCGGGTGTTCGAGAGGCAGTGTTTGCGTTCCTGCCTCGGAATGTATAGAACCCCAGAATCGCAGTATAAGAAATACTGTGCGGATTCTCTATACCACACGGAGAACCAACCCACAATCCTAACCTAACATGCAAAAACCATCCCCACGATAGCATACATCTCCCAATCCGCAATAGCATACATCTCCCAATCTGCAATAAAATATTTTCCAAACTCCCAACAGAATATAATTCAACAGAATATATTCTAACCATCCGCGCATTCATTTTCCCAAAATTGCTTCGGTCAATTCTCTATATTTCCTCCTTGCGACCAAGCAATCTCAATTTCCCCGAAGCTCATATGCCTTAACCAAGCGCATATCCAAATTCTCAACGGAACATTAACAGCCAACCAAGCGGCATACATTTCCCCGAAATGATTTCGGTTAACATTCTATCTAAACGATATCCCTTGCTTGCACCCAAGCAATTTCAATTTCCTGGTATACACAACCAACGAATCCAACTTAGCTTATACGGCAAGGATTCGCTGGAACTAAACTCATATGCATAGGCATAGCAACACTATTCTTAGGAAGTGGCAATGAGTTTACGACGCCACTACCATAACGCAATGGATTTTCAATTCCATGAGTCAGTCGCAATTTATCCGCCGTAGCGCCCAGAACGAAGTCGAAAACCGTTATTCGAAGCGTACAAACACTAGCCAATTTTATCCACAGGAGTGCCCCAAAGTGTGAGAATCACAACCTAAGTCGAGGTTCGGGTCAATTCTAATCTTTCAATGAGGTCGAGTAAAGTCGCGAGCGAAAGTCAAATCTCGGTGCAGAACAATTTAGCGTACGTTCAACTGGGACGCGTAACCATTGAACAGTGAACCAATCTACCTTGTAGAACAATTTTGTGTGCAGTCATCCATGAACCCAAAAGGTTAATCCTCAGTGTATAACCATTTAGCTCTGTAGATCAATTTTGTGTGCAACCTTTTATGAATAAGAGAAGTTAAGCACCCAAAGAGAACAAATAAAAGTAAACCTATGTTCGATTAGCCGAAGTGTTTTATTCCTTCCTCCATTCGTCGATGGTGTATCGCCGTAGTCCAGTGCTCGCGGACGACGTGTTCGCGCTCATTGCTCCCACTCGCATTAACATTGTCAGCAGAAGGTGGACAGACGAGGGAAAGTGGTATTTGTAGAGACGCGCCTTCCTACGACCCTAGGAACAGTCGGTTTTATCCCGTCCCAAGGAACGCGGTGACGCGCACGATTTTATGGACGCGGAAAATGGAAAAGTGGGAAGAAAGTGAATCAGGTACCCGTGTCTTGGCGCAACACACCTCCTAAACCCCCACAATACTACCCCAATAAAGTCCTGTAATGCATATCAGGACTAAACAGAATAGATAACTTCATTATTAAGATTATTCGTGGTCACACAACAAGGGCAATGTGCAGTGAAAATGATTTCATTTCGGGAGCATTCTATCCCAATGATATGTATATGGAGAGTACTCTCCAGAATGGGTTCATTCCCCCAGAAGCGTTCCCTTTCTTGGATAAAAAAGGACTTATCCAAGATAAACGCGGAGTCCCTATTATTTACCACGCTTTCCGTGGTGCCAGGGATAAACGAATTCTCCACGAGAATGATATCTCTAATTTTCCAGAGCGCCTGCGTTTTAGTATGGTGATCAGTGAAAAAGATAAATCAATAAAAGATCGATCCCATCCCAACTGGTGGTGGATCAGTGATGAAGAAAGGACTACACGTCCCCAAACATAATATGCCTCTTAGGCGCACCGCTTTCCTCCCCCTATCGCCAATTCCCAATTACTTTTTTTTATTTTCGTGTTTAATTTGATTTTAATTTTTTTTTGCATTCCTTGTTTATGTTTGTCCGTTTTGTTTCATTATTCGATTTTTTATTTTTTGCGTGTCAACCCCCTATATATCTAATTATATCTATATATAAAAAAAAAAAAAAAAAAAAAAAAAAAAAAAAAAAATTAGAAATAGTACATGATGTAGAAAAAAAAATAGAATACATTTAAAAAAGAAAACATATCAATTATTGTGACATGTTATAAAAACAATTATTGTACGCCGAAAGGCATAAGAAAAATAATAATGTATAATTTAGAGTGCTTGCGAAGAGCCAGTAAGTTAATGTAAGAGTGATATTTGTAAAATAGAAATTAACATTTAGTCTTAAGTAAAATATGTAATTAATTTGTTAAATAAATGTGGATATAAAACAAAAACAAAAAGTACAGTCGGTGGAAAATTCCCACTTAACCCCACAAAACCAGTCGCCATAATTCTGAGTAGTTAACACTCCCGACCTACTTCTCGCTATCGCAAGAATATTCGAATACATTTGTGTTGTATAACGCGTTCGAAGAGAGCCGTGAATTAGTTGAAAACGTCCATCTATCGAAACAGCCTGCAAAGACCTTCAATGGCAGTTATTGAAACAAATGATGATCGAACATTGCCACTTTACTTTAGGAGAGCTTTCACAAGAACTATTAATCCTTCAGTTCGCAACATTTCAATTGATATTCTGAAACACGTCACAGCACAGCTTGTTGCAAAAGAGCTGAGTTTTCTTCAAATCGATCTGCGCAGAAAAGCGATTTTTTTATTACTAAAAACGCTGCCATTGTTATCGAGATCTGACCATCAGTGACTTTTTCCTGCTTAAGAAACACAAATAACCAATTCGTGGTATCCGTTTTGAGTCGATTGAAGATATAACAAAAAAAAAATAGCTGACAGAATCTCAGGTGATCCCGGAATATGCATATAAGAATGTACGGTTGACTGAATTCCGCATCCGGAAAATACTTTTAAATGAAGCATATTTTGAAGGAGACAAATAAATTTTGATTGTTAATTTTTGCGACTTTCATTGGTCCAGTCCCGGTTATACTTAATAGAGTATAAACACGCAATTACATTTTATCGCTCTTAATCAAAGGCAAAAATAATACTTACGATTGAGGTACACATCCAATTGCGAAGCCCACTAATCCTCGTAACAGAAGTAACCATCCGAAGCTTGGCGCCACTGCGCTGAGAAGTCCATACAAGAACAACAGTATTCCACAGAGGGTCAAGGCCTTTAGAAAAAAATGAACAAAAATTATAAAAATCATTTCATGTACCGAACTTCATTGGCTTGTTGACCTACAGGCTTCCTACCATACCGATCACTCAGCTGTGTCCAAAACGTTGAGCTTAACATCATTCCCAAGAAGACAACCGTCGTCACGAGAGCTTGTTGATATCTCGAAATGCCCCAATCGCAGTGTAAGGCGGGTCCCAAAACGCTAAGAATTGTCATTTCCATGGAATCCGCCATCCAACAGAGGCCAACGCACAAAGACAGTTTGACATGGAACCATCCAAAGCCCAAGGCGTTCACAGCTTGCTGTACAGTAAAAGTGTCTGTCAAAAGAGATTAAATATTCTTTGACAATTTCAACAAGAAAACTCAAAAGTAGTTTCAACTTTTAATTTCTCGAGGCTATGTTTTAAGAAGATTTATTATACTGACCATCAGGAACAACAGTCACGGAAGACAATTCAAATTCTGGCCCAATTCCTGGGGTAACAGTCGTTGTTGTACTGCCGTTGGCTGGAGGAATGTTAACACCAACCATTTCTTCATACCCTCGACTATAGCCAGGCCGACGGACACCCATTGTATTGATCTAGTAAAAAAGAGAAGGACATCTTATTATTATTTATCCAAGAGTTCAGTATTTATGTCGCACACGAAAGTTTTACTAAGCCTGGTAAGGTTCCGCACCCAATTAAAGATTGTTATGCTGAAAATAATTCCCTATATCGTTTAAAAATTTCCATAGTTTAGACAGAAGTCTTTAGATAAATATCATTATCATAATAGTAATTAATTTATTCTGATAACGACGTATCTTGAAGCTAATCGAAAATATAACCTCAATCCTTCAAAAGTAGAATTTAAAAATATATTGTACGCTTTCAATCTCGTATCGTCTGTTTTTCATTCTACGTCCTCCATTCTCTTTATTTGTCTCACATGTTTGAGTGGCAACCACCTAGGTATAACAAGATTTCTAAAAGCGTGCCGCCGTATCGCAGCTTTCTCTTTTGCCTAACCACGACTACCTTAAATACCTTTGGAGACTTGTGCAGCGTTTGTTTGCCAACTTATCAATGCACCTCACGCCTGTCTCAAAATAAAAGAAATTTCTCCGCCCGTATCTAGTAAGTGACCCACGCTTGTTGTTGCCTGGAAATATTATGCGAACGCTATAAATTGTTTATCCACCTTTCGCTGATTTGCTTTCGCACAAGACGCCAATAAAGGCGCCGTGATTAGCGGTCGCCGCAAGGCAGTATCAACTGGATACTTTTCTTGAGAAGTCAAATATTGAGTTATAGCGCCCGAAGAGAATTGTCTTCGTATTCTTCTTCATTGTTTTTCTTGTATTTCGACCTTCAGATATTTTGAAATATCTACTTTCACTACATTCGACATTAATGTTAATTCAGAGTCAACATAGATGTTATACAAAACCCGAAAAACAAGCAACAAAACGCCCTTGCTCCGAAACCCTGTGGGAGTTGGTCAATCGGCGAACCTTCGGAACACGCTTTATTGCAAGTTTTGATCGTGTAAAAAGAATTTTCGTATTGCGACTTATTTCTTGATTACTTTATAGTGTAATTAACGCTTTGTCGACCAGGTTCGGTGCATACAACTCTTAAGCCAGTGGAGCTGATCGAACGCGCTGCATATGACGGGTGCATTGAACTTATTATAGAGGTTGCTCGAGCATGTTGAGCAGAAGAAGATGTTTACGTTAATTCAGGAAAGAAAACCTTAGGAATGCTGACAGCGATTGCAGGTATCGACGCCGTATTGACGCAGCCATGGGTACTTGGTGGTCGACGAGTTTTTCTGTTCCGGTTGACGTAGTCTGGCAACTGAGGCAAGACGTAATTGATCAGTGTCACATATGCCAGTCGGTGATCATAGGTCCAGTCATGGTTCCGAACCTTCTTTCAGTGTTCTCTTAGAGAATGCAACCTAGTATCTAATAGGGGCTGCTTATTGAAAGATTTTTAGTGAGTGCGGCAAACCGGATTTTGTCTTTTTCAATAAAACATTCTTACCTGTTATGCGCCGACTGAATCTCCCCGTCTTTACTGGGATTAACAACTTCGATGACATAAGTAGGTAAACATGTTTTGTGGTGAGGTAACAATCGAACTTGGAACTACATTATAATTAACTGTTATCACTAGCGAAAGCACTTTAAGACTTCACAATCCCCAAAGTGACAGAGCTGTCGTCGAATAATGTGGGAAAATGCGCCTATTACCATGACTAACTTTCCGCTGGCAGTTTTCGTTGCCAACCACAACGAAACATCTAATAATGTCCAATGATCGCGCATTTGTTAATCCTTTCGATTATAATCCAATACAATGTCTTGGCAGCAACCGCTTATTTTTGAAGCACCATACGTCGTACATCAAATACCTAATCCCTCTTTGGACAACATATCTACAGATCCGCGGTATTAACATTTTAATAGCTCGCAGCATCGGGCTCTTGATTAATCTTTTTTACATGAGACACCGTGAAACGCTGATGAGGGTCTAGAACCTTTTGATTACGATTAAGTCGTCAATATCTCTAGGAAGCATCACTAAAGGTGCTATTCATTTCGAACTATGCCTTTTTTTTTAATCCACAATTATTTCGAATACGATTACAGATCTTAAGGTAAATTCTATTTTATATGTATCACTTTTGCATTTACTTTCTGACTGTGCGCATGTACATTACACATTATCTATTTTTTGTCTTATTGCTATTTGTATATATATATATATATATATATATATATATATATATATATATATAAATATATATAAATATATATATATATGTATATATATATATATAAATATATATATATATACATATATATATATATATATATATATATATATATATATATATCACCGGCACCACAACCGGGATCCGGTCTTGGCCTTATTTAAAAAACCTCTCCACCGGCACCGATTTCGAGCCGATGTCATCCAGTTTGGCACTCCCAGGCTCTGGGGGTCCTGGTCTATGCCATCCCTCCATCGCAGACAAGGTTTGCTGCGCTGTCTCCATCCATACATCCTGCCACTAAGGTCTTCCCGATCATTCTCTTCTTCGCTTATTTGAGCCAGGTGTCCCGGCCACCGGAGCCTACCGAGATTAATTTTTTCTTACAACATTAGCTTCAAAGTAGATCGCGTACAACTCATGGTTTTAGCGTCTTCGGAATCGTCCTCCTTCACATACGGGGCCAACAATTCTCTTTAAGACCTTTCTCTCGAACGCGGCTAAGACTTCAGAGTGTCTTTTATTGAGCACCCAGGTCCCGGATCCATACATTAGTGTTGATAAGACCATGGTCCTGTACAGTAGTAGATTGGATGTTCTGGAGAAATTTCGGGATTTAAAGGGCTTGACTGTGAATTATAGGACCAACCAAAATTCAGTTTGTCCCCATTGTCACGATGTGGTTGTGAATTCTAATTTTGTCTCAAATTCACTTCCGTCATTACCATTCTATATATATATATATATATATATATATATATATATATATATATATATATATATATATATATATATATATATATATATATATATATATATATATATATTCATATATATTATGTATATATACATATATATTGTTGCAGTTCCGCAACATACATACCAGCGTATACCAGTCGAAAAAAAACATACCACACGGAGCGCCACCTATTGCCGAATAGACAAAGCAAAATGGTCTATTCATGTGACGTTTTCCGTGGTACTGTTTTCACGCGGTGCTGGTTGTACTGTTTTTGTAGACAGTATAGTTTTTCCTTTAAAATACAGGGCAAAGCCACTGATTGCTTTCAACCCGGCGAAGGCCAGGACGATCCGTGTCCCTGTGCAATCCAAGTTGACATACAGTCTTCACGTGTCACCCCTGGATAGCCACTTTGGCACCCGCCAAGTAGTGAACCATTGCATGCAGCGATATCCAGAGAAAGATCGGCGCAAGGCTAATAACCGTGCCCGTAAAAACAAACTATTATGAAAGATTCAACAATCCTGGAATATCGACCGGATACACGACGACGACCACGGAAACGAAAATGGCTAAACGATTTGAAAATGTTCTCATGGAACGTCCGCTCACTATACAGAGTTCGAGCCGCACTGGAGCTAGCCGATGCCCTGTCCGAATATAAGGCTGACATAACAACACTACAAAAAATAAGATGGACGGGGAGTGGTGTTATTCAAAGAAACGAGTATGACATTTATTACAGCTGTCATGCAAAACACCATGTGCTCAGAGTAGGCTTTCTAGTCAGCCAAAAACTGAAGCCTGCCATTATCGGTTTTAATGCAATAAACCAAAGACTGTGCACTTTTCGCATGCGAGGCAAGATTAAGAACATAAGCCTCATAAACGTTCACAGACCTACAGAGGAGTTGTGGGGGTTCTTAAAGCTCGCCTGAAGAACCGCACATAGTCGCAACCCATATTTGCATCCCAATCACCAGCATACCTGAAACATTTCCTTTCTCAAGGACATTTAATGCATTCAACACATTATCTAAAGATCCCTAAAAAGAACTGCGTTATTCAAATTCCCTGAAAGAATTCTTTAATCCACATTCAAAATATCTGAAAAGAATTTCTCTCACAAGGGCATTGCCACATGCATCAATGCATCTCAGCATCAGCAACCAAGAACCGAATTTTATATTGGTGTAAATATTCACGCAGGAAATCGACCCTTGAGTTGCCATAGATGCCGAGAAAATTCACCCATTAGCAAATGTATACCGCTGAGTCGTTTTCCATCATCCGACCGAGCCGGTCGGGTCTCCGTCTTCCACTCCCCGCAGCGCGCCGGGGAGACGTATTAATCCAAGAGTCGTAGTCGGGTTGCGCCCAGAGCTTAAACCTTTAGTCGTTTTATTAGTGCAAATGTCGCGAATTAAAGAGGATATATCAACAAAATTGCTAAGTGCTCAACAGAAAATAAGTTTTCATTCAATCGCGAAATGTGTGTGTAAAGAGCATACCTGCTCTATCCCATTAGCTTAATTTATAAAAATGATAGGAAAGTAACTATAACATCATAAAACAATAAGTTCATTGTAACAGTTTAGTATTCAAAGTTCAAGTGTACGCTTAATGTTTGATCAGTTTTATAAACCCCATTAATTAAAAACAAAAACACGAACGCAAATAAGTTAAATAAAATAGAATTCCTACCATAAACCAAACCTATGCGTTTCATTTACTTTCCTTCTGGTGAGCGGTTCGTTGCGGAGTTTTGTTTCTCAGGTGGACTATTCAGATCATTTAGTGAGGATGGCGATAGAAGTGAACCCGTGCTGTACGCCGGCACACATACCTCTTCCCCATAGAGTCCCCTGAGGACGAAAAGGAAGAATACCACGAGAACATCGAACGGGCCATAAATGCCTGCCCAAGATACGATGTGAAAATCGTTCTTGGTGATTTGAATGCAAAAATAGGTTGGGAGCCGGTTTTCAGGCACTACGCAGGATCCCATAGTTTGCATGAGAACACTAATGACAATGGACTACGAGTCATCGAACTGGCAGCATCAAAGAACTTAGTAGTCGCGAGTACCAGGTTTCCGCGTAAAGATATCCACAAAGCCACCTGGGTATCACCTGATGGAGCCAGTCGAAACCAAATTGACCACGTGCTGATAGATCGCCGCTACTCCTCGAGCCTGATGACGGTACGAACGTACCGAGGTGCCAACGTCGACTCGGATCACTATCTTTGTTGGTACAGTTTTCTGAGCGCGGATTGCCTTACGGAGACGTATTGTATCCGCGGATCAGGTTCGGATGAACACGGCTGCCTTACACAATGAAAATACCATTAACACCTTTGGTCATGGGCTAGGAGTCGCCCTCGATGAGCTCGACGGAGGGGGAGTAAGTCCTGGGGCCACAATGCCGGGCATAGGAGAGAAATGGACACGCCTTAAGAAAACTGTCATTAGTACTGCCAACTCCATCTTAGGCAGTAGTCGCAGAGATTGGAGCGACTGGTTTGATGATGAGTGCAAACTAGCAACTGAACGTAAGAATGCTGCGTACCGGGCAATGCAGCAGTCACATAGGACGCGCGGGTACGCGAGGAAAAATACAAAGATCTGAAAAAAGACAAAAGAAATGTGTCTGAGAAAAAAACTTGTCTGTGAAATAGAGAAAAGTAGAGAGGTCTGCACCAGGCCCGGAAGTTCTACCAAATAATCCGCAGTATGACACAGTACACACCACACTACACTTACTGCAAGGATAAAGAGGGTAATCTGATCACCGATACTGAAGGCATTCTGGAGCGATGGGAAGTGCACTTCAATGAATTGCTAAATGGTCAGCTCACAGAAGAATTGGAGGCTACACCAATTCAAAATCAAGACCAAATGCTGCCGTCACCAAGCATTGAGAAAATATTAAAAGCCATAAGGCGGCTCAAATCAAATAAAGCCCCCGGAGCTGATGGCATACCAGTTGAGCTGATCAACAAGGAGGGACAGCGTTACATCATGCAATTCATGAGATCGTGGTGCATGTATGCGAGCAAGAGGATATGCCGGAAGATTGGCGTCGTTGCACGATGGTCAAAGGCATTCTCCAACCCTTACGTTACTCAATCCTTTTACCTTACCCTCGTCCGTCCACTGCTTGATATTCAAGCTAGTCAGATATCGTTTTCTTATGACAAAATGCATATGTGTAGAATCGAAAGTATTCAACGTCGCTGCCTTCGGTTCGCTCTCCGAGGGCTAAGATGGGAAAACGTCTTAATCCTTCCCCCGTACATTAAGCGCCTCAAATTAATCAACCTTAGAACCCGTGAGGAGCGCGGGGTTGTGGCTGACATAATGTTCATTCATCGGGTCTTCTCTGGGTCTCTGCACATACCTCCTTAACTTAATTCCTCTAAACCCAAACCCTCGGAATACGCGCAATCCTCGCCATCTCTACACCCCCCCTCTCCTCTTATGGTCTATACGAACCTCTTTCGCGGATGCTGAGAAATGCCAACTCCAATTCCACCTTGTTCGACTTCAACCTCTCTACCCATATTCCAAAGCACCGCCTCCTAAACCATTCTCACCACCAATCTTAAGCGGCGCTTCTACACTTTACTATAACCTGCCCCACCCGCCGCCCACTCTCCCGCCTTCTTAATTTGTCCTAGTTACCATTCGTTAAGCATAGTTAAGATAATTCTTAAACTCTCTAGTTTGTAACTTATATATATCGGGTTTTCCAATAGGGACTCGACAACTTTTTTTTTTAAATAAAACGCACACCATTTGAGATATTTCAAAAACTTTATTACCGGCTTGAAGTACAATCAAACAATTTATGAATGGAATTCGATTTCGTTCATATCGCTACCGCGGGCACGTTTGCAGCGGTCGATTCGTGGGACCCAATTTTCGATGACTCGGCCAAACAAAATAGTCTAGAGGCGTTAAATCGCACGAACGAGGCGGCCAACCGGCTGGCCCATTTCTTGAAATAACACGCTCATCAAACTTACTGTTCAATAAATCGATTGTATCGTGTGCTGTGTGGCTTGTGGCACCGTCCTGTTGAAACCACATGTCGCCCAAGTCCATATCTACCAATTGGGCCAATAATAATTGGTAATCATGGCGCGATAACGATGGCCATTCACAGTAACGTGACGGTCGTTATCGTCGACGAAAAAATATGTCCAATGACGCCGCCTGCATGCAAACCGTACCAAACAGTTATTTTTTGTGGATGAAGTGGTGATTCATGAAGCACATGCGTATTTTCATCCGACCAATAACGCATGTTTTGCTTATTGACGAACCCATTGAGCCAAAAATGAGATTCGTCACTGAAGATGATTTTGCGATGAAATTCATTATCTTGGCGCATCTTTTCCAGAGCCCAATCGGAGAACGTACCACGCTTCAAATGGTCCATCGGCTTCAATTCTTGAGTCAGCTTGATCTTGTATGGGTGTAAACTAAGATCCTTATGCGAAATTCGCCATAAAGTGGTCTGGGCGATTTACACTTCTTGAGAACGCCGTGGAATTGACTGATTTGGATCGTTTGCTACGGACGCCTAAACGGCAGCGATATTTTCGACACTTCGACCAACCCGTTGTCTCACTGGCACGACAATATCACACAACGAATATGTAGACTCAATTTTTTGCACTAAACTTGTTATTGCCTATCTACTAGGGCGAGAATTATGACCGTAAATTGGAATTTACGTTCTTAAAGTTGTAGTAAATTTTTATAACATGTTAATTGTAGTAAATTTTTATAAATTGTAGACGTTGTTCGTTCGTGTACTTAACCACGATGAAAATGTTGAGTTTACTGAATAAACCGACAGTAACAGTTTGATGATTAGTGAAAGGAAGCGTTCACAAATTAAATTCAAAGTCAAGTCCCTATTGGAAAACCCGATACTTTAGATGTAGGTAATTACGTTGCTTGAATTAAGCCAATAAATGGGGTGGTAGCCCCACTAAACTTAAACTTAAACTTTATTTTTACCTCTTGTTATTCTCGAGTTCTTGTTTCTTCGTTTCTTTTAATCTTAATTGGATTGTCTATTAATTTTTAACTATAATAATCTTTTTATAATTATTTCACCTCTACATACATTGTAATTCCCAACCTACCTTCAACTTTCCCACTCATTGATCAACTACTGGTGTATGAGAAGTCCGGCATATGTTAATTTGAAGACGCCATCTACTAGTCCTTTGATTCCCTCCCATTAATTTAACTCTAACTGGCTCTCGTTTTCTGCATTTCCGTTTTCTCCTTTTCAACCTTTATTTTTCTTTTCACTTTTCTCTCTTCCTTTCTCGTCCACCGATTGGCCTTCTAACATGTCTTGTGGCAACCCGACTTGTAGGATTAGTAATGCCAATGCCGACTTCGTTTGCTGTAAAGGCATCTGGGGCAAATCTTTCCACGCCACCTGCGAGGACTGAACAAAGGTAACACGCACTTCGCAAAGTAATTTCCGGACAATCTCTTGTTCTTCTGCGATGAATGCATCGACGTTTCGCCTTCTCACGTCTTTTTGGCAATTAAGTGACTAAGCGACGCAATCGAGAGCTCCCATAACACTACTTAGCAATTGCTCCCATGGCAATTATAGACAAAATCTCACACATCGAGAGCAGCCTAAGGTGTATTGACGACCTTGGCTCTCTCCACCACAAGTTGCTCTCAGATATCACCTCCCTCATTAAAGACAACAACAAAACAACCGCCAATCAACTTACTTACTCGCTTAACGAATCCCTTAACTCACTAACAAACGAGTTACTCCAATCCATTCGTTCTGACATGGATAAAAGCCAACAATCGACGTCCAAAAATCGCCTGTTCATTATACCAGCTATCTTTTTGGGAACACTCTCCACAAGCTGAACAGTCTTAGTGAGGAGCTCGCTTCATCGCGCACCTCCACACAAAAACAACATATCTCGGCGGAACCTACCTCCTTACTCGAGCTTGCTCTCTCCAAACTAGACATCGTCGTTAATGAACTCGGCCAGCTTGACAACGTTTTTTCATCCGTTCGTATGAAGAAAACCAACCTCCACACCCCCCCCCCCCCCCCCCGCGCGATGCGAGACGTCTCTATATGATGAACTTCAGAACGTAACCCCACCTCCGCCCCAACCCGCTATACCGCAACAACCCCCCACCGCCTTCTCCATCAACCGACCACCCGTCCGCATCCATGACGCCCCAAGCCGACCCCCCACCAATAGTTCATTTCGACACATCTGGGACACCTGCAGAATGGCAAGCTCGGATCAATAAGCTTGAGCATTCAAATCAAGCAGTTACATCATATATGTTAAAGGGCGCACCTAAAACCGCGAACTCTGCTTGGATCTCTGAGTTCTTTCTGATGAAATACAACATTTAAAGGAATTTCACTCGCTTCCCGGCAGTAAGAGTACACCCAGTTTCCGCTTAGTTCTCAACTGCAGATATGATTGCATTTTCCGCTCGAAAAACCGTGGACACTTTATCGGCAGGATGACTTTATCCTTAAGCAACTCCAACAAACCAACTAAACACTTGCTCTCTATAAATAAACCCACACTAGGTAATAATAACAGTACTCTCCACCTTAAAACAGCACTCACTTCTCTTTCAAAATCGTCCGGAGTAGCTCACGTTCCACAAGAACATATGTGTCCTTGTCTCGTTTAAGTCGGACTCCCTACAATCCTCCTTTTTTTTTGATCCAAGAATCAGTCCCAATTGGCGTCCGAGGTGTAAGGACGGCAATAAACCAAATTTATATTAAACTAAATTTATATTAAACTAAATTAATAAATTTATATTTAAATTTTACTAAATACTTGTATTTTTATTGGAATCAACTAAATTTCCGGCATCTTTTATAAAAAATCGGTCGTTACTCGTCCCGAAGTCCCCGGAAGCACGGGCGCGATCGCAACGAGCTTCCTCAGGAGCGGTTTTGAGAGATCCCTCGTCCTTCTAAGGACAAGGAGACACGCTCCCTGAGAGAGAGGCTACTACACCAGTATGGTTTCCTCACCGGAAGGACTATCACGGATGTTGGAGTTTTCTTCCAACATCCTTTTTGCCCCTGAGAATGGCAGCGAAGTCAACGTAATCACCACCGATTTCAGCACCACATTCGACAAAATACTCCACAACCTTATCTTCTTTAAGCTATTCTCCCTTGGTTTCGAATCCTTACTGATAATGTGGACCTCTTCTTATTTTAACAATCGAACCTACCGAGTCAGATTAGATCCACCTTTTGCAATCCTTTCCTCCCCACTTCAAGGGTTCCCCAGGGCAGTCATCTTGGACTCCTTCTATTTATTATTACTATTACCGATATAGACTCCAGTATCAAGCACTCCTCCATCTTTCTATACGCGGACCACAAAAAACTTTTCAAGACAATCAGCTCTTCTCTCGACTCCTCACTTATCCAAATAGATCTCAATAGCTTTTCGACTTGGTGACAAAACAACTGCCTCGAACTAAATATTGCCCAATGTCACTCAATCACCTTCTCCGGTAAACGTTCCCCTTCCTCGCGACATTCCTATTTCTTACTCAACCAACAGATATCACCCGTACAATCGATTTATGGCCTAGGCATCTTATGTGATAGGGAGCTTAGCTCCATCATACATATTGATGATATAATCCTCAAAGCCAACTCTATCTTGGTTTCGTGAAACGTTTATCGAAATAATTCTCTAACCCCTACGTAGCCAGATTGCTTTATAAAACCTTTGTCGGCACCCTTCTTGAATGTGCTAGTCAGGTCTGGTCCCCTTATCATTCGCCCCACATTCGCAGGATCGAAAGCATGCAACACCGGTTCTTGCGTTGTGCCCTACGAGGATTGCATTAAGAAAATCCTCTGATTCTAGCCCCATACACAAGCCGCCTCCATCTAATTAACCTTAACACACTTGAAGAGCGCAGAATTCATGCCGAGATTCTCTTTATCAACCGTCTTCTCCCAGGTTCAATCAATTGCCCAAGCGTGCTCTCCTCTATTACATTTTACACTAACCCCCGAAATCTGCGGAACCCACGTCTCTTCTACTTGCCCTCCCATCGCACTTCTTACGGTTCTAATGGACCCATTTCCCGAATGTTGCGGTGGGCAAACTTTTACCCTTCTCCGACTTCTATCTCACCTCTCCCGCTCTCAAATGTCGTCTCCTCTCTTACCCCCCCCCCCCCCCCCCCCCCCCCCCCCCCCCCCCCAACAATGATGAGACATCCAGTACCCAGAGGGGTAGGAAGAGGGGTGCGAGGTTGGAGGGTGAAGCGGCTCCAAAGGATGATACTGGGAAGGCCAACTTTCGAAAAGAAGGAGACCACGCCCGGACACTATAATATCCAAAACCGGGGAAAAAAACATATGCGGATATACTGGACTTTATGAAGGCCAAGCCCCAGCTAAGTGAACTCGGAAATTGCGTAAATGAAGTTCGAAAGATAACAAAAGGGGAATTGCTGCTAGAATTGAAACGCCGTCCAGAGGACACCACCGAGACACTGAAAGCAAAGGTACGATAAGTACTAAAGGAAGATGTTAAGGTGAAAACAGTGTCACAGAAAATCACGGTCGAGTGTCGTGATTTAGATGAGTTTACCACTGTGGAGGAAATTCTGACAGCGATCGCTATAGAGTTCCCTGCACTAAACGGGATCCCCAAGAAAGTGGTAAAAAGTTTAAGAAGAAAACCAGGTGGCACGCAGGCTACCATGATCCGCTTACCAAGAGAAAAGGCTAGCATGTTGCTGGCTACAAGTTTCCTACGGGTTGGATGGGTGAGGTGTAGACTTCGATAACCCTTCGCACCCACACGATGTTTCAGATGCTGGCAATACGGTCATGTGGCGAAATTCTGCAAATCCGAAGAAGATCGTTCGGAAAATTGTGTAGTGCTCCAAGAAGCCCTACCATTTTCCTTCACATTACATTTCCTCCCACATTACATTTGCCTCCCACATTACATTTTCCTCCCACCTATAAGAAAATCCATTTGATATTCCAAACATAACATTGTAACCAAATCGAACTAAACGTTCAAATTCTCATTTATTGAATTCACATTTATTTATTCAATTTAATGCCTTTGTTCGATTCAATTTCCTAAAATCAAACAGCATAATGCATTATTTTCTCAGGTATGCTAAAAGCAATTAGCACCTAAAAAACCTACCTAAGATCCAAAACCTAAAAGTGCATGTGTCCAAACAATGGCATATCTATTCGATACGCCGACACACAATTCTTGCAATAATAAACATCCAAACGTATACCAGATGTTTTATGACTAGCTAATAGACACGGATTCCCAGATCCTAAACTAACAACCAATTTCCACGGATCTTGTGCTACCTATTTGAAATGCACGAAAATTCTTGTTTGCATTAGCCAGATGGCTAATACAAATAAAAACCCCAATAAAGGATCAAACGATAAGTGGCGACGCATCTTGACCTTCGAAAGAAGATAAAGATATTTGAGGATTTGAATTTTCGAGAGTTGAAGAAGTCGCTTGAGGGAGTCAGTCAGTAGCGCGCTTGAGGAGAAGACCTCCTCAAAATTAATATAAGTTTTTATATATTATTATATAAGTATTTTTAAACTAAGAATAAAATCAGTTTTATAAAGAAACTGAAGTGTTTGTTTTGTGACTGCTTAGCAGGAAGTTTTCACTGTTTACGTCGCTAGTGAATCAAATATAATCGTGCGGTAACACTTTCGGGATTTTGTTCGGAAAAACAAATATACACGAGTTCGACACATTATGAAGGACAACCACGGTAGCCCACTCTTCCCGGGAAACCGGAAGCACGATGGTGCACCAAAAATATTATAACAACTGTTTGAAATGCGGTAAAAAAAGCCACAAAGCAATGGGTTGTAAAGCACAACCCAAATGCATGTTCTGCGAATCAGGATGCGAAGGTGGTAACCAGCACTCAACAGGGATGTACAATTGCCAAGCATTGAAAACGCGATGTCTAATCTTCTCAATAAAAATGGACACGTTTAAGTGCATTCAAATCAACTTAAACCATTGTAGAGCCGCACAAGATCTCCTTTCTCAAACAGTTAAGGAATGCGGTGCCGACGTGGTACTCATCAATGAACAGTACAGGATGCCTGGCACTGGTACTATTACATGTGAGGAAGACAGCAGCAGAACAGCGGTCATCTGGACAACTGGAAGTTCCCCCATGGAATGCAGAAGTGTCCAGCGGCTGGAAGGAATTCCGTATGCTAAGATCAGAGGAATTCATTTCTACTGTTGTTACGTTCCGTCAAGGTGGGAAATAGAATATATCAAATGCTTTTTGAACAGGATAACACAAGAAGCTAGAGATAAGAGCCTTATAGTTGCTGGAGATTTCAACGCTTGAGCAGTAGAATGGGGAAGCACAAGGACCAACAGAAGAGGCCAGGCACTACTCGAAGCCTTCACAGTCCTAGATGTGGTGTTACTTAATGATCTTGCTGATGACATCTTCATAAATGAGAGAGGCCGGTCCAAAATCGACATCACATTTGCCAGCTCCATGTTGGCAAGAAGTATGGAGTGGCGAGTTTTGGATACCTACACACATAGTGACCACCAAGCCATGATGTACGAAATATTACCACACAGGGGATTTATCACAGGCAAATTGAAGAAAGTCCAGGAAAAAATGGGTGGAAAGAGAAGGACCTCGATGCGGAACTGCTCGATTATATACTGGAAGGCTAAATCGCGGAGTTTGACGCAGAGGCCGATTCGAACAGGCAGGTAGGAAAAGTCATGAACTCACTAACTACCGCATGTGATGCTTCTATGCCACGACAAAGCAACCAGAAAGGGCTATCAAACCAGAGTATTGGTGGAACCCAGAAATCGCCCTTGTGCGAACGGAGTGCAACAGGCTACGACGCTTGCAACAAAGAGCAAGAAACCATAACACATACCCACTGTTCCATGCGGAATTCGTCAACAAACGGAAGGAGTTGAGGAATGTGATCCGCAAAAGTAAATATGACGCACTCTGCTCCCTAAGATATGAATTAAATAACATCCGATGGGGCAGCGCCTACAGGATAGTCATGAAAAGACTACACAACTACAGTAGTCAAATGCAAAAAAGTAAAAGTGACATGACCAGAATCGTTGCGACTGCAAGAGGAGTGGAGTATCACTGAAGGAGAGATACCTCCCGTGGCCACCGAATATGTGCCCTTGACTGCAAGGGTTGTCAAAAAAAAAACAAGACCCCGGGACAGAATGGTATCCCGAACCCTGTAGTGAAGACTGCTTTAACAAAAAAGCCGGTAGTCTTCAGCAGTCACTTCACAACCTGCCTTCAAACAGGGTAATTTCCTAAACGATGGAAAAAACAGCGGCTTGAGCTTATACCAAAACGAGTCAAGAATCCAGAGGCGCCGTCGTGCTATCGCTCGTTGTGCATGCTGGACACAACAGGGAAACTGCTTGAGCGAGTAATTGCCACTCGTCTGGGACAATTCACTGAGGGGACATCGAGTGTGGGTTCCGGAGAGGTTGATCAACCGATAAGGAACTATCTGTGGTGTGCGACATGGCTCGCAATGCGATAGCTGGAGCACGATGGCTAGTTGGTACAAACATATATTGCGCGGTGGTGGCACTAAATGTTAAAAATGCGTTTAACTCGGTGAATTGGAATCGGATTCTAGAAGCATTTGGGCGATCTACAAGTCTCACCCTACTTCGTGCGTATACTAGCAAACTATCTCTCGGATAGAAGACTGCTCTATACGACAGATGAGGCACCGCAGGAATATAAAATAACAGCGGGTATACCTCAGGGAGCTGTATTAGGTCCGCTCTTGTGGAATATCATGTATGGTGGTGTGGTCGGGGTCAACGTACCAGAAGGGGTTAAAATCATTGGGTACGCAGATGATTTGGCAATAGTGGCGGTGGCTAAACATCTAGATGACCTGGAGAATATTTGCTCCCAAGCAATTCAGAGTATTAAATGCTGGCTAGATATCGCCGGACTGAAACTAGCTGGACGTAAGACGGAGACAGTTTTAATAAGCAACCGCAAGAAAGTTGAACACCTTGATTTGGAAATAGAAGTGTCTTAGAGTCTGGTTCTCACGCTGATTATTTCCCAAGCGTCAGCGGCGTCCTATTGACTTTTCCCAGATCACCCATTCGCTTGGGATCAATGATCTCTTTTTGCAGGTGAATAACATCAGCTAGGTCCTCCTCTCCTTCGTATTTCTGTCTTTCCACGGTTCAATGCGCTCTAACTACACCATAGCCGTACCACTGGGTCAGTAGGTCGTGTCAGTAGCTGCATCTGATACCAACACACACAACCAAAGCTACCCCGAGATCACAGCACATCATGTTTCTGTTCTCTCATTCTCCATGTCCGTCAATTACCCTATTAACAAAATTTACTCACACTTGGACGGGCGTGGGGTTGAGAGATCAGAGGCGTGGTCTCTTTTGGTTGTCCTGTGTGTGGAATGAAATATGAATTTCACCTCTAAGTAGAGTTGGTCACATCTCAATCACCAGAGATTATATTTAAATAAGGATACCTGCAAACAGACTTGTGTAAAATAGTATATTGCGTGCGTTTCGAATTCATCCATTTAAATAAGGATACCTGCAAATAGACTTGTGTAAAATAGTATATTGCGTGCGTTTCGAATTCATCTATTTAAACAAGGATACCCGTAAACAGACTTGAGCTGCAAGAAAAATACGAAACAAACAAATAAAAAAACTTTAAATAAATAAACCTCAGTGCTTTCATGCATTCCTTCATCTTTGGTGACATTTTTTGGACGACGTAAGTACGTGGGGAAGAAAGTGAATTCTGTGCCATACGTTGGCGCCCATACTTCAACCCCCATAAGTCGTACATGAGAGGAGTGAATTCCGCACATAGGCTGGCATCACTAAGAGTATGTTGTGCATTCGGAACGGTATCCGAAGATGCCATAAATGTTTTGGCCTGGAGGACACCACTTGACATTGCAGCTAAAGAAAACGCTGCATTGCATGAGGTCTCCCTAGAGAATCGTCGGAAAATGTGATCATAATTAGAGCTCTCAAGCCTACGAGAATGGCAAAGAAGGTGGGATTCTTCCACCAAAGGAAGATGGACCCACACCATGATACCTGATGTAGAAACATGGGTGAAATGAAAACATGGCGAGCTGAATTACCACTTGAATCACTTGAGAGACATTTAAGATGGACAGTGACCCTGGCAAGAGTAAAAGAATACATGCTGAGTTCAAAACAGCATGGTCCGGAGCAAATGATATGTTATATAATTAAGTTCATTTAATTATCACCCCCCCCCCCCCCTATAATAATTGCAATCTCGTGTCTGCACATAAATATCCTTTACCAATATCAACACATCACATACAAATACAATAAAATATTCCCACATACAATAGATAAATAATTAAAATAATTAAAACCCCTATTACAAAATCGCTATCATACTGCACACAGCCATAGTCTCCCTAATTCCGTTTCCTCAAAATAACAATCGTCCTGTATTGAGGAAGCGGAACAAAAAAGGATATTGAATGGAACGACACGAGATTTCCGGTCTTGTTCATTAAGCAGTGAAAGCGTGCGGTCGTTCTCGAAAAAAATATGTAGTATAAAGCAAATAAATGTGTTCACCCCTTATTTCGTGGATTTGTTATTAGGATAATCCCAGTGAAGTGTAAACAGATTTTAATTGAAAGACCCCAAGGGAACAGTGGAGGACCGATGCAAATGCCTATAAACAACTGCGAAGCACTTGTTCCTCGATTTAGCGTGCAGATAACCGCGGACATCAACTTTCCTAACAAGGAGCAACGCAGGGGTAAGTTTTGTGACCCAAAAACAATATTAATTGTTAAAACAATTTAAATTATAACAGATATTCTATGTGACATGATGCAACAGTTGCGACGCGACAGGCGGAGTAACAGGTAAACACCGTCCCGCCCCGCGATGGAATATCTAAAAGAGAGTTCCGCGGGGATCAACGGGAATATGTGCCTGGCGAGAGGAGTTTTTAGTCGGTAAAAACCCGGCATGCCTCTGGATCGGTCCAAAGGTATCTTTCGAAGATTTCCACTTTCCTACCGAAAACAAAAAACAAAAAAAAAAAAGTGTCATACTACAGTTAACGGAATTCCCAACGAAGAGCGTATGCCTACGAAAGACAGACAATAAGCGAATACCGAAACGTTACGCGAAGTGACGAAACGAATTTGCTTGAATCAACCACTGCAGTTTAAGTACACCAATGAAGTGAAATATCGTTTAAGCGAATATCAATTAAGCAAAGCGAATAACTGGTACCGGGCAATTGCACTCAATATTGGTCAAACCCGAATTAGTGAAACTGCGCAGGGTAAATGACTTGCGTCAGAGAAATTAGTTGCATCGCTTGCGATTCTGCCCTAGTAATTCGGGTATAAAAGTAGTGGTTGCAAAGGGAATTGGGTAGAATTAATTGGTCATAGTAAAAGGCCACAGCCCTGTAACAACAACAACAAAAAAAAAAAAAAAAACACCTACACAACCCGTACTCATTGTCATACTCACACCCAGGCCTCCGGCCTATTCTCGCCATACCCAGTCATGCCACTCACACCACCGTCTCCCCACCTTTGTTAGTTCCCCATTCCTCAGTTTCAAGTTAATTTTAAGATAATCCCTACAAGCTCCTTCTAGGGTTTTAAGTTTGTTCGTAAGTTAATTTTTATATTTTTATACCACTTGTACCGCTAAAAGAAATAAATGAGGGTTCTACCCTTACTTTATTCACTCATTAAGCTGTACCTCCCGCAACGGGGATACAATTGATGCAGGCAGTCATTTATTGGGCGGCCCTATGCGTCTAAGGAAAAGTTAAAATAATAAAGTTTTTATACGAAAGGGTTGGAATCGTTTTTTAAATCAGTGTAAACAAACGATCTTGTGAAACATTTGTAGTGGTACTCCCCTTTTACAAATAACCTGGAATTTTTGTCGATCTATGGTGCCCTGTGCATAGATTTACAGCCAAGACACATTGTCGGAAATAATTACTGCTAAAGATCGTCATCAAAGAAAGGGTCAACCAAGGCCAAGCCAGTTGGGGGGACATGTAGGAAAACAGATTTGGTAAAGACACAATTAATTAGATTTCTCTGGCCCAGCAGCTAAGATGATAACATTATGTCCATCGTTTTGGTTTCACGTTTCAGAAAACATTATCCATTATCGACGCGCGTAAAGAACTTTTTGTGTTGGATTACTTTTGGGTACTGGCTTGGCCTTACAGCATCAGTTCACACAAAGATGACACATCGTAAAATCTAGCTTTCCTCTAACAACTTTGACGAAACAATGCATCGCGAATAGAAAACTGTGTCACTGATCTTGTGTTTTTTTTTGTTCTGTGTTTTGTGAATACTTTTTATGAATACGAAATTGAAATGAAAAAGAAAATAAATAATTAGAAATACATACAATGTAGCGTAACACCTTACAGCCGTGTCGCGTACTCTTAATGACACATTAAAAATATTAGTCAACATTGACGGCATTGATCTGTCTCTAATGAACCCTCTCCCCACCTTTGATTTCAAAACCTAATTTCACTCGGTTGTGCTGATAAATAGTAAACAATATACATAACACATCATAAGTCATTAGTGAAGTTATTTTTTGTTTTAATTGCCATTATCACTCTGTTTAGTTGTTAAACAAGAAACAACTTGAAATCCGCTTGAAGTATGAACACAAGCAGATAATAAAAACAAATTAAGCCACCTTCGCTCATTAGTTAAGAGTGATTAAAAACGTGTATCACAGCTTCCTGAAACTTCCCAAATGTACTTAAAATTCCTCTAACACCTAGTTAGTCTTATTGTTTGAAAGAGTACACAACGGATGCCAAAAACATCCCCAGCCTCTTCCTTGAGCTCAGTATTCACAACAAAGCTTTAATGTACTTAAAACTCCGTTTATACCCTAGTTAGTATTATTGTATTCAAGATTACACAACGGGAGCCAAAACCATGCTCAACAGTATTCCCAACAAAACATCGTCTATCAGAGTCTATAACAAACCATCCTCTATTCTCGAATCCACATTCTAGCCCAAGGTATTTGTGTCGCTAAATAAGTTCAGTCGATAAATGCCATTCTGGCGATAGCCTGCCGTACGTCGGCTTCCCATAAGTAGATTGATTCAAAACAGGAATGATGTCACTGGAGAGACGATGATAGAAGACTGGGCTTGGTAAGCTATGCTCCCGCTGTCTAAAAGCCAATGATATTCTACTCGGCCTGCCGACTATCTACAAGTATCTTGTCTGGCTTGTCCCCAAAACGAAGTCCGATATACACACACAATTGTCCAGCAACCCACCTGTGCTATGGCTTCAACTCTGCTTCTTCTTTAAGCTGGAATTTTTGAGTTTCTCTCCTTTGGTCTCGCTTAACAAATGCGTCGTTATTTTGGTAGTAAGTTCCCCTTTCGTGTGGCACTTTTATGTCTCCTTTGATATAAATTTTTATGACTTTGTTTCTTTGATAAACAATTATGGCGTGTGCCACGACTATGCTTCAGATTTTATGCAACCACTTTTCACTCTGGACCGGATTTGATGAAACATCCGCGACATCCTCGAGCTTCACTCTCGTATCTCACTTCGTCCATATCGTCGTACGACGGGAGTTAATCGATTTCAATTGTCAATGTAATTCGAAAACTTTGTACGCGAACGGGTGGATTGGAGCTACCAAGCAATTGCAGCCGATTAGACGAAACTCACGACACTGACTGGGGAGTAGGTGAGTTGTGATTGAGGTATCCATCGTTTCGTCTGTCTTGCTGGCTGAGAGAATGTTGTCCACTTTATTTTATTGTGTTTTCCTTTTTTCTGAATTCTTCGTAGTATCTGATGGTAAGGGCCGCTTCGGATTGGAATATGTTGTGCGGAAAGTTGTGAAGTGATAAAGTGAAACCTGAACGCGCGGGAAGTCAAGTGCATTTCAATAGAACAGTTTCCCGGTGAAAGAGGAGCTTAGATACAATTTGAGAGAGCAGTTTATAGGATCTCTGTTTGGAAGAGTAGAAGTCATGCCTAAGAGATCAAACGATCATTAAGTGAAATCAATGTACTCGAAAAATAAAAGTGATATTCGTCATCGATTTTAAATCAAACGAATCTTTGAATCTAACAAAAGGTGAATAACTGAGTAAATAAATAAAATTACTTTTATTGTCATAAGTAACTAATGGTACTCCTAATTATCTTAATTTAAAATAAGAAATATAAACAATAGACAACAGATAAATACTGTAGCGAGCTTAGGGTTCGCCGGATTAATTATTTAAAATAAATAAGAGCCGTTAAATCGATTTTGAATTAATCTAACACTTTATTAGTCCGTTAATAACAACCGTTACTTTTACCGTACACTTAACGATTTCTTGACTTATCGCGTCTTTGTCTGCTTACTTCTTACTTATCGCTTGCTTCACTTTCTTACTTATTACTCATCTCTATGATCTGTGTGCGACGTATTTATACCGTTTCCTTATTCTGATTCGGCGTTTCGTTTCCGTTCGTTCCATAGTCTTGAATGTTCTACTGTTCACGGTCTCCAGTTTTCCATTACTTTATAGAATATTCTAGTACTCTGTTTCGGACTCTCTAGAATATTCTAGTACTGATTGTCATATGCGTCACACTACCCTCCGCCTAGATTAGTTCGTCCCGAACTAAGTTCATTGGTCTCCCGGGCCAACAAAAGCCGCCAGCCGGGCGCGATGTACCACTTTCATCTTGGCGTTCGGCGGTGGAAGTTCTTGACCTTCTTCCAAATTTTCTACTGCTCTCCTTTTCGCGTCAGCTCTAGCCTGCCGCCATTCTTCCTTTTCCTGACGACGGAATTCCTCTTGCATTTTTGGGGAGGGATCTCATGCGAATAGTATAAGAGGAAATGCATGTGCACACCCTTAAGCTCTTCTGGAGTTTGCACATCACGTAAGCGATCTAGATCTTCATCTTTACTTACACGCATATCATCTGGTATTGGAGCATCTGCCGATTTCATAACCGTATCCAACTGGTAGTTCCGCATCTTTTCAAATAACTGGAGCGGTTTGTTCTTTGGAGCTGACAGTAAACACCAGCGCAATTGCATTCGCTCAGGAATATCATTTTCATTTTCATTTCATTATCCAAATCCGTAAAGTGACCTCTTTCCAATTCACTAGGTTCGTATTCGGGTTCATATCCGTCCTCATCATAAGTAGTGAAATCCTCATAGTCGAAATCTACACCGAAACTGTCCTGACCTTTTTGCAATGACGCATCAGTGACTAGAAGTCGTCTTTCCTTCTTCTTCTCATCAATTGGCCTTCCTTCGTTCGTCTACAATAAAATCCTCAGCATCAGACTCCGATTCCTCATCATTACTGAAATGTTTTGCCGCCTCAGTTTCCCTGTGACTACGTTCAGAGCAGCGTTCAACATCGTCTTCGTCGTCGAATATCTGTTCGGCTATAGCCTCACGTGCTGAACCTTCATCGATGTGCTGTTCCTCTCCATCACTTTCTTCGTCCTGTGTACGACGCAGACGCTTGGAACGCTTTCTGCGTTCGACTTTCAAACCAAGATTCTCTTCAATAAGGTCACAGTCGTCGTCTTCCAGTCGGTCGTCCAACTCGTCATCATCATTGTAAATCCGTTTCAGGGAACGGCCTGAAGTATCAGTGTCTTCACCATCACTGCCGTCCTCTTTAATCGGGTTATCATCGATGAGATTCTTCAGTTCTTCACGTAACACATCATCGTCATCTTCTTCCTCTTCCTCACTGCTGTCGGCCATAGCTTTGCTCTTCCTGAGTTTCTTCCTTTCATGTGGCTCCAATTCCTCCTCATCCTCAGATTCTTCCGCTTCCGAGTCCCAGAATTCTTTCATACACTGCCTTTAGGCATCCAATTTTGCATTAACCTCTGCAGTTCGCGCATCCAATTTTGCCTTAAACTGTGCAGCTCGCGCGTCCAATTTTGCATTAACGTCTGCAGCCCACGCGTCCAATTTTGCAGCTCGCGCATCTAATTTTGCCATCATCATCCTGAACATCTCCGAAATGTCCAACGGTGGCGAACTCTTCTCCATTACATTGGCACCATCTTGACTCGCTGATTCTTCTCCAACCGGACAGTCTGGCCCACTCGTAAAAGCATCTGTGCCGGCATCAATATCCTCTTCTTCTATTGGTGCTTGCAGACGCTGTCGAAGAATTGGCTTCTCTCCTCTGCTATCCAGGTTCCGGTCCTCCAAATGTCGATCTGACATCGTCACAATACACTTCCACAGACTTATTTATTTCACCAATAATTAATCCCACTTCTGACACCAATTGTAGCGAGCTTAGAGTTCGCGGGATTAATTATTTTTAATAAATAAGAGCCGTTAAATCGATTTTGAATTAATCTAACACTTTATTAGTCCGTTAATAACAACCGTTACTTTTACCGTACACATAGCGATTTCTTGACTTATCGCTTCCGTACTTATCGCGTCTTCTACTGCTTACTTCTTACTTACTACTTATTACTTCTTACTACCGCACTTATCGCTTGCTTCACTTTCTACTTCTTATTCATCTCCATAATCTGTGTGCGACGTATTTATACCGTTTCCTTATTCTGATTCGGTGTTTCGTTTCCTTCCGTTCCATAGTCTTGAATGTTCTACTGTTCACGGTCTCCAGTTTTCCATTACTTTATAGAATATTCTAGACTCTGTTTCGGACTCTCTAGAATATTCTAGTACTGATTGTCATATGCGTCACAATACATATATGTGCCTTAGACTATTTTTCAAATGTCAGTGTATAAACGGCGCAAGCAGGTTGAAGTTTTTGCATACAAAATGCAGCTAGTGGGTCCGAACGGTCAAACGCCAATGGTTCATAATCTCATCATGCTCTATGTTCCATGATATGGCCATGAACAGTTCGCAATCGCCTTTCGGACCTTGGCTGATGGATCAATCAAAAAAGTTAGAATAGGTTACTCCTAACCCTGGCACAAATCATTTTAGCACGCCAAAAAGAAGTTTTATCAATGCTTATGCTGCAAATATAAATAGCAGATGACGATGCAGAAAGACTGCTGTGTCTTATGGGGTTAAATTGTTTATTGACAGTGAACTGGATATTAGTGCGATTAATTTGAATGTCCATCAAATTTCAACCCAGTATTTGAACAGATGAAAAGTGCGCGACAAGAAAAAACTTCATAGCTGAGCAGAAGGCCAATCGGGGGGGTATATGTGCTTTGATCTTCTGAACCGTCTTCTACTTGCTTCCATCTTCTACTTGCTTCCATCTTCTACTTGCTTCCGTCTTCTACTTGCTTCCGTCTTCTACTTGCTTCCGTCTTTTACTTGCTTCCATCTTCTACTTGCTTCTGTCTTCTACTTGAAGAAGAAAACATACTTGAACGCATCCAATTCGCTCGCCATTTTGGATATACGCACCTTAGTCGTTGCTGTATTTATGATTAAGTTTTAGTCATTTACAAGCTGTCATTGCGTCTTCTACTTGCTTCCGTCTTCTACTTGCTTCCATCTTCTACTTGCGTCCGTCTTCTACTTACTTCCATCTTCTACTTGCTTCCATCTTCTACTTGCTTCCATCTTCTACTTGCTTCCGTCTTCTACTTGCTTCCGTCTTCTACTTGCTTCCATCTTCTACTTGCTTCCATCTTCTACTTACTTCCGTCTTCTACTTGCTTCCGTCTTCTACTTGCTTCCATCTTCTACTTGCTTCTGTCTTCTACTTGAAGAAGAAAACATACTTGAACGCATCCAATTCGCTCGCCATTTTGGATATACGCACCTTAGTCGTTGCTGTATTTATGATTAAGTTTTAGTCATTTACAAGCTGTCATTGCGTCTTCTACTTGCTACCATCTTCTACTTGCTTCCGTCTTCTACTTGCTTCCATCTTCTACTTGCTTCCACCTTCTACTTGCTTCCGACCTCTACTTGAAGAAGAAAACATACTTGAACGCATCCAATTTGCTCGCCATTTTGGATATACGCAGCTTAGTCGTTGCTGTATTTATGATTAAGTTTTAGTCATTTACAAGCTGTCATTGCGTCTTCTACTTGCTACCATCTTCTACTTGCTTCCGTCTTCTACTTGCTTCCATCTTCTACTTGCTTCCACCTTCTACTTGCTTCCGTCTTCTACTTGAAGAAGAAAACATACTTGAACGCATCCAATTTGCTCGCCATTTTGGATATACGCAGCTTAGTCGTTGCTGTATTTATGATTAAGTTTTAGTCATTTACAAGCTGTCATTCAGCGCGCATCAGATGTACGAGGGTGGGATGAAAAGTTTCCGACCTCAACGTGAAGATAGCAGCACTCGTCAATAAAAGCTAGTGAATGTAGTTGTGCCTCTTTTGACGGTTATTCGCCAATATTTCAGCCATTTTGGATCGGTAGTTTTTATTTGACAGCCGTTTTAGTGAGGCGATGTGAGTGTTTTTGTAAAAATGGACAAAATTGAGTATCGAGCGGTCATTAAATTTTTGTGTTTGAAAGGCAATACGCCTACGGAAATCAAAGATGAGTTGGACTTTATGTATGGGGCTCTGCACCATCATTTACCATCGTGAAACTTTGGACAGTTGAATTCAAACGTGTCCGTGAGAGTGTTACGTGGTAACCTCCCCCATCCCCAGTACCCTACTAAGCGGGGGGATTAAATCTAAATAAAAATAAAAAATAAAAATAAATATGCAGAGATAAAGGAAGGATTAGAGTCCACGATCAACATTTTCGATTGGCATTGCAAGACTAATGACCTTGCCCGGAAAAAACAAATCATTATGGAAAATTTAACAAGCCTCAGGACTTGCTAAATAAGGCCAAGACCGGTCCCAGGTTGTAGTGCCGATGATGATGATGATGATTGCAAGCGAATGCACGATCCTGCTTTCGTTGAATTGTGGATTCCGCAGAAACAGCTGCGGCACGTTTCTCTTCGAAAGATGGGAAGTCGGAGTCGAAAGGTAGCCTTGAGTGCGTGAAGACAGAAAAATCGAAGATCTGGTGCGACTGGCCCAGAAAAAAAAAAAAAAGATTAGTAACTGCCAAGATTAAACGATACGGGAGTGCATTTTGTATGATAAATGTATAGTAAATTTGCGTAAGCGTGCTAATAACGGAATGTGACAATTAAATTTTTCGTGGTTAAAGAACCGTAGTAATAAGTGTTAAATACTCGTAAAACATTGTTTGTTGCATGCGGAAACGATTGGAAAATAAATTGAAGGAAATCCATTTAGGAGCCGTCTTTTGTGTTATTTCTGTTTCGGACTGGAGCTTCTACAGGCAAGCTGTTGGATCAAGGCAGTATACCCAGGTAACCGGTGAATTTCCTAACATTTGGTTTCACAGGAATTATAACGGTGGGTGACCGCTTAAAAAGAACGGAAAGGTTGCCATAGCGGAAAAAAGCGGACTGAGGCATCACTGCATGCAGTAAAAAGGGGATGAAATTTGAGATTTCCGAGGTTTTCTGAGAGAAAGTTATTACGGTGTGGAGGTCGTCTTCAACTTATGCTGCAACCCGCATCCTCTTTCGACCACGACTGCATCTGGTATTAAACATTCTGTGGTATTCTTCGACTGTAGCCCTGACAGTCTGCAACCCAAACATATTTCTGCATTCTCTATACAACTATACATTCGGTCAAAAGTAAAATCATTCCAAATAACATAACAGAGTCATTACAATTTGCACAGATCAACTTTAGGACATTACTAGTTGCAGCCATATCGCAGACATTTTCATTACAGTTAGCAATAACCTTGGCGAAAGACGTTACAATTTGGTTACTTATCATATGCTGAAACTGGTTTAACGAAAACATTACAATTGCCTCATCATAAATCATATAATTACAACTACAATACTCGTATCATATTCTGAAACATTACAATTCGACTTTACCTTACAATAACAACTACAAGAAACATTTTTGGTTGCAGTTGATTGTTTGTCGCAATCTTCTAAATATTACAATTATCTATTTGGTACAACTGGCTGCTTATTACACATTAAATTGTTACTATTGGCGCAACCCCACATCCCCAAACATTTTGTAGCAACATTATTACATTACATTTTAAAAACGTTACATTGGCTTACGTTACAAGATCTTGGGAGAGGATGAACGTTCGGGACGTCCAAAAACCTTCACGACTGACGATAACATCACTAAAGTTCACCAATTACCGAATTAAAGTGAGAGAGATAGCAAAGGCTATGAAACGGCCCAAAGAACGCGTTTGTCACATATTGTTGGCGATGCGATTTCCCAGGAAAGACAAGGCAAACACCAGCAAACAAGTTCCTGGGAAGCACAGCGATCAGCTGCACACCGATTGCGGAAAATCACTCGAGAGGAAAAAGCTACTCAGGAAACAAGTTCAAGAAAAACCGCTCAGGAGAAAACGAGCAAACGAGAAGAACAGCACTCGGTAAACGAGCGAACAAGAAGACAGCTGCGGGCTATATAAGGCGAGCACGTCGACCAAAAACCAGCCACTCTTCCCACTGACAGTAACCTTACGACGGTTAAGATAAACAACGCTACAAAACGACTTCACGAGATTCTAGTTGAAACCTCGGAGACTCATGTCCCGAAGTACAAACTTGAAAAGACTTATCAGATTCCCCAGGACGACTTAACTCTTCGTCTCATCCGGGAGCGTAAAAAGCTCTGCAGAATGAGATATCGTCACCGCTTCACGCAAAGGGAACCATTACTGCGATCCATCATTCACAATATTGGCACACTGATAAAACAGATAATCCAAAACAATCGTACCCGACAAATGGAAGACAAACTGAAGGGTATTCAGATGGACCAGAACATTTATAAAAATGTTAAAAAGATATGTGGCTCTTCCCGCATCACTGGGCCAATTATGCACAATGGTGTTGTTGTTAATAACGACACCAACAAAGCAAACATCATCGGAGAGACCTTCGAAAACAATCACAAACTTACTCTCCAAGATGGCGACCCGGAAACTAATGCAATCGTTAGTTCAAAGGTCCACAGTAAGTTGGACGACTTCAACGAGCCAATTGTTGTCTTTAACCCAACTAACAGTGCATACTTCGATGACACACGTGATAATGGTCACGGTTTCATCACACCAAATACCCTACAGATCCTGGTTAAATCTCGACACCCTAAGAAGTCACCCGGTATCGACAACATGTCATACCACTCGTTGCGAAGGCTTTCTGCCTTATTCTTTATAAAGCTCTCCGTTCTGTTCAACCATGCTTACAACATGGGGTACTTTCCCCAAGCTTGGAGGCACGCTATTATTTGTCCAATGGCAAAATTTGGGAAATCAACGTATCACCCCTCAAACTTTCGCCCTATCTCGCTTCTCACTTGCATCAGCAAAATATATGAAAAATTCATATACGAGAAACTAAATAACTTTGTCAGTGCCAGGCACCTAATACCTGATTTCCAATTCGGATTTCGAAGAGCGCACAGCACCACTATGGCTCTCAATTTATTTCAAAACCACGTCTGCGTGCGGCTCTTTAATAAGGAACCCACCGTTGCGGTAAGCCTAGACATTGAAAAAGCTTTTGATACGACTTGGATCGAAGGTCTCGCTTTTAAACTACTGAATACTGGCCTCAGTAGAACGCCATGTAGTATCATCTACCAGTTCGTTCGAAACAGAACCTTCCAAGTTCGAGTGAATGGAAAGCTTTCCCGAACTTTTAACGCCGCTGCAGGCGTACCACAGGGCTCCATTCTAGGTCCCATCTTATTCAATATTTACACCTCCGATATTCCTCGCCATGTGGACGGGAGAGTAAAACAGATATGCTATGCGGATGACGTCCTGGTGTACACGTCAACCAAAGGCCCTAACCTCGCAACAAATCGACTCAACCGTCATTTGGACGAACTGTATCAGTATTACAGTCGATGGAAAATCCGACTTAATCCATACAAAGCAGTAGCCATAATTCTGAGTAGTAAACACTCCCAACCTGCTTCTCGATATTCACAGAATATTCGAATAAAAATGGGAGATACTACGATTAGACAACAGGACAAGATGAAATATCTCGGGGTCACTTATACCCCAAAAATGAATTTCATCAAACATGTGACCCACATTCTCCAAAGGGGCCTCGGTTGGTCTAAGCAACAGCACAACATCTTGAAGTGGAGCAACACAGTTGACACCAAAGTTAAGCTTCTCTGCTATAAGCAGCTAATCCGATCTGGAATATCGTACGCCTTTCCCATATGGTCCTGCATATCTTCGGCTCAAATGGAAAAACTTCGAGCTTTCGAAAGGCAACTCCTCAGAAGAAGCACCAATCATTCTAGAAAGCCTGACGGTCGTCATTACCCCAACGCCCACCTATACGAAGGCGCCTCCATTACCCCTATCGACGAGTACTTGCTTCAATTAGCATACATCATCATCATCGGCATTACAACCTGGAACCGGTCTTGGCCTTATTTAGCAAGTCCTGAGGCTTGTTAAATTTTCCATAATGATTTGTTTCTTTCCGGGCAAGGTCATTAGTCTTGCGCCAGAGGCTCCCCGACGGGGAATCGAACCCCGGTCTCCCGCATGACAGGCGGGTATACTAACCAGTATACTATTGAGGAGCTATTATCAATTAGCATACAAGTACCTCGAAAACATTCAGAACAGCGAGAACCTAGTTGTACCGGACTCTTGCGTTCTTGACCCTTCCCTCTCTCGATCTCTTCGGATCAAACCCCCACAATTTCTTCTTCAGTACAAAACTGAAGAAAGCACCCTTCCCAACAACATTCCCCTCTATAATAGAGGATTCCTGGACCCATCCCATAGGGTCTACTATTAACAAACCACACACACGAACGCACAGTACAAGACGGCACAAACACAAACATACACACCGACCAAAGCGCAGATTATTAGACGCCAAAGACATGATCTGCGTTTACTACCGCACCCAAGACCCACCGGTCTTGTACGATTTCTTTCCCATCATCCCTCTATAAAAGTAGTTAGAGAACACCTGGACTAACACTGTCCACACTATCCTTGGATACCCCCCGTTTTTTTCTTTTCTTTTTAGATATCGCGAGACCGAGCCCAACATCCTCACGGATGTGGGTGATTCTGGTTATCGCAAGATGACCAGAAGTCAGAGACAAGATGAAGGACACATCTGTCCTTGTCTCGCTAAAGTCGGCCCCCTCGCCACCCATAATTTTTTTTTTTTTTTTTTTTTTTTTCAAACCCCAGCCATTCTTATCGAGTACTTCAGAGCGAACAGACGAACAGAAATATCTGTGATTCGAAGTTTCGGCCTTGTTCGGAATGAAGCTCACAGAGAACTCCATATCTGCTGATCCAATTATTGATAAGACAGTTGTTGCTTCTTGGTTTGGAATTGGAAGGACTTCCACCCACTTGCTGAATTAATCCATGATGACCAACATATATTTGTTGTTGTCGTTGGTTTTTGGAAATGGTCCTGAGATATCAATCGCAATTCGCTCGAAAGGGGCGCCCACGTTTTACTGCTTCATAGCGCTCCTTGGTTTTGCTGTTGGTCCTTTGGTCGCAGTGCAAGTTGTGCACTTCCTACATCAAGACTCGACGTTATCTCTCATGTGAAGCCAGTAGAATCGGGATCGTAATTTTGAAAGTGTCTTATTAACTCCCAGATGTCCACCGGAGGCCCCGTCGTGCATTTCTGCTAGTACATCCTTCACTTTTGATGGTGGGACGAGAATCTGCATTCGATGGGATTTTCCGTCCGCGGCTTCCCATTTACGCTTTAGAATTCCATCTTCCACCAGCAAGGAATTCCATTGTGCCCAATATGCCTTAAATGTTCCACTCTTGTCGGAAATATTGTTCCAAGTTGGCCGCTAGTTCTTTTCTTTGTGTTCCAGGATTAGCGACATATCTTCATCCTAAAGTTGAGCTGCGCGTATAGCATCACTCGTTCGCCCATCTAGTACTACTACTTCTACATTTCGCAGGTCGTACGCCTCTTCTGTCTCTTCCGCTCTATGACAATGATTACAATCTGGCTTACATGGTCTTCTTGATAAAGCATCAGCGTTATTATGCACCTTCCCTTGACGGTGGGAAACTCGGAAATCGCACGTTTGAAGTCGTTCGATCGATCGAGCTATTTGTCCTTCCGGATTCTTAAAATTTAACAACTATTTCAGGGCGGCATGATCCGTCGGAAGGTGGAATCGACGTCCGTAGAGGTACTTATGGGAATTCTTAACGGCTTATACGACAGCCAGCAGTTTCTTTCTTGTTGTGCAGTAATTTCTCTCTGGCCTAGATAGAACTCGACTATAATATGCGACAACTCTCTCTTCACCATCGACTTCCTGTGACAACACTGCTCCAATTCCTGTGTTACTTCCATCAGTATCCAATATAAACGGGCGATCCGATCTTGGGAATGCCAATGTTGGAGTGTTACATAACTCGGCCTTCAATGCCTTGAATGCTGCCTCACACTTGTCTGTCCAATTGAATTTCTTGTCTTTACCCGTTAGTTCGTGTAGGGTTTTAGCCACATTGGCGAAACCTTTAATAAACCATCGGTAATATGTGGCTAATCTCATAAAGCTTCTCAACTATTGCTTGTCTTCTGGGGTAGGCCACTCTCGGACGGTTGCTATCTTATCAGGATCCGTTTGAACTCCTGCAGATGAAACGATGTGTCCCAGGAATTTTACTCTCCTTTGGAAGAGTTCGCATTTCTTCGAATTGAGCTTTAAGTTGGCCTGTCTTGGTCGTTCGAAGACGGAGCGCAAATTATTGATGTGTTCTGGTAAATTCCTTCCAACAACGATGATATCGTCCAAGTACACAAGACACGTTTGCCATGTAAGTCCCCGTAGAAGAGTTTCCATTAATCGTTCAAACGTTGCTGGAGCATTACACAATCCAAAAGGCATCACGTTGAATTGATAAAGTCCGTTTCCGGTAGTAAACGCTGTCTTCTCCTTGTCCTCCTCCTTCACTTCCACTTGCCAGTAACCGCTTTTTAGGTCCAATGTTGAAAACCACTGAGCTCCAGAATGGGCATCTAGTGTGTCGTCGATTCGAGGAAGTGGGTAACTGTCTTTGTTCGTAACGTCGTTTAACCGGCGGTAGTCGACACAAAATCTAGTTGTCCCATCCTTGTTCTTGACGAGCACTACCGGCGAAACCCATGGGCTCGATGATTTTTCGATAACTCCTTGCTCTTCCATTTCTCGAATTATGTTGCCTACTTATGATTGTTTGGCCAACGGTAGTCGACGAGGTGGCTGTCTTATAGGTCTTGACGCACCCGTGTCAATGCGATGTTTAACTATACCGGTGCGTCCGAATTTATCATTTCCTTTCACAAAAATATCAGAAAAATCGTTCAGGAGTGATTTAACGCTCGCTTATCATTGACATGGGTGCACATTCTGCGATTACCTCTCCTTTTCTTATTGCGATCGCATCCTTGGACGCGTTTAGTACTCTGACGGGTACGATGTGCTTCTTCGCATCGATAAGGGCTTTCCCAACAAGGATGTTCCCCTTACGCTAATTTTGTACAGCCTCGGTGATGTAAAATCGATTGTCACCGGGATCACTCTCGAGACTGGTCTAAATTACCGAGTCTGAACGAGCTCATCCTCCTCACGCACATAACATTTCAGCCTTCGCAATTGTTCATCCTGCAGTGTAATAGCAACCTCCAAGTTACCAATTCGCAGTGTTCTTTGCCCGATATCTAGAATAACTTGATGCTCCTGTGGCGTGTCTACCAACGCCACTGCTACCTTTTCAATCTACCTCAAAATCTTCCCTCTTAAAGCTCCATTAATTTCATAATTTTACCATGCAAGCGCAATAACTTCCCCAAGCATTCTCCTACCGATTGCATTACCTTTCGGTTATGCAAATAGCATCCAACATCAAGCATCTGCCCATCAAGGACATTCACGCAATTAACGCGTTATATAAATTTCCCTAGAAGAAATTCGGTACGCCAGTACCGCATACATCAATGCATCTCAGCATTGTTCTAAAAGGAAAACATTTCGGTTGCCATACTAGTTAACCGAAGTGGATTATAAAAACAATCAGCAGAACCCCTGTCTGCCTGCATTTACTGTCCCACACGTGCGCAACAGATTTTCATGTTGCACCAGTACTCACGGCGGCTTTTATGCAATCTTCAAAGCACCGGCGCAATTCGCGCCTAGCTGCCAAGAGTCGATGAAAGTGTTGCAAAGGAGTCGAGTCTCCTGGAGTCCATTATTACCGTGAACAACAAACTAGGCTGCGGCATTCTTTGCACAAGTCTCCTAACTCCAAAATTATATTTCATTAGTGATAAGAAAGTCTACAACTGTGTTCATGATCGAAACAATTTATTTTCTGTAATAGTGCAGTTCCTAATTTACATAAAACAAATTAAGGACCGGTAATAAAGTTAATCTCAGAGAGAGCTTGTGTGTTTTACTTCTTGTGGACGGTCCGTCGCGGAGTTTTGTTTCCTTGGAGGACAGTGTTCGGCGGAACTATCGTTAGGAAATCTTGGTGAACCTTGCCAAGGCCGGCATATAACCAAGAGAAATACCAGTGAAATACCCACAATTGGTGACCATTCGACGCGAGTAAACACAATTTTCTGATTCGGAGTCAGATCAAAACCGTGTCCTAAAAAATTTTAAAGGAACAGTGACTATTCGGTGCCGCGACTGTGACAGTGACAATCTTCCCGAACCGAGTGCTTCCGGAAACGCAGTGGCAGTAAGCAATTGTGGCGGCAATTGCCGAAGATCCATATAACATTCACCGGAAACAGGAACAACAGGAGCAACTACCCAACACTACACCAGCACCAGGAGCATCCGATCAATAACACCAGGGATTTAAGCAGGTATCCTTCCTTTCTGTTTTTAAATTATTCGCTTGTATTTTAACGTACATTTCCTTTTTGTCAAAGTTTTATTATGTGTTTAACTGATTGTTTTGGAAATATTAAATAAAGTTTATAATAATTCTAAATTAAAGTGAGACAAAAAAAGAAGAAAAAAATCAATAACATTGTAACTGTAAAACGTTTGTTTCCTTTTTACTTTCGTGGCTGATTGGCAAAGATACTTATATGTGTAATTAGATTAAACGATGCCTGGCAAGGATTTCAAATTTTAATACAGATATCTTGGGTAGGAAAATGTATTATTAGCCTGGAGTTGACGAAATGTTGTCTGCAGTTATTTAAATAAATAAGCAACAAAACATCAGCCTATACAAATAAAATTAAGACAATTTGTGCCTTTTTTATTATTAACAACACGAATAAAATAACTCAAAACGAAATAATAGAGTATCTGAAATAAATGCTAAGTGAAAAACAAAACAACAAAGTAAACACGAAATTATTTACCAACATCTTCGTTAATTGTACTTCCGATTTAATATTTTCCTTTTTTCGACCAGTTGCTAATTGAGAACAATTCATAAAAATCATTCTTCCATTTGATCGCCTTATTATGATTATTTTTACTTGAACGCAACTGCCTACTTTGACTCCATTAGCATTACTTAGAAGCATTTAATAATATTCCATGTCAGTTTTTGTTTTTTGTTATAACTTTATATTTTAAACATAATTTTTTTGTCATCATTTTATTGTATCCTTAAAATTTTTGCAAACAAGTATATGTATCTAATTTCTTCACATGATATTGACAACAAAATTAAATTTGTTTAAATAAAAGCCTGTGTTACAAATTAGAAAAGAAGAAATATATTTATATCCTTAAACAGCACGAGATAAAGGCAAAATAAAATAAATTTTGTAAGCCCCTTCAGGGTATTAAGTAGCGCACAACCTTTCTCGGCACGCACACGACTCAGCTCAACTTCTCGCAACTTCTTTTCGACACTTTTCAACCCCTTCGACTTATTTTTAGCTTCAACACCACTCGACTGCAACCGACTCCACCAACTCTTTCAAGCTCGACTCCATTCAGCCGTCCGGACCACTTCACTTCGTGGTTTCTTTTCAGTCAGGCCGGATTGGACTAGCGCGAATACTCCGCCGTCCCAGTTTAGCTTCCAATTGGCCCCGAAAACCTTACTGCACCACCCCGGACGTTAGTCTAAATTGTTCCTAGTGTCACAGCCTTTGTTTCAGTTTAGGCAAGGTAGTAAATCCTTTACTTACCCAACTCCATCGACTCCCGTGACATCATTGTTCACGCACGCGCACCCTACCTTCAGTTTCCTGACGTCGTTGTCTACGACGATTTACTCTGCCCGCTCCCCACCAAGCAATTAAATTCCTTCGCTTCTCTTCCTCTTATTCCGTTGCTAAACACCCACTCTTTCCAAATAGAAAAAATGGCCCACTCTACTAGGTCTAAGGCAGCTCAGCAAGAGCAGACCCAGCCGTGCTCGGATGATCAAGCGTTCGTAGACGCTTCCAGCATCGAGCACACCTCGCATTCCCATAGCATACACTTGCCTCCTTTCGACGAGAAGGACCCAGAGCTATGGTTCGCCGTAGCCGAACGCTTCTTCAGGGTTGCCGACATGCACGATGAGGAAGTCCGCGCAGTAGAATTGTTGCGAGTGCTAAACCACACGCAACGGACGCATGTTGCTCACATAATTGGGTCAACAGAACCAAATCCCTACAGCAACATGCAAGAGACGCTCATAAATGCCCTGGACGAGCCCAGGAGCAGCAGACAGCAGCGTTTGGCGAGCGAAACAAATGTTACTGGAATGAGACCGCCCAATTTTCTGACACATTTACGCTCAATAGCTGGAACCAAGATTTCGGACGACATAATTAGGCCTCATTTCCTGAGGTGCCTCCCGCAATATGCCCGCGCGGCATTAATAGTACAACCCAACCAGAGTTTGGGTCATTTGGCGAAACTAGCCGACAAAATTATGGAAAGCTCAGACCCACAGTCTGAACCCCCAGCATACCAGGTCACGGCGATTAACCGACACGCCGTTTCACCTACACGGCATCAATCCTTATCACTAACAGCACCCCGGACTTCTCTAGTAACGCCTTTTACACAAGCCGCACCAAGAGAGGTAACACAAGCTACGATTTCCTCCCGTGAGGAATTTCAGCCGCGCACCCAGCAAACAAGGCTCTCGAGATTCGAGCGAGACCTGAACCAACTGCGGGCCCAAATGCGAAATGTCGAGCGCGCAATCCAAAACCGTTCTAATAACCAACGGCCACAAACGAGGAACCCCCAATGGCAGTTTAACACGCCCAGAGGAGCACCAATCACAAACGAAAACGCACCAGACAACAGGCAAAATACACCTAGTGGCGCTCTGACACAGGCCCGGTGCATATACCACAGACGTTTCGGTGCAAACGCCAGAAATTGTAGGCAACCTTGCAGCTGGACGCGGCCAGCCCCCGCGCAGAACCTCGTTCGAGTGCGAACGGCCGGCACCCCTATTATAAGTCGCTTAACAATCAGGGACTCTAGATCGAATATTAATTTCACCGTCGACACTGGCGCCGACATTTCCGTCATCCCTAGATCTTTCGCCCCGCGCAACCGAGTGCCGGGCCACCTACAGTTGTTCGCTGCGAACAACTCCCCCATAGCCACTTACGGGCGGAAAAATTTTAAACTCGATCTGGGTCTCCCACGCCCTATCTCCTGGCACTTCGTGATAGCCGATGTCAGCGAGCCCCTAATAGGATCTGACCTATTAGGAAAACACAACCTGTTGGTAGACACTGCCAACAAGAGATTAGTTAGTCACAACGTCTCAACCCGTCTCTCCCCGCAAGCAGCTATAGGGGCGAACGACCCACCCGAGGACTCTACAGACCCAATCCCCGCGCTGTTGGAAGAATTTCGCAATTCAACAGTTCCCCTCTCCAACCAGCAACAACACAGATCCGGCGTGTTTCACCACATAGAAACACGCGGCCCACCGGTGAGCCAGCGCCCACGTCGCCTGGCCCCCGAAAAATTGCGAGCAGCCCGCGCCGAATTCGAATATATGCTCGAGCGAGGCATCTGTCAACCCTCGGTCAGCCCATGGGCAAGTCCACTTCACCTCGTCAAAAAACGCAACGGTGAATGGCGACCATGCGGTGATTATAGACAGCTGAACGCAGTAACAGTTCCCGACAGGTACCCAATAGCCCATCTTTACGACTATTCGTACAAGTTGCGCGGTTGTACAGTTTTCTCAACTCTTGACCTCACCAGGGCATACCACCAGATTCCGGTGGCACCTGAAGACGTACCCAAAACCGCCGTAATTACCCCCTTCGGACTCTTCGAATTCAAGGTGATGACGTTTGGCCTCAGGAATGCAGCTCAGACATTCCAGAGGTATATCGATTCGGCACTACGCGGCCTGGATTGCTGTTACGCGTATATTGACGATATACTAATAGCATCTCGGAACCTTGCGGAGCATCACCAACACCTCAGACAGGTCCTTGAACGCCTCAGACAATTTGGCCTCGTAATAAACCCAGAAAAATGCCAATTCGCCAAAGAGCAAGTTACCTACCTGGGTTACCATATCAACAGCCAAGGCATCCGCCCGCTTCCAGACAGAGTGGAAGCACTAACCCAATTTCCCCGTCCCTCCAACGTTCGCGAGCTGCGCCGTTTCCTGGGTATGCTAAACTTTTACCGACCCACACTACGAAACGCCGCACACATTCAGGCCCCTTTAAATGAGTACTTAAAGGGGGCAAAGAAGAACGACAAGCGCCCAATCGCCTGGACGGAAGCTGCAGACAACGCATTCCGTCAATCCAAGGCACAGCTGGCAAATGCTACCCTACTCCGTTACCCCGCAGAGGGCGCACCATTGGCCATCCAATGCGACGCGTCAGACACGGCCATGGGAGCAGTATTGGAGCAAGAATGCAACGGAAACTGGGAACCGCTCGGTTTCTTCTCAAGGAAACTTAATACGGCCGAGCGGAAATATAGCACGTACGACCGGGAGTTACTCGCTATGTACAGCGCCGTAAAGTATTTCCGACACATGGTAGAAGGTCGCCCCCTAGTAATCAGAACGGATCACAAGCCACTGATCTACGCATTCCGGAAGAGGTCCGGGAATGCATCCCCACGCCAGGAACGGCAACTCGACCTGATAGGTCAATACACCACTGAGATCAAACACATCTCAGGGGAACAGAATGTTATCGCGGACGCCTTATCCCGCATCGATACCATTCAGCTACGCGCCGCCATCGCCGACGCCGACCTAGCTCAAGCACAGCAGAATGACAACCAGCTCGAGTCTCTTCTCAAAGCAGAGACAGCACTTCAGCTGCGCAAGTTCCCACTCGAGCAATCCGCAGACGAGATATGGTGTGATATCTCCACGGGAACAGTCAGGCCCTATATTCCCGGAGAGCTGCGAAGGAGCGTATTCGAGACCTTTCACGGTCCGGCTCACCCCAGCGGACGTGCAACCGCTGCAGCCATTCGACGTAAGTTCGTATGGCCTCGTATGAATAAAGACCTCACGAGTTGGGCTCGTGCCTGCCTTAAATGCCAGCGCTGCAAAATTAGCCGACACAACGTGTTGGAGCCAGCGCAATTCAAACTCCCCGAGGCTCGATTTACACACGTCCACATAGATATTGTGGGCCCCTTAACACCCTCGAGAGGATTCTCCTACATCCTCACCATGATTGACCGTTTTACTCGGTGGCCAGAAGCAACGCCACTACGGGTAGTCACCGCCGAGAGTGTCGCCAGAGCGTTTTACTCGACTTGGGTTACACGTTTTGGCGTACCAGCAACGTTAACATCAGACCGAGGTCCACAGTTCGAGGCCACGATCTTCAAGCAGCTTACTGACTTATTGGGCTGTCAAAGAAGTCGTACGACCGCATACCACCCTTCATCCAACGGGATGATAGAGCGTTGGCACAGGTCGCTAAAAGCCTCCCTAATGTGTCATAACGACACGCAATGGTTCGACGCCCTCCCCACTGTCCTTCTAGGATTGAGGACAAGTATCAAGGAGGATCTGGGCGCATCCGCTGCAGAACTGACCTACGGCACCAACCTAGTGTTCCCAGGCGAACTATTTGTGGACAATGAAGCTCCACACGACCAACTACAAAGCGTAGGCTACCTCCGCGACCTGATGCGGAAGATCAGGGCAAAACCCGTAGCCCGACATGGCACCAAAAGAGTGTTTATCCACCCTGAGTTGCATAGCTGCACGCACGTCTTCGTCAGGGTGGACAAAGTTAAGAAACCACTCGATCCCCCCTACGAAGGGCCATATAAGATTCTAAAACGAATCAGCGATCGAGTGTACGAAGTGGAGATCCAAGGCAGATCAACCACAGTCAGCGTAGAAAGATTGAAACCGTGTTTCTCGGAGGCCAACCTCCCAAAGGCCACCACAAACCCCGATGCTACAGAGGAGCTACCCTCAACTTCTACGGCAGGAATACCAAACGGCAATAGCGGTCCCCTCACGCGAAGCCGCACCCGAGCGCCACCACAAGGCGCATGTACGGCCAACCTCACTTAACTACAGCCTTCTGAGTACTACTTCGCCCTACCAACAATATCGTGACTATGTCACTGGGGGGGGGAGTACTGTGGCGTGTCTACCAACGCCACTGCTACCTTTTCAATCTACCTCAAAATCTTCCCTCCTAAAGCTCCATTAATTTCATAATTTTACCATGCAAGCGCAATAACTTCCCCAAGCATTCTCCTACCGATTGCATTACCTTTCGGTTATGCAAATAGCATCCAACATCAAGCATCTGCCCATCAAGGACATTCACGCAATTAACGCGTTATATAAATTTCCCTAGAAGAAATTCGGTACGCCAGTACCGCATACATCAATGCATCTCAGCATTGTTCTAAAAGGAAAACATTTCGGTTGCCATACTAGTTAACCGAAGTGGATTATAAAAACAATCAGCAGAACCCCTGTCTGCCTGCATTTACTGTCCCACACGTGCGCAACAGATTTTCATGTTGCACCAGTACTCACGGCGGCTTTTATGCAATCTTCAAAGCACCGGCGCAATTCGCGCCTAGCTGCCAAGAGCCGAATTCAATGCCAGTGTAAATACTCACACTGGAATTCGACCCATGACTCCCTAGGATTGCAATACACAATTAACATGGTTGTAAACACAACCATCATTGTGTAATTATCCCAAATGTATCCTAATCCCTAACGTAGTATTTGGACAACTGCAAATACTTATCCCTAAGATGCTTTTTCAGGAATTTTCATTCCCACGGTTCGACCACCCATGAGCTCGCATCACGAGCCAACAAGGTGATCCGCGCGCAAAGTAGTTCAGTCGATGAAAGTGTTGCAAAGGAGTCGAGTCTCCTGGAGTCCATTATTACCGTGAACAACAAACTAGGCTGCGGCATTCTTTGCACAAGTCTCCTAACTCCAAAATTATATTTCATTAGTGATAAGAAAGTCTACAACTGTGTTCATGATCGAAACAATTTATTTTCTGTAATAGTGCAGTTCCTAATTTACATAAAACAAATTAAGGACCTGTAATAAAGTTAATCTCAGAGAGAGCTTGTGTGTTTTACTTCTTGTGGACGGTCCGTCGCGGAGTTTTGTTTCCTTGGAGGACAGTGTTCGGCGGAACTATCGTTAGGAAATCTTGGTGAACCTTGCCAAGGCCGGCATAATACCAGTGAAACCCCTACACTCCTTCATGAAATCCATTCCAAGAATGCATTCGCCCGTAATATCGGCATCCAAAAATTGGTGGGAGATGGAAATATTGCCCAGCACTATTGTGCTGTCGACATCTCCGTAGACCGTATAACATTGTCCTGTGGCAGTCCTCAAAGCGTATCTTCTATTTTTATTAAGGGCAATTTTGCCCACGACATCCGGCCGAATTATGGATCTCGTTGCTCCAGTGTCGATTGTCACTGTTTGCTTCTGTCCTCTGCTATCCAGATTCCGGTCCTCAAGTTCCTTCTTCAACTCAGGAACGCGAAGATCCTCCAAATGTCGATCTGACATCGTCACAACACACTTTCACAGACTTATTCACTTCACCAATAATTAATCCCACTTCTGACACCAATTGTAGCGAGCTTAGGGTTCACTGGATTAATTATTTTTAATAAATAAAAGCCGTTAAATCGATTTTGAATTAATCTAACACTTTATTAGCCCGTTAATGACAACCGTTACTTTTACATTATGACGCATCTCGCTTCACAAATTAGCGTAGCCAACGTCAAAATTGTATTGACACATTAACTGTCAAAAGTACGTCACATCATTCGTCCAGTTTCGCTCAGTTACCGTTCTGCAAGGCATAGCCCCGCCTACTTCCGATCATCAAAGGACTTTCGTTAAGATGGCGGTCATTAATGATTTCAATGGTGAAGATCTTTTCACAACTCGTTCACTTCTTCGTTCGTCGTATCAAAGCGCAGCAGTCGCTTCTCGTAATTTTATTCGTTCTAAAACAGCTTTAAAAGGCAATCGTTTTTTTTTTTAGATTTCATCGGTATTTCGTCAATTATACAAATATAATCGTGTATTTTACATACAAAAACAAATAAAGTTTCATTTGTCATTATAATTTAACACAAAGATTTCGTGTCGTTATTTATCGTTTTGTGTCGTTATTCGAATCTGAACGGTAAACGAATCGTGCCCAAAAACATTGGTCCTTCGAGCCGGATCGGTTAAGATAAAATCAGTGCCTTTAATAATCGGTCCTTTAAACAATAGCGATTTTATTCATTTTCAAAAGAAAGACAAACCAGTGAATCACACTTTCGTGAATTGTGTTCATTCGGAAAACATTTAAATAAACATTCACACTGAAACAGTGCGTGCTCATATAATTTAAAAAAAAAAAACTAATTGTGTGGATACTATCGTGCGGTTTATTCGAAAACCATTTAAATAGAACATTGGCATTCCCCACGTGATTAAAAAACAACGTTGGAAACAGTCCTGACCAGCGGCACCAAGCCGTCGAAATCCAGGAGAAGACAACCAACGTGGGACAACCAACGTGGAAACACCAAGGTGGGAAGAATTGCAACACCAGAGCGTTTGGCCAGAAACAAGAACGCCAATAACTTCAGGTGAGTCAATTAGTGCTAAGGTTTTTAAAGAGCTACTGCGAATAATCATAAAAAAAAATAAAAACAAGAGTTTTTCCGTATTGTTCCTTTATTATTGCATAACTTGCGTCCACAAATTAGTGTCAGTGTCTTATTTCCCCTTCTTGTGCATTCCTCTTCTTTAACTTTCGAAAAAATTCCTTCTACTTGCGTATAACTTGTGTTTACATCATCTTGTCGTGATATCAATTTTACAAAATGGCCGAAGCTCAAATTAAGGCACCAATCAGCAAACGGGCTGGTGCCAAACGATCCCTGACCAACTGCATGAACTTCTTAGACAAGTTCAACTCCGAAACCGATTTTGCCGCGCTCGAGAAGCGTTTCTCGGACATGGAAGAGATTCGCGAGAAGGTTTTATCGTGTCAGAAAGCTCTGGAAGGCTTGCTAGAGCCTTCTGACGAACTTTTGGAGCATAGTGACGCCTTTGAAAATTCATACTACAAGGCGTATGGTATTGCAACAGAACTTTTAGCCGAACGCGCAAGAAAAACTGTTCCGGAATCAATTGCATTGACTGAGCCAACAGATGCGGCCGAGGTTGATAACAAGGATATCACCCACGACCGCAACACTCTCGGTCCTCCACCGGGTCCATCAAATTCCTCATTTTAATCCAGTTCCGGTGCCCCTGGCTTACCAGAAAGCCCAAAACCAACGGTGGATAAGGCACAAGACATGGAAAGCCTAAGTCAGCAATTAATCTCGAAATTGTCCCACACCCTTATCGAAAACTTTCAATCCTTCCAGTTGTCAACCATATCGTTGCCGACGTTTGAAGGTTCATATGAATCCTGGCTAGGATTCTATGATCTGTTCAATGCGTTGGTCCACCAGGACATCAAAATCGCGCCGGTCAAAAAATTATTTTATCTCAAAGGCTGCCTGAAGAGGGAAGCGGCTAAAGTTATCGCATCCATCGAGTCCTCCGATTCTAACTATCAGGTCGCTTGGGAGCTTTTGAAAGAGAGGTATGATAATCGAAAAAACATTAGCGAATGTCACATTAAGGCTATTATCGATATGCCTTCAATAAATAGGGAGTTTTCTTTCCAATCTTTCGTAGATGATTTACAAAAACACTTGCGCGCATTACAAACTCTAAATGAACCCGTTGAGTATTGGGACTTCATATTAATCGTACTCCTTCGCGAAAAGCTTAATCCCTCTGTCCAGGAGCGATGGGAAGACTGTAGCAGCTAAACCCACCTTAAAAAACTTTTTGATTTCATCAGAAGAAGAGCTCAAGTAGAAGGCTCTCGAGCAAAACCCAATTCTAGCTTACCATCGGAAAGGTCCTGTACTCGTCGCAACCAGAGATCGCAACAGACATTCGTGGCTACTACTCGGATTTGTACCTTTTGCAACGACACTAGTCATCAAATTTACACTTGTGACAAGTTCAAAGAGTTAGCCCCGCAAGCGCGTTTTGAAGCCGCCAAGACCGGCCAGTGGTGCATACAGTGTCTAAGGAAAGGACACAGAGTCTCGGGTTGTAAGGCACAGCCATGCCACAAGTGCAATCAGCGTCATCATACCTTATTGCATTTTGAAAAGGCAAATAAGACCAATACTGTGGCAGCACATTTCACAGTTAACGCCATGACCAGGCAGGCTCAAAGCACAACTCATGGAGTGTTAGCCACTGCCCTAGTTGACATTGTAAATAGTCAAGGCAGGAGTAAGCTATGCCGCATATTCCTAGATGCAGGTTCGCAAGTGCACTTCATAACCCAGGAGACAGCGGATCGTTTACACCTCGTCAAAAGGCCTTCTAACGTCTACGTCTCAGGAATCGACAACACTGCGACGACGGTTACGCATTCGACTCGGGCAACTTTACGATCGCGGGCCACCAATTATGAAAAATGTATCGAGTTCTTAATCGTACCATAGATTGGGCATCCAATGCCTTCGACTTCTATCGATCAGAATACTCTTGATATGCGGAGAAACATTCCACTAGCTGACCCTGAATTCTTCAAATCATCACAAATTGATGCGCCTATCGGCGTCAAATTGTTTTATAAGTTACTTTGCATCGGCCAAATATCATTGAGGAGTCAACCAAATGTAGTATTGCAAAAAACGCAATTAGGGTGGATTGTTGCGGGCGATCTCGATCCAAATCATCGGGCAGATAACGTGTCCTGCCATCTGTCGATACAATCTAAACCCCCAGACGTGAATTTAACTCGATTCTGGGAATCTGAGGAGATCTCAAGTGACAAAATTCGTTCGCCTCAAGAATTAGCTTGTGAAGATCACTATGCTCTTCACACCACCAGACTTCCTAATGGGAGATATCAAGTAAAATTGCAGGTCAACCCGAAAAGGATCACATTAGGCGATTCTTATGCTATGGCACTGAGACGATTTTATTCCTTGGACCGCAAACTCCAAGCTAAGCCCGACGTGCAGCGTGAGTATACTGCATTCCTAGATGAGTACCTGTCATTGGGACACATGTCACTTGCAGTGAATCAAAAGCCCAAAGGCTATTTCCTTCCTCATCATGCTGTGGTGAAAGAGAGCAGCCTAACCACCAAGATTCGGGTTGTTTTCGATTGTTCCGCAAAAACGACAACGGGTGTTTCGTTAAACGACACCTTCATGGTGGGTCCCAAACTACAGGATGACTTATTTGAATTGCACTCACGATTTCGTTTTCACATTTTCGTCCTCACGGCTGATATCAAAAGAATGTATCGACAAGTTCAGGCAAATTCAGCCGATGCAGAGTATCAAAAAATTCTTTATCGACGCACTATGCACGACCCCATACAGGTTTTCAAACTCAACACTGCAACTTATGGAACAGCTTGCGCATCATACTTGGCTATAAAGACGCTGTTCAGACTAGCTGATGACGAAACGAACAACTTTCCCAGGGCTGCTCAATTATTGCGCAAGGATTTCTATGTAGACGATCTACTCACAGGAGCGGATACTCTAACCGAGGCCATCCTGATCCGCGATGAACTCCTCGCACTACTCAAGAAAGGAGGATTCTGCTTGAGAAAATGGGCTTCGAGCCACCCACGCTACTTATCAAGGAGCAGGAACATCCCGACCATTCGCATATGTCTCTAGACGCCGATTCGGACATAAAGACTTTGGGCATACGCTGGAACTCTCGCAAGGATTATTTCTTTTATATTGTCAATATTGATAAACTAAACAGCAGCACTAAAAGAGGCATATTGTCGCAAATTTCAAAATTATTTGATCCGTTGGGACTCTTAGGCCCCATCGTAGTATATGCCAACGTGCTGATTCAGCTACTATGGAAGGCAGGGGTTATGTGGGACGAATCTGTCCCAATGGAAATCCATTCAGCATGGTCTGCGTACCAAAACCGGCTCCACTTAATCGAAGATCTCAAATTTTCTCGTGGAGTAACCACATCCAATGCAGTTAATGTACAACTGCATGGATTTTGTGAAGCCAGTGAAAAGGCTTATGGAGCTTGTTTCTATTTAAAATCCATCGATCCTCAAGGCCAAGTGTTCATCCGTTTGATTGCATCCAAATCGCGAGTTGCTCCTCTCAAACCCCTAACAATACCCAGATTGGAACTCTGCGCAGCCGTGTTGCTGACTCGTCTGCACAACATCATACACAAGAGCATCTCAAACGAAATCAATGAGGTCTATTTCTGGTCTGATTCCACCATCGTACTGCACTGGATAAGCACTCCCGCAGACAAGCTAAAAACGTTCGTATCAAATCGTGTGTGCGAGATACAAGCTAATGTATACAGATGTTATTGGAATCACATCTCCTCCAAAGACAATCCTGCGGATCTCATTTCTCGTGGGCAGCTTCCCTCTGAGTTCGTGGAAAGTAGCCTTTGGTTTAATGGTCCATCATGGTTAAAGGATCAAGATTCGTCGTGGCCGAAGCAAGCTTTGACCAAAATAGAGATTCCTGAGTTGAAACCTGTGATACGCACGGTCGCTTACATGTCGCTCGAAATTCGAAAACAGGATATACTTGAGCGATACAGTTCGTTTAGCAAGTTACAACGAATCATTGGATATGTACTCAGATTCGTTCATAATGCAAAAGGCATGTCTCGCCGCAGTATTGGCCCATTACGAGTTGACGAGCTTTCACGCTCACACAACGTCATCATCAGACTCGTTCAGGCGCGAGATTGAAACATTGTCGGCCAATCAGCCACTCCCCACATCAAACAAATTAATACCGTTGAATCAAATTTTGGACTCAGCCGGCATAGTACGTGTCGGAGGCAGGCTTGCGCGTTCGTCCTTATCCGAAGATCAACGTCACCCTATACTGTTGCCGTCACAGCATCATATCACGAAATTGATCATACAGGCAGAGCATATTAGGCTCAAGCACGCTGGCGTCCCAACTACCCTATATTGGGTGCGACAGCACTATCGGCCGATTAACGGCCACAGCACAACTCGTCGCATCCTTCATAAGTGCATGCCCTGTTTTAAGGCCAAACCTATTCTCGCTGACTACCCTATGGGTACTCTACCCAAACATCGAATAACATCTGCTCGCCCTTTTGTACGTGTCGGAGACGATTATTGTGGACCTTTCTATGTAAAAGAAAAGCGTCATCGTAACAAAAATCGGTTAAAAGTCTACGTAGCTGTATACGTTTGTCTGTGCACAAAGGCAGTGAATCTTGAGTTAGTTGGTGGATTATCCACCGCGGATTTTATCGCAAGCCTGAAGCGCTTCTTTTCGAGACGGGGAAAATCGGTCGAAATCCATTCGGATAATGGAACTAACTTTGTCGGAGCAAAAAACGAGCTCCAACGGCTCTACAAACTTTTTAATTCAAAGGAGCATCAAAATAATGTATCTAAATTTTGTGCTAGTCAAGGGATTGATTAGCACTTCATACCGCCAAGAACTCCTCATTTTGGAGGAATCTGGGAAGCTGCCGTTAAATCCTTCAAACATCATTTGAATAGAACTGTAGGCAATGTCGGGGAGCCTCTGGCGCAAGACTAATGACCTTGCCCGGAAAAAACAAATCATTATGGAAAATTTAACAAGCTTCAGGACTTGCTAAATAACGCCAAGACCGGTTCCCGGTTGTAGTGCGGATGATGATGATGATGATGATGTAGGCAATGTATTACTTACATATGAACAATTGGAAACATATGTGATCGAAGTAGAAGCAATTTTAAACTCCCGTCCCATATACCCTATGTCCTCGGATCCAAATGACCTCGAACCGTTAACTCCTGCTCATTTTCTAGTAGGTAGCCCTTTAACTTCCTTTCCACAGGTTGATTTCACAGATACACCCGCGAATCGCCTAACCGCCTGGCATCACGCTCAGCAAATGAAGCAGCATTTTTGGAAGCGCTGGCATAAACAATATTTGCACCAGCTCATACAATTCAGCCGCTCACGCCGCCCCGAGGTCCAGCTAAAGGAAGGAGTATTAGTTCTCATCGCAGATCAAAACCTACCACCACTAAGATGGGCACTTGATCGAGTCATAGCTACGCACCCCGGCCAGGATGGAATTGTACGAATATTCACTCTCCGTACAAAAGGCGGTATATATGATCGTTGCGTCAAGAGACTATACCCTCTCCCCATCGACGAAACTACAGGAACCGGAAACTCCACACCAGTTTTGACTGCCGACAAAATTCTACCAGACAATATCATCAACATTGTATTGACACCTTAACTGTCAAAAGTACGCCACATCATTCGTCCAGTTTCGTTCAGCTATCGGTCTGCAAGACCTAGCCCCGCCTACTTCCGGTCATCAAAGGACCAAGATGGCTGCCATTAATGATTCTTTCGGTGAAGATCTCTTTAATTCTTTCACTTCGTCGTCGTACACAAGCAGTGCACAACGTTTTCGTTGTGGAAACACCACACCAGTTTTTAACCAGACGCTTCAAGGCGGGCGGCATGTCGCATCTCGCTTCACAAATTAGCGTAGCCAACGTCAAAATTGTATTGACACTTGAACTGTCAAAAGTACGTCACATCATTCGTCCAGTTTCGTTCAGTTATCGTTCTGCAAGGCATAGCCCCGCCTACTTCCGTTCATCAAAGGACTTTCGTTAAGATGGCGGTCATTAAGGATTTCAATGGTTAAGATCCTTTCACAACTCGTTCACTTCTTCGTTCGTCGTACCAAAACGCAGCAGTCGCTTCTCGTAATTTTATTCGTTCTAAAACAGCTTTAAAAGGCAATCGTTTGTTTTTTTTTTTTTAGACTTTTTCGGTATTTCGTCAATTATGCAAATATAATCGTGTATTTTACATACAAAAACAAATAAAGTTTCATTTGTCATTATAATTTAACACAAAGATTTCGTGTCGTTATTTATCGTTTTGTGTCGTTATTCGAGTCTGCACGGTAAACGAATCGTGCCCAAAAACACCGAATACTTAACGATTTCTTTACTTATCGCTTCCGTACTTATCGCATGAGGGCTGCGAGAGCACCATTCAGAGTGGCCAAGCTCACCTCTCACAAGGGTAGACATCCCTGAGCTTAAACCAGCGATACCTGCGACGTCTTATGCTTATTACCTGACTCTCGAAATTCAAAATTGGAATATACTGGAAAAGTACAGTTCGTTCGACAAATTGCAACGCGTGGTTGGCTATGTGATCCGCTTCGTAAACAATGCCAAGGCCAAGCTTCCTCGAAGCGATGGGCCATTGCGCGCTGATGAGCTTTTTTATTCACACGACACCATTATAAGACTGGTTCAAAGAGAGTCTTTCCGGAATGAGCTTGCGGCGCTTGAAACTGGCCAGCCCATTTCAGCATCGAGCAAGTTGAGATCATTGAAGCCCGTGCTGGATTCTGCGGGCATACTGTGGGTCGGTGGCCGGCTTGCTAACTCTTCCATATCGGAGGAACAACGTCATCACATCTTATTGCCAGCTCATCATCACATAATAAATATAATCATACAGGCTGAGCATATTAGACTGATACATGCCGGCATCCAAACCACGTTGTATTCGATACGCCAACAGTATTGGCCGCTAAATGGCCGCAGCATAACTCGCCGTACCATTCATAGGTGTCTGCCTTGTTTTAGAGCCAAACCGCTCCTGGCCGACTATCCGATGGGTGTTTTGCCCAAGCAAAGAGTAACTTCCAATCGCCCCTTTCTGTGTGTAGGAGTAGATTATTGTGGACCCTTCTACATTAAAGAAAAGCGACATCGTAATAAGGGTCGCGTGAAGGTTTATGTAGCAGTGTACGTTTGTCTGTGCACGAAGGCTGTTCATTTGGAGCTGGTTGGGGGATTGTCCACCGAGGATTTTATCGCGAGCCTAAAACGCTTCTTTTCGAGAAGGGGAACATCAGTCGAAATTCATTCTGATAATGGATCAAACTTCGCAGGAGCCAAAAACGAAATCCACAACCTTTACAATTTGCTCAATTCGAAAGAACATCAAAATACTGTGGTCAGCGAATTGATTGGTAGTGGTCAGAGAATTGATTGGCACTTTATACCACCAAGAGCTCCTCACTTTGGAGGAATCTGGGAAGCGGCCGTCAAATCATTTAAGCACCGTTTAAAAAGAACTGTAGGTGACGCATTGCTTTCTTGTGAGCAGCTAGAGACGTATGTTATCGAAATAGAAGCCATCTTGAATTCCCGTCCCATTTCACCCATGTCCTCTGATCCAAATGATCTTGAACCTTTGACTCCTGCCCATTTCCTCGTGGGTGGCACTTTAACTTCTTTCCCACAGGTCGACTTCACGGACACCCCCGTTTGCTCACATTCTGTTTCTTTGTTTCGTTTCCGTATGTTCCATAGCCTTGAATGTTCTATTGTTCATAGTCTCCAGTTTTCCAGTACTTTATAGAATATTCTAGTACTTTGTTTCGGACTTTCTCGAATATTCTAGTACTGATTGTCATATGCGTCACAATATTATCTACCTAATAAAAAGATTGAATTGAATTGAATTTATTATTTATTAGTCATTAAATTGTGCTATTTTCATTATATAGATTTAAGACTACAGTTGTAAAGGAATTGCTGTTCTAAAAGTCATTAATTATAAAATATGTATTATCTACTTAATAACAATTGAATTGAATTGAGTAATCGAAAGACTAATTAAAAAAGAATAAGAACAAACAATTTTTTGTATCATTACATCCCCATTAATACAACTGACAAAAAAAAATGAGAACAGCAATTTTGATTAATATGAATTTGGTTACTCTTAGGCACGACTGTAACGAATTTGACACTTGTCACCGCCGTCTGATGTCCCTTCATACACGCATTACTTTCCGGCAATAAGTGTCAATTTCCTATCAAAGTCTGATGGGATTTAGCTCGCGTTCAAATAATGTCACGTTGACCACTTTCCGGAGTAGACCGTAAATCCGGAATTTTATGAAACAGATGTAAATTAATTGACGATCTTTCTACGGATATGAATCTTCAATGTTGTTGACAGTATGGTGTATTTAAATACCTTTCGCAGTTTGCTTATAGACACGTCGTGAGAGTGGATATTTCTCATTCCGTTTAATAGTGGATTACTGAAAATGACCACAGTGTAAATAACAACAAGAAAATTTGTCACGGTAAGGAATTTCAAATATATTTTCTATACAAATAGTAAGTGAATATCTATCATTTTCACTTGTAGATTATTTTGTTAATATTTATTGATTCTGTCGAAGTTTAGGTCAACAATTGCAGCTAAGAGTTCCAGTTGCTGATTAGTTTCAAATTACCTCCTGCCAACAAAAAGCGTCCCCATCAATACCAATATCCTAGAGAACATTTCAACCGGTTCTCATGTAATTTAAATAATGTTCTAAAAGAAATTGAATGTCAATTATCTTGGCACGTGTTGAATTGTTTTTTAATTTGTAAAACTTGAGCACTTAGCTACTGCTCGACTCTTGCCTTCCCGATAACAATCGTGACATCTACAACAGAGAACAACATCGATACCTAATTGAAAACATAACTTTTCACTTCGATAAGTTCATATCAATGTCTCAAGGCATAGTTGTAAAAATAGATGCAGGCAGTTTGTTTTGTTAATGAGTCCATGTGCGTGACCACTTCAGTCTCGGTTGGCTCGAAATGCAATTTCTCCTAATGATATCCAGCTTTAAGCATCTAGAAATCACTAAGTGTTCTAAGAAAGAGGAAATGTAAGATCTGTAATGGCAGGGAATTTTCGTAATATTCAATAAAACGATCGCGCGTGGATCCAGAGTAAGAAAATGTATCCGAATGGATTTGATTATTCATCTCGATTGTTCTTCAATGTTAGTAAGAGAAATTGGTATACTCTAAGCAACAAGTGTAAAAGCCGTTTTAGCTAGAGGGCTGATCACGGTTTTAGGGCATGGTCATATTTAGATAGTCAATCTTGTAAGGGCTGACTCAGATTTCGCGAGAGATTTACATATCATTTGATTCTACCCAAGGTTGGTGCTTTAGTAAAATACAATCTGTATCAAAATGATTCTTCCTCAAATAACATACGATATGTTGCAGCTTTTTAATGTCGACCAACGATTTCCCATTTAAGATATTATAATATTACCAGTAGCCTGTAATAATCAAGTGTGATTATTCAATATTTGACGCCGAGTGTGCCAGCATTCGCAAGGTACGTTTAGCGTTCACTGTATATCGAACGTCTAGACTTTGAGTGTTTTCAAAAGGGAGTTGATGTCATAAAAATTACTCGTAATTAGCTTTCCTAATTAGCATTATCTGATGGAGTGTTGTCGTCGACTACTACAAAAACAAACTTTTTTTAGATATGGTTCATTAAAAAGTATTTGAGACCGAAGTGCAACTCTGCTATTCATTTTAATTATTTTTCCAAATACAAAAAGAAAAGATCAAGAGTGTTTTTTTTAAAAAGATTTAAATGATCACCGCTTATTTAATAACTCATATTCTATCTACCGTTAATTCTATTATTTAAACACTTTGACTGCCACGCCGAAATCACTTGCTTTACCCTTGTTATTGACTGCTCGATTAGTCCCTTTGCAACAACTCGTTATATACTCCAAAATCGGGTGTAGAACAGCATACGATGCATTTCCTTTAGCCTGGACTTTGATCCAGAACGCATGACCTGCATTAACACTGATTTTCCCACACGAGCCGTCGATATAGATCAATAATCATTTAAACTTAATTGGCCTTCACTAGGCACATCTGCTTAAACGATATACCTTGTTCCGGTCATTTGCATCACTCATATGTTGACTGTGTCCGGTAAATTGTAATATGATAGATCGCATCCGCTCTGGGCAGTGGACCGACGTCAAACACGACCGGCAGCGTCGGTTTTGCGATTGCTTCTATTGCTACGGTAACGCTGCCGATGGCATGTGTCCAGCATAGGTCCCAGTGGTGGACGTAAAGTCGCCACTAATCCAATCTAATGCCGTGTGCGTGTGGCTATAGGCGCCAGCTAATCGTCCGACATGGCGAGCGTGTAATATGAGTATTCATGATAGGATGAGCGTGTAACATGACTATTCATGTTACGATGAGCGTGTAGCTCTGGGTACGGATGCAACAAATGGGGTATGCGATATGAACATCAATTGCCTGTGGGAAGAGGCGTCAATTGGTTAATGAGTGGGAAGAAGCGTTAATTGGTTGAGAATATGCAATGAGTGTATGCTTACTGATTAACAATTGAGGGGGTTATGTTGCGAGATGTAACAAACCCATACTAGAGAGTACTCTCCATATACATATCATGGGGTAAGAATGCTCCCGAAATAAGATGCCCTTGCAGTGTGACCAGGGATAATTTTGATTATGAAGTTATCTATTCTGTTTAGTCCTGATTTGTCGTACAGAACTTTATTGGGGTAGAACTTTAAATGTAGCGACTCTGGGTTCTATACATTCCAAGGCAGGAAGGCAAACACTGCCTCTCGAACACCGGAAACTTCTCCATGTAGAATGTGGATATGTTATACCATATCATACCGGCCATGCATATGTAGTGCTCCAAAAGCCTTACCACCTTTTCCTCCCATTCCTAATCCAAATCCCAGCAATAATACGCTAAAACGTATAATCCTATCAAAACCCACAATAATCCAAACATGATCCAAAATTCGCAATAAACGAATCAAAAATTCGTTTATAGCATAACAATTGCCCCCGCGGCATAATTTAATCTAAAAAACCAAATTAAAATCAAATTCGCAATAAACGAATCTAATATTCGTTTATTGTTCTACATTTGCTCCACGGCATCATGAAAATTCAAAATTCAGAGATCATTATCTCTATCTGAAAATTTTCCATTCAGGAAAACAAACAAAAAACCAAAAGCAGATACATTCCCACATCTGCGCAATATATTCAAGAAATTGAATTCTTATCTAAAGTAAACACTGAACATCTCGCTCAGGATAACAAAATCGGGATTTTTGTACGAAATTGTACACTTTTGAGATACAAATTTCAATCCTTTTTCCTTTATAAAGGAATAGTGGAGTGATCTCCGGGCCACAGTATTAAATCGTCTATTGTCCCTGGAGGAAGTACCCCAGGAAAATCTTTGAATAATCTTGAGTAAAGTAATAAACACACATCAAAGAAAACAAAAACGATCTTTTAATTTTATCCAACACCTGGCCCCCACGGAACACAGGACTGAGGGCGAAATCTAGGACGTTGCTCTTCCCTCTGGATCAGAGGAAGCACGGTGACGGTCCGTTTGTAGGACGGTTTTCTCAGGAGCAGGTATAATATAGAGATCATACGTCCTTTTAAGGACTAGGAGACGCTTCCTGAAAATAAAAAACCCCTACAAGAATCACAACAATTTTGGTGGCAGCGGTGTGGGTTACCCAAAATCCCCTACCACGGAAGGAGAAGACTGAATGGGATTATCCAACTATCCCCTATCAAAGAAAAACTGCTGGACGACATCAAGGCAGCCAAACACGATCGAAGAAAGTGAAAACAAAATTTTTAAAAGCGTATTCCGGGGCTTAGAACACCGGAATGAATAGTGACATTAAAATCTTTTTTTTTTAAAACGAAGTAAAACTTTTAAAAGCGTTGCCTGGGGCTTGAACACCGGCAAAGTAAAAAAAAAAAAACACAACAACAAAGTGCTAAGTGAACTGCCACGAGTCCCGGGGAGAAAAGAAGAAATGTTTCCTTGTACAACTAGGAGCACAACACCAGGACCAAGCAGCTAGATCCAGTGACGACAGGACACCATACAAATCTGCAGTTAGATCCAGAAAACACAGGAAAAATATTTTTATTTATTAAAAAGTGAAAAGTGAAAAAATTAAATCATACGATTCCGGTAATAGTGATTGGCTCCCCAAAATAAATTCCTTTTAATTTTGAAAATTTGTAAATTAAAAAGGGATGCCAAGAACAAGTTAAATTTTGTTCTTTTTCTTTCCGGTTATTTAAATACTTTTCCGTATATTTGAAATATAAATTTTCGTTTCACATGGGGATCAAAAAAACCCCCTAAAATTTGATTTTGTCGATTTAAATGAAACTTGATTATATACTTTTTTTTTCTCCTAATGGGAATATACATCACTAAAAAATATATATACATGCATAATACATGCCCAAAGTAACAAACAAGCAAATAAAAGAAATATTTACAAATTTACAATACACAAGCACGCACTTAATTTTTACAGCTATTTTTTAAATACATTTTCATTAATAAACACATATTTTTTACACATGCATATACATATACACATTGATTTTCCTAAATTTCAACAACTTATTTATCAAATAGGGGAAAAATAAAAACCTCAAAAATAAACTACAAAAATTGATTTTTTATTTTTTATATACCTATTTGAATTTAACACACGTATATACATATATTTTCCTTAAATTATTTCTGCTTTTTGGGGAAGATTTTTACACTCTTTATGTGATAACAATAACGGACAAATTAAAATTCTTGGTTCTTGTCTTTAAGCGTTGTTTTGACATTTTTAGGTTGAATTTTTTCCGTTGGATTTCTCTTTTGTATCATTTGCGTCTCATCGGAAAATCCATTCTAGGATATTTTTCTCTTCTTTGCTCGTGATACTTTAGGCCTTGCCCCCATCGAACGAAAAGAAACTGTTTCTCTCATCTTAGGAAAAAATACACTTTACCCAAACACCTTTAAATAATAAAACTAACTAAGTTTGAAGGTACATTATTTTTGTTGTTCTTATCTTTTCTCTTGGCCATCTTATCCGACAATAATGAAGATCTCCTCTTTGAGTTCTTTACCTTTTCTTACCCTTATTTGGGAAGGTCTGTTTCACAAATACGTTGTGGGCCACAAAAATAAACCGGGAACGCGTTCGCAAAGACCTGAGCCCGAGCCAATACAAAATCGCGAGGACGAAACGTCGGAAACTTTGCGCACGGAAATACGCGAACAGAGTACTAGAATGAACTTTCCTATAGGATTAAGTGACATATTAGGATTCGTGCCGACGTTTAACGGTAATCCTGTCGAACTTGAGGGTTTCGTCTCTTGTGGAGACATTTTGTTCTCACAGGCACAAGATGACAATCAGAAGTCCTTTATTCTAAGGGTGGCAAAGACCAGATTGCAGGGACCGGCGCGAGGCTGCATCAGATATAAAACCATTTCAACTTGGGAAGATCTTGTTTCAGAATTAGAGGGAGAATTTAAAGCTCTCATCTCTAGGTCTGCTGCTCAAAATAACTTAGTGGCAACGAAGCAAGATAGCAAGGAGGGTGTGAAAGAATTTTCAAATAGACCCACACACCACCTGCATGAATTAGACAGCGCCACATACGCTAGTTCACCTGAGCCTGCAATCAGAACTTATCTTCTGGCTGAAAATCAGAGACTCGCGTTGAATACGTTTGAGGATGGGATAAGAAATTCCAGCCTCAGAATCTTAATAAAAGCGTATAATGCTTCGAACCTTACAGCAGCCATCAGTTACGCTTTGGAACAATCTCAAAGATTGAACAGCGACCACACAATGGCAGTCTCCACCAACAATTTTAGGAGAAACCAACCAATTGTTTGCCAAACATGCAACAAAAGGGGACATACTTCTGCGACTTGTTATCGCAACACAAATTTTCCTAATTTCGTCCCCCAACGCATTAAGACCGAGGCTGAACGTCTCCAATGCACATACTGTCGAAAGTATAATCACACTCAGGCAGAGTGCAGAACCAGGTTAGCTCATATGCGAAACCAGGACCAACCTTCAACGAGTCGAAATCCTTTCAGAACTCAGCCAAATCAATCTCAAAATAGGACAATAACAAACTCGCCCCGCATTGAAAATTGGAATACCCGACAAAATCAAAATATCAACAAGGTATCCAATTCACAACAGGGAAACGAACTCACTCGGGCAGCGAACAACGGCAATCCTTCTCGAGTTCAAACAATCGCCGATATACACCCCATCCCGATGTAAATTTTCAAATGCGCGTATTTTTCTGCCCCGAATTTAAGGAGCCAGTAATACGTGTAAAATTTAACCCATCGGATAAACTATACTCCACTTCCTCATCGATACAGGCGCCGACATCAGTCTTATCAAATTAAATAACCAATATATTGAACGATCTGTAGATAATTCAGACCCAGTGACTATGTACATGCGGAAAGGTATTGGGGGAATTCGAATTTAGAACAGACAGGCACTCCATACCCTTTAAACATAACCTTTTTGTGATAGGCAAAAATGTAAAATTTCAACACGATGGCATACTGGGTTGCGATTTCCTTACGAAGCACCAGTGCCACATTGACTTTGAGAAGGGATTCCTTAAATTCGCTGTGAAGAAGAGAACTATGGTAGAACTCGACCAGTTTTTAGGAAACAATAACGAGGTCAAGGAAAATATTCAGAATGCCACATCTTACGAGGCGTCTTCCACGGAAAATACAGGCATTCATGAAAAATTGGACAACACCGTTCGTGAGTCAACATCTGAAACATTTACGGGCCGGATCTGATGCTGTGACAAACACAACGAAACCAACCACCCTTGAATCTCCCTCTTCCCATTTAAACAAAGTTTGTAGTAACGAAAAAGTTAAGGGAACTGCCGAAAAACTAAGTTCAGGAAAAAATGAACCCGAAATTCTAATATCCTCCAAAAATTCAAAACAAAATCCTACAATTGATCGCATAAAATTGCAACCGCGATCCCAACAAATAATGGAGATCCCCTTTAAAGAAAAATCCAGTCAAGAACTAATAATCAAAAAATCCGAGGTCATGCCAGGGAAATATCTGGGTAATACTTTGACAACACCACAGGACAACAAAGTAAAGGTACTACTAATGAACACATTAGACACCGATCAAGAAGTAAACACCAACGACATAGAAGTCGGATGGGAAGATCTGGATGACTACAATGTGTTATGTTACAGGCGGATGAAACTAAGAACCTTCTAAAAAAATAGGCTTGAACGGCTAGAATCATTCCTAGAGTTGCGTCACCAGGAGGAGGAAAGGAAATCTATCATGAATATCTGTCGCACTTATAATAACCTATTTCTTCTCGAGGGCGACTACCTCACATATACTGACGCCATAGAGCATCAGATCATTACGGAAGAAGGTAAGCCACCTCTCTATGTAAAAGCGTATCGCCTACCAGATAGCTCCAAGCAAGAAATTCACAAACAGGTGAATGAAATGCTTCAGGACGAAGTAGTACAACAAAGTTTCAGTCCTTGGAATTCCCCTCTCTTACTAGTACCCAAGAAGGCAGGACCTGATGGGACAAAACGATGAAGAGTAGTTGTTGATTTTAGAGCATTAAATAAATTAACAGTCGGAGATGCATATCCATTGCCCAATATTACAGATATTTTGGACCAGCTGGGAAAAGCTAAATACTTTAGCACTTTAGACTTAGCAAATGGTTTCCACAAAATATGCATGGACAGTAGAGACAAGGCAAAAATAGCGTTCAGCACCCCCTTCGGATATTACGAATATAATCGAATGCCCTTCGGACTTAAAAACGCACCTGCTACATTCCAGAGGCTTATGAATAACGTACTCATGGGTCTCCAAGGAATAGAATGTTTCGTCTATGTAGACGATATTGTAATTTACGGATACGATCTGAACGATCACAATTCACGACTCATCAGAATTTTCGAGCGATTACAAAGACACAATCTGAAAATACAACCAGAAAAGTGTCACTTCATAAGGAAGGAGCTCACCTACTTGGGGCATGTTATTTCAAAGGAAGGTATAAAACCAGATCCAAAAAAAACTAAAGCGGTAAAAACTTTTCCAACGCCCAAGAAACAAAAAGACGTAAAATCTTTTCTCGGTTTTGTAGGCTACTACAGAAAATGTTTCCAAATTTCGCCGAACTGGCAAAACCTTTAAGCCTTTTGTGATGAGGCATTCACAACTCTAAAAAGAAAGGTTATAACCCCACCAATATTGGCATACCCAGATTTCAACATGGAATTTATAATAACCACTGACGCTAGCAATGTTGCGTTAGGAGCAGTGCTATCTCAGGGCACAATAGGCCAAGATAAACCTATTGCTTTTGCTAGCCGAACCTTAAACGACGCCGAAACACGGTATACAACATCCGAAAAGGAATTATTGGCAATCGTTTTTGCATTAGCCCAGTTCCGACCATATGTCTACGGACGGAAATTCACAATAGTCACTGACCATAGCTCCCTACAGTGGCTTATAGGGCGAAAAGATCCTACATCTAGACTTATGCGATGGAGAATTCTACTCGAAGAGTATGAGTACACAATCGTCCATAAAAAAGGAAAGCAAAATGCAAATGTTGATGCTCTCAGCCGTATAACAACGACTACCCCAGTTGATCCCATTAAAAATAATATTCTCGTCACCACACGAAGTAAAGCCAAACTCGAAGAAGATGTGGCTGCACAATCATACAAAGATACTACCAATCTTGTATGGCAAGAGCAAACAGGGTCCATCTATACCAAGAAGAAACTTGGACTACGTATTATAATCCTCCCATTGATAGACTCTGCTGAGGAAGAAAACCTGGCAGGAGGAATCCCAAACTTCACCAAGCCAGAAGTAGGTGAAATTACGTTTCACGAGCAAGACGGGTTATGCGCCATCACATTGCCATTGCCTTTCAGAAACCTAACCGACCAGGAAACCGCTAAGAGTTCCCTTATTGATCTGAAGAAGATTTGCGAAAACCGGAATTTCAATTCCATTGGAATTTTAGTGCCCTTGATAGAAAACGAATCAAAAGTAGCACTCAATAACCTGCTAAAAGAAACTTTTGCTCATCTCAACGTGACAATGTACGTTTTCTCCAATAGAAAGAAGCTTCTAACAGATCCTAACGAAATACAAAAGTTACTCGCGGAATACCATAACTCACCTTTCGGAGGACACCAAGGAGCCACCCGAACAATCAATAGATTGAAACAAAAATATTACTGGTGCACAATGACCGCCGACGTTGCGGCGTATATTCGAAAATGTGCCTCCTGCCAGATGAACAAAAGTGGAAGAAATCCTAGAATTCCTATGAAGATAACCACAACAAGCTCCAAACCTTTCGAAAGAGTTGCTTTAGATATAGTAGGACCATTACCAGTCAGCTATAATGGAAACAAATACCTACTAACGTTTCAAGACGACTTGACTAAATTCTCAGGAGCTTACGCACTGGCCAGCGCCGAAACCAAGGACGTGGCCAGGATTTTCGTTGAAAATATCGTCTGCCAGCACGGCATACCGTCTTCTCTATTAACTGACCGAGGTGCAAATTTTCTCAGCGCATTTTTTAAGGACATTTGTTCCTTACTTAAAATGAGAAAACTAAACACAGCACCCTATCATCCACAAACAAATGGAGCACTAGAACGGAGCCATAGAACTCTGGTGGAATACCTCCGCCACTATGTAAACCAGGATCCTCTCACCTGGGACACCTGGATACCTTACGCAATGTTTGTGTATAATACTACACCCCACAGTAATACAGGCTACACGCCGCATGAATTACTATATGGTTTCCCATCCGAAATACCCAGTTCTCTCAGACAAAACCCCGAAGGCTCTTATAACTACGACCATTACGCAAATGAATTAAAAATGCGACTACAACATGGTTATCGTACAGCAAAGGGAATACTGATAGAGAAAAAACAAAAATCTAAGGCATACTACGATCAAAAAGTAGGCCGGAAGAAATTTAATGTTGGCGACAAGGTCTTATTAAAGAATCACTCAAGACCTAACAAATTAACCTCCCTGTGGAAAGGCCCCTATGAAATTGTAAAGATCCTATCCTAAGAAAATTCAATCCTCAGAATAGGAAAAGGAACCCGAATAGTCCACAACAATAATATAAAACCATTTGTGGATTAGACAGACATGAATAAGAAACTCCAAAGAAAAAATAAAAGTTGAAGGAAAAAAATGTATATACGTATAGTAAACCCTTAGAAAAAATCATAAAGTAACACTCTACCAAAATACCACGATAATGTATTTAAAATTTGCCTCAACATTTTTCTTTTCAAATACTTGTACACAAATAACATAACTTTGTAAATATTGTACAAACATTTTAAATAACCGAAATAAACAAACAAAACAAAAAATATGTATATGAAGAAAAAAAAACGAAACTTACGATCTGAAACAACGGTAAAATAAGAATTTCAAACATTTGTATAATACAAAACATTTTGTTATTTTTTTATTATTATTTACTGGCCTGTAGGAACCCGGAAGTTCATGACCTCACCGACTCGGCTCCGCCATTGTTCCCTGTCCTGTGCCCTCTCCTTCCACGTTCGATCATCCGATTTCCTCGAGGTCCAATCTAACATTCTCCTCCCATCTCCGTCGCGGCCGTCCTGTCGGTCTCTTCCCCGTTAGTTTACCGTCAAGAATTCTATGCACGGTCCTATCATCGCCCATTCGCGCTACGTGTCCGGCCCATCATAATTTTCGCGACTTGATTACTCTCACTATTGTAGGTTTGCGGTATAGCTCTTCCAATTCGTGGTTGTGCAGTTTCCTCCATGGTCCTGACTCGTCGTCATATTTACCGCCAAATATACCCCTTAAAACTTTATTCTCGAATACGCGGAATTTGTTCTCTTCCCGTTTTGTGAGAGCCCATGTTTCGCATGGCGGAGCTTTATATTGCGTGATAGCAGTTTGGATTTTAAGAGTTTACTGGCTGCATGCCAACTAGCGTTGCCGGAGTGTAGTCTTTTGTTAATTTCCTTTGACGTTTCGTTTCTGCTCGTCAGTAACGTTCCCAGATATTTAAATTCTTTGACATTTTCAAATATCTTGCCCCTGACGTTTATATGTATTCTCTGAGGTCCACCTGCTCTCGTCGTAATCATGTATTTCGTTTTGTCTTCGTTTATTTCTAGGCCCACCTCTTCTGCTGCTTGCATGATGATTCACAGTTTTTACTTATAATTTCGAGATTATCGCCCAGAACGGCGATGTCATCCGCATACGCGAGCACTTGTGTGACCCCGTTCAGGGATGATCTGGTCGTGTTGTCGTCTTGTACCTTTCTGATAACATACTCGAGCACAAGGTTAAAAAGGCATGGTGAAAGGCCATCCCCTTGTTTTAGTCCGTCCCGGATTGCGAATGGTTCTGAGAGGGGGTTTTCTATTCTAACTCGCCCTTTGTTGTCGTTCATGCAGATTTGAATGAGGGCAGCATATTTTTTCGGGATCCCCAGCTCAACCACAATATGGTAGAGTCTTTGCCTTGCGACTGAGTCGTAGGCTTTTTTGAATTCCACGAACAGTTGGTGAACCGTCTCTCTGTATTCCCACTTCTTTTCCAGCAGTTGCCTTATTGTGAACATCTGGTCGCTTGTTGACCGGTTCCGACGGAATCCGCATTTGTAGTCTCCCAATATTTCTTCTGCGTATGGTGTGATTCTTGCCAGTATGACATTTGTTAATATTTTGTATGTGATTGGGAGCAATGATATTCCTCTGTAATTTTCGCAGTCAGATCTGTCGCCTTTTTTTGAAAATGGGGTTGACTATTGAGGTTTTCCAATCTTCCGGAATGACTTCCTTGTCCCATATTATTTTAACCAGTTGGTGGATCTTTCGAGCGGTTGCCCCACCTCCATGCTTCACAAGCTCTGCCGGTATGCAATCGACTCCGGGAGCCTTGTTGTTTTTCAATCGATTTATCGCGTCTACAACTTCGTCGAAAGAGGGCTCGGCTGTATGTACGTCTGGTGTGTTTATTTGTGGTTGATGGGTGCGCACATTGAGCAGGTTTTCAAACTACTGCTTCCATCTTGTCACGATATTGTTTGTTTCTGTCACCAGACAGCCGTTTGTGTCTCGGATTATTTTGGCTCTCCCTCGGTAGCCATTTCTAATTGAATTTATGCCGGTATACATACCTCTGCTGTTCTTTGCTCTGGCATTTTCTATGATTTTTTCAATCCGAGTCTTTTCCCATTCCCGTTTTTTGCGTTTGAAAAGTCTAATTGTTTCTTTCCGAATTGTCGCGTATCTTACTGCGTTGACTTCATCATATGCTTCTAAGTGGATCATTCTGACGCGTTTACGTTCTTCGATCTTTGCCCTGCACTCATCGTCAAACCAAGGTTTGGACTTAGATGTTTTCTTAAAGCCTAATACGTCTTGGGCTGTTTGTTTGATTGTGTCTCTGATCGATGCCCATTTAATGTCCACGCTATTGGCTTCCTCTTCCTCACTACTGCCATTCTCTAGGATGCTAAATCTATTCGTTAGTTCGTCTTGATATTCCGCCCTTTTACGTAGGTCTTTTAGTTTATCAATCTCGAACTTTTTGCTCGTCTCCCGTGACTGTCCATGTGGGTTTGCTGCAAGCCGACTTCTAATTTTGCCCATCACTAGAAGGTGATCGGAGTCGCAATCTGCTCCTCTATATGATCTTACTTCAAGGATGTTCGAGTGGTGTCTTTTGTCTATGAGGAAGTGGTCTATTTGGTTACGCGTTACGCCGTCGGGTGATATCCATGTGGCTTTATGGATTTGCTTGTGCTTGAACATCGTGCTTTTCACTACCAGATCTTTTGACGCTGCGAACGTGATAATTCGAATACCATTATCATTTGAAACGTCATGTAGGCTTTCTTTACCTATTGTTGGTTGGAAGATATCTTCCTTTCCAATTTTCGCATTGAGGTCGCCGAGGAGGATTTTAACATCGAATGATGAGATCCCATCAAATACTTCCTCTAGGGTCTCGTAGAATGTGTCCTTCGTTTCTTCGTCGGTAGATTCTGTTGGGGCGTGTACGTTTATAAATACATAATTGTACCATGGGCCGTGTATTTTTAGCACCGACATTCGGCCAATTGCACATCTTTTACATGGGGCGTAATCTTCTTGCTTATGATGAAGCCAGTTCCGAGGTTATGTGTATCGGTACCTCCACACACCAGTATAAACCCGTTGGTTTCGATTACTTGATGTGGGAGTCGAACTTCCTGGAGCGCGACGATGTCCATTTTATATTGTTTCGCGTTTTCTACGACCGTCTGTATCGCGCCTGGTTTATATCACGTTCGAACATTCCACGTACCGACGCGTATATCCCGCTTTTTCAGTTCTTCCCTACGTCTTCTTCTTGCCGAGTCGGTGTTTTCTTGATGATTTTTTCTCTTATGGTAGTGTCGGCTCATCACACCTACGCCTACCGGGTTTTTCGTGGGATTGTTTTTTGTATATTGGTTATTCATTTTTGATCCCACGAGAGTTGGGGTTTCAAATAGTCCGCCACATCAGAGCCCCGTTTTGATGTGGTAAGGTCTGCTTACTGCTCTGATTCGACCCGGTGTCAGAGAGGCGCCGTTATAATACAGCCGGTATACCCCTGACTGCAAACCATCCAATAGGCATGGTGACGCGTAACACCCTGGATTAGGGGTGGTAGATCTTTGTGTGTTACTCCTCGCTAGCCTGTCTGACATGGGTGACCCTACTGGAAGCATATGCTTCCGTCAGCATAGCCTGAGTGATTCATTGTAATTTAAGCCCCCGCACCACGTCAAGGTTCTACCAAGCGGCGGAACACAAAACATTTTGCAATGAATAAATCCTAAGAAAATAAGAAAAAAAATCTTTTAGTATAACTCAAAACAAATTTAAAAATTTTAGAATTAAATTTTACATACAACTGCATGGAAAAATTATATAAACAAATAAGGACAATGAAAAGTCCTCAAATAAAAAAATAATATATGTAAATAATGAAAATTTATATGTAAATAATGAAAATTTATATGTAAATAATGAAAATTTATATGTAAATAATGAAAATTCTATGTAATACACAAATTGTAAGAATAAACCATAAAAACCTTACTTACCTATGTATCTTTTTACAAATAATAATGGTACTTTATAAAAACAAAAACAAAAAAAAACCCAAAGTTACAATAAGAAATAATGTTAATATAATAAATTGAAATACCTATGTAATTATAAAACATTCTACAATTAAACTTATACTCAGAAAATAAGAAAATATTTACTTTAAATCAAAACGAAAATTTTTAGAATAAAATGTTTCCTTCTAATACAATGTTTAACCAACATGGAAAACAAAAACAAATTATATGAAATTTTAAACCAAATGTCTATTGTACATACAACCAAAACCAAACTAAACGAATATACCCTTAACACAAAATAAAATACTTTATATAAGAAAACTTTATTTTTGGATAACCAACAACTACTGTTAAACACATCTATACTAAGAAAAGTAAAACCAAAAATTCAAATCTTAAAAACCAAGTTGTATTTGTACAAAATACCAAAAGAAAATATTTTATTATATAAATAACCATAGTGGAAACTCCGATACACGACCATAAATACGAATACATTAATATTAGGAAAGAAACAAACTACAAAAATTACACATTTATGATAATATTGTATACCTAAAGCTACTATGTAAAAAAAGATCAGGCCTATGCAACGGAATCACGATACTATCATCCTTTATTCCCAATCACACCATTTTCCAGAAAATTAATCTCATAAAGATCAATTTTCTTTTTTCAAGGAGGGGAGGATGTAGTGCTCCAAAAAGTCCTACCACCTTTTCCCCCCATTCCTAATCCAAATCCCAGCAATAATACGCTAAAACGTATAATTCTATCAAAACCCACAATAACCCAAACATGATCCAAAATTCGCAATAAACGAATCAAACATTCGTTTATAGCCTAACAATTGCCCCCGCGGCATAATTTAATCTAAAAAACCAAATTAAAATCAAATTCGCAATAAACGAATCTAATATTCGTTTATTGTTCTACATTTGCTCCACGGCATCATGAAAATTCAAAATTCAGAGATCATTATCTCTATCTGAAAATTTTCCATTCAGGAAAACAAACAAAAAACCAAAAGCAGATACATTCCCACATCTGCGCAATATTTTCATAAGAATTCATCTCGCTCAGGATAACAAAATCGGGATTTTTGTACGAAATTGTACACTTTTGAGATACAAATCTCAATCTTTTTTCTTTTATAAAGGAATAGTGGAGTGATCTCCGGGCCGAAGTATAATATCGTCTATTGTCCCTGGAGGAAGTACCCCAGGAAAATCTTTGAATAATCTTGAGTAAAGTAATAAACACACATCAAAGAAAACAAAAACGAACTTTTAATTGCATTCAACACCTGGCCCCCACGGAACACAGGACTGAGGCCGAAATCTAGGACGTTGCTCTTCCCTCTGGATCAGAGGAAGCACGGTGACGGTCCCTTTGTAGGGCGCTTTTCTCAGGAGCAGGTATAATAAAGATATCATACGTCCTTTTAAGGACTAGGAGACGCTTCCTGAAAATAAAAACCCCTACAAGAATCACAACACATACACTTCTAACGGTCGGTTGAATGCCGAGTATATTATTATTCTGACTTCGGAGTGTAAAAGACTTCTACGGAATAGACTTTTTGTCATAGCATATGCGTTTTTAGCTGCGCTAAGAACTGCTGTTAAGTGCTCATCAAACTACAGATAGTAATCAACCCAGATACCAAGGTATCTAATTACAGTTTTTATTAATAGTTCCTACAATGGAACATTTTTTCGAATTCTGTTTTGTATCCCTTGATGCCGTAGACAGGGGCGTTCTGAAAGGGGCAGTTTCTGTTTTCTGAAAATTGATCTTTAATTTCCAGTCGTCACAAAAACGTTTGATTTTATTGAAGTCATCTTGTAGAAGTCTGTTGATGACATCAATCTTTTCTCCAGATCTATACACCACAACGTCGTCGGCGTATACAATTGCATGGTTGAGAGAACCTACCAGATCACTAGTGTAAATGTTATACAAAATGGTAGAATTCACTCCTCCCTGCTGTAAATCGTTGTTAATATGAAAGGTCTTGTTGGATGTTATTTCTCCACATCTCACCACAAACTGTATACCCATTATCATATCGTAGATAATGTATAATAAATATTCGGGGATACCTAGATTTGTTAACTTATATACCAGCCGTTCTAACCATACGGTGTCGAAAGCCTTTTCAAGTAAACCGAACCTTTTCAATTGCCCCTATCCTTGCCCATTTTGGGGGTGTGATGGACTACTTGCAGTTTTCCAACGGGTTGGATAATATGCATTATATAGAGCGCTGTTGAATAAAATACTGTAAAGCTTCACTGCAAGAAGTGCCTTAGAACAATTTTTAATACTATCTATCCTAGAAGACTTCTTATTCTTAATAGATCTAAGGATGTCCGTTAATTCATCCATGTACACAAACAGGCTCTATTCTATTCTATTTATTGGCATCTAGGAACCCGGAAGTTCATGACCTCACCACCTCGACTCCGCCATTGTTCCCTGTCCTGTGCGCTCCCCTTCCACGTTCGACCATCCGATCCGATCTCCTCAATGTCAAACCTAACATTGTCCTCCCATCTCCGTCGCGGCCGTCCTGTCGGTCTCTTTCTCTGTCCGACCCATCGTAACTTTACGCGACTTTATTACTCTCACTATTGTAGGTTTGCGGTATAGTTATTCCAATTCGTGGTTGTGGAGTTTCCTCCATTGCCCTGCCTCCTCGTCATATTTGCCGGGAGAGATACTCCTTAAAACTTTATTCTCGAATACGCGGAATTTGTTTTCTTCCCGTTTTGTGAGAGCCCATGGTACACATCCATATAGAACAATCGGCATGGTTATGGTTCTATAGATACGGAGCTTTGTGTTACGTGATAGCAGTTTGGATTTCAGCAGTTTACTGACAACTAACGTTACCGGAAAGCAGTCTTTTGTTAATTTCTTTCGACATTTCGTTACTGGCTGTCAGTATCGTTCCAAGATATTTAAACTCTTTAACTTTTTCAAATATCTTGCGTCTGACGTTTATATATGTTCCCTGAGGTCCACCTGCTCGCGCCGTAATCATGCATTTTGTTTTGTCTTCATTTATTTCTAGGCCCACCTCGTCTGCCGTTTGCATGATGATTTCACCGTTTTACTTACTGCCTCTAGATTATCGCCCAGAACGGCGATGTCATCCGCATATGCGAGTACTTGTGTGACCCCGTTCAGGGATGATCCTGCCATGTTGCCGTCTTGTACCTTGCTGACGGGATACTCGAGCACAAGGTTAAAAAGATATGGTGAGAGGCCACGCCCCTGTTTTAGTCCGTCCCGGATTTAAAATGGTTCTGAGAGGTAGTTTTCTATTATAATCCGCCCTTTATTTCCGTTCATGCAAATTTGAATGAGGGTGGCATATTTTTTCGGGATTCCCAGCTCAATTACAATATGGTAGAGTCTTTGCCTTGCGACTGAGTCGTAGGCTTTTGAAGTCAACGAACAGTCGGTGAACCGCCTCTCCGTATTCCCATTTCTTTTTCACCAGTTGCCTTATTGTGAACATTTGGTCGCTTGTTGACCGATTCCTACGGAATCCGCATTGGTAGTCTCCCAGTATTTCTTCTGCGTACGGTGTGATTCTCGCCAGTATGACATTTGTTAGTATTTGTATTGTATGTAGTTGGGAGCAATGAAATTCCTCTGTAGTTTTCGCAGTCAGATCTGTGGTCTTTTTTGAAAATGGGAACGACTATTGAGGTTTTCCATTCTTCCGGAGTGATTTCCTTATCCCATATTGTTTTCGTGGGCTGGTGAATCTTTCGAGCGGTTGCCTCTCCTCCATCCTTCATAAGCTCTGTCGGTATGAAGTCGACTCCGGGTACTTTGTTGTTTTTCAATCGATTTATTGCGTCTACAACTACGTTGAAAGAGGGCTCTGGGATCTGAGACTCGGCTGTATGTACGTCTCGTGGGTTTATTTGTGGTTGATGGGTGGGCACATTGAGCAAGTTTTCAAAGTACTGCTTCCTTCTTGTGATATTGTTTGTTTCTGTGATCAGACAGCCGTTTGTGTCTCGAATTATTTTGGCTTTCTTTCGGTAGCCATTTCTAATTGAGTTTATGCCGACATACATACCTCTGATGTTCTTTGCTCTGGCATTTTCTATGATTTTTTCTATCCGAGTCTTTTCTCATTCGCGTTGTTTGCGTTTGAAAAATCTCATTGTCTCTTTCCGAATCGTCGCGTATCGTTCTGCGTTGACTTCATCATATCTTTCTAAGTGGATCACTGTGAGGCATCTACGTTGTTCAATCTTCGCCCAGCACTCATGGTCAAACCAAGGTTTGTTTACTTAAATCCTAATACCTTTTGGGCTGTTTGTTTGATTGTGTCTCTGATCGATGTCCATTTAGTGTCCTTACTATTGGTTTCCTCTTCTTCACTGCTCCCATTCTCTAGAATGCTAAATCTATTCGTTAGTTCGTCTTGATATTCAGCCCCTTTGCGCAAGTCTTTTAGTTTATCAGTGTCGAACTTTTCGCTCGTCTCCCGTGACTGCCCATGCGGGCTTACTGCGAGCCGACTCCTGATTTTGCCCATCACTAAAAGATGATTGGGGTCGCAATTTGCACCTCTATATGATCTTACGTGAAAGATGTGTGGCGGTTCCATCAAACCCCACGGCCCACTTACCTGAAAAACCCCCCATATCCGCAACTCAACTCCCATTGTCTCCCGCCAATGCAATCGCATTGGCACCTGAAAATATTTCCTTTTCCAAGGACATTAATGCATACAAGCATTACATAGAATTCCTAAAAAGAATTGCGTCTACAAGGCCATTCATACATTATCAATGCATCTCTGCATTAGCGATCCAAGAAACCGAATTTCCAAGTAGTGTAGACTTTCACACTATAGTTCGATGCTGCCGTCGCCATAGATGCCATGCATAATTGACACAGATGGTATACACAACCGGGAACCGGTCTTGGCCTTGCCTTATTTTGCATGTCCTGAGGCTTATTAAATTTTCCATAATGATTTGTTTTTTCTGGGCAAGGTCATTAGTCTTGCACCAGAGGCTCCCCGACGGGCAATCGAACCCCGGTCTCCCGCGTGACAGGCGGGTATACTAACCACTATACTATCGAGGAGCTATCATCATTCAATGGCGTAAGGCTAATAACCTTGCCCGGAAAAAGAAATTATAGAAAATTTAACAAGCCTCGGGACTTGCTAAATAAGGCCAAGACCGGACCCGGTTGTGGTGCCGATGATGATGATCATCATCATTCAATAGAATGCATCATTTCTAATAATAGATACATCGGCTCAGCATAGGGTTTGTTACAACGCCTCGCTTTATGGCTATTATCGTATGTAAATAATCGAATGCAATCATAAAGGACGACTCCCAGGCAGGAATTTAATAGGGAGTATGTTTGGCTGCTCGATAGTGTAGTGGTTAGTATACGCGCCTGTCACGCGGGAGACCGGGGTTCGATTCTCCGTCGGGGAGCCTCAAGCGCAAGACTAATGACCTTCCCCGGAAAACAACAAATCATTATGGAAAATTTAACAAGCCTCAGGACTTGCTAAATAAGGCTAAGACCGGTTCCCGGTTGTAGTGCCGATGATGATGATGATGTTTGAGTGAAAGTGCTTACATATGCCTAGGAACGCGGGAATGTTTAAAGGCGATATTATGTCAACGAAAGGGAAATGCCAAGTTTTGTATATTTGTGAGATCAGGCTAGATATTCAAAAGGTAACGATTTCGTGCATCCATCCTTTGGGCAATCACAAGACAATTTTACTAAGGTTTACGTTATGTTTTTTCGTATGGTGGTGCTCTTGATGGCACATTGAAGGGCGATTATGAAGCGGTTGTGGGTGGCTACCTTAACTCGCGGGCCGACGAAAGAGTTGTATAACAAAGGTATACAGGAAATGCCACAGCACCTGCAAGTCATTCGCATCAGTGATTACTGAAATTCCAGCTTTTCCGTCGATATACAATTCATTGTCAATAAACGTGTTTTTTATGATAAAAAAAAACTTCATTTTACGGACAAACCTTGTATATAATTAAAACGGTTTTGGGTAAAAACAAGTTGTTCCCTTTTACTAATAAACGGCGAATTCTTTTTCATCGAGTTTGTACCCTGCAAACCAAAGGTATGAAAGTCCAAGTTGTCTCACAGTCTCTTGTGTGTGTTTACGCAACTTGGGTAAACATCTTAAAACGTTTATTGCCGTCAAGATCACAGTCATGAAATACTTTTCGGTACCAGTGGATTCAGGGATTCAACACATTGCGAACAAGGCAAATATTTAACAGAAAGAAGTATAAAGATAAATGTCATTGAATGTAGATTCCTGCAAACCAATTGAATAGAAAGGTGAGTAAGGTATCATGTTCTTGCTTTTCGTTAGCATCGGTGTTACTTTCTTTCGCTCGAAGATCTGAGCGGCAAATCCCATAATTGCGAGATATCAAGTTGCATTGCTGGACATTTACGGGAATGTGAGTTTGAAAAGTCATAGTGATTTTCTTGGGAGCATCGAGCTAGTAGTTGGTTTTGTGATGACGGGTGTTCCGATAACTGTGCGTTTAGTGTAAGACAATTCATAGTACTATCAACAAAACCTTGAAAGTCACTTACCACCGTATGTACAGATATTGTTTTTCTTTTTTCTTTACTTGTGACGTGGAGCGACATTGAGGAGAGCTACGTTAAAGTTTTGTGAAATTATTAACGTGCATTGACGTTGATCCTTAATGACAAAGTTGAACTCTCAACTAAATTCTTCTACAATGTTCTCTCTAAATATCGAAATCTTAATCTCTGACATTTGAATATTTCCGTATTCATAAACCAAGATAATTTTACCTAACAACAGTAGGTCATTGATGCGCTTTTACTCTTACCCACTTCATGATAATGTCAGCGTGATAACGTGGCTGTTCTACAAAAGTCCAGAAGCAAATATGTCGTACCCATGAATGAAGTTAATGAATCATAAAAACTGAGTCAATTTGGGCCAACTGACCCGTAAGTGAATAAGTTTATTTTTAATATATTTGAGCAATGTATACAATAGTGGTGTAGGTCTTAAAATAACACTAGCCTTAGTTTTAGTAGGAGTGCAAATATAATTACGAAACTGTAGAGTGAAGTTTGTTGGCGTATTTTACTGTGAATGAGAATTTTTGAATAGATGAGTCCAGGTGAGATCCAGCAGAGTTTTGACAGGGCAACTGCGAATGAATGCACACCTTCCACAGCCTTTTATACACCTAGGAACTTGCTATCTGTAGATGTTGCCACTCACCAAGGGCAATTAATTATTTTCATCAGTCTCATAGTTTGCACCTGTAAATCGTTGTCTTACGACGTACAACTCACTTTAGATGGATTTACGCCTGTCACAAGAGTCGTCGGTTGAATAGTACACAGCCTAGTAATTCGCAGAAAGATTTCAAGATGAGATAATATTGTAGATGACGAATTCCGTCCTTAAATATTATCAAACGTTTACTAGGTGCAGTAATTCTTTACACCATCATTTTGATTATATTTTTACTTGGTCACGTATGTTTGATATAGTTTAAATCTTTCTTCTTTTTTTTTTTTTCATTTTATCAAGATAAGTTTGTTCATCGTTCTATCGTGGTTACTTTAGATATGACTTTGATGAAATGATTTCGAAATTCGAACACCTTGAATTATCTTTTGTGAAAGTTATGATTTGGACATTGCTTCTAACATTCGATAATATATATCTAGACCGTTTGATAAGTTTCTGTTTTTTATATTGCAATATTTTATTATTATTTTTCTTAATGTGGGAGAAGAATAATTAAAGCGTGTGAGCAAACAAAATAGACGTTAACATTTTTGGAAAGCATATCTTTATTTCTCTGGCGCAAGGCTAATAACCTTGCCCGAATAAATAAATTATTATGGAAAATTTAACAAGCCTCGAGGCTTGCTAAATAAGGCCAAGACCGAATCCCGGTTGTGGTGCCGTTGATGATGATGATGATGATGATATCTTTATTTCTCAACCGCCTCAATGACTGAGGTGGTAAACGGGTTCTGTCATGCGTTTGATTGTGAAAGTGCGAGTTCAACTGATGGCTCTTGCTATTGTGCAGTTCGGTACTGACTTGCTATTGTGCAGTTCGGTACTGACGGGGTCCGTCCAGCCTGGTTGCCTACAGTCCAGGGTAGGGTTTTCCAATAGGGACTGACAACTTTGAATTTAATTTGTAAACGCACCCTTTCACTAATCATCGAACTGTCACTATCAATTTATTCAGTAAACTCAACATTTTCATCATGGTTAAGTACACGAACAAACAACGTCTGCAAATTATAAAAATTCACTACCGAAAAAAAAGTTGTCAAGTCCTGTAGCGGTTCTTTAATACATTCCCAAAGAACCGTCCATCCTCTTAAATGAACCACCTTCCAAACCCACCATACCTACCTGCAATATTGGGCAGCGTAAGCTACCCATCATTCTCTTTCACCTGAAAGTTAAACCTCATTAAGGCATGCATCACATTGAATTTTTCTGTTTATGAACCGTACCATATCTCGATCGGCTCGACTTGTCAGCAATTATAAAAGATAAATACTAGCTGGCCAGCGTAATTGTTGACATAGCTGTAGCCGATAGTTTCTTGCTACGGTTCATATCGATTTATTGCCCCAGTCCCAAGGTTCGCAACACTTGCGACCAATTTCCTTTCTCGGTTATCTACCGATCATGGGATTTGGGCACTAATATGATTGACGTTAGACAATCATAACCCAAATCATGCTAACGATGCTCCGGCCTGTAAAACAAACAAAAGCTACCATAGCCTAGGTCATAGGCGAGCAAACCATCGGTTTGCTTATCGCCACGAAAACTCTATAGCCTACAATGGCATTAGCATGAACGCCTAAGTAAACACGATGTGCATATCATCGTGACCCTTGAAATAGCGTTTTTGTGTATCTTGAAGCAAAAACCTATTTCGTTCTCAGGCGCGGGTCATCAAAGATTTATGGCACTCGAAATAGCGTTTCTGTTTATTTAAGACACAGAAACCTATTTCTCCCTTCGGCGATTTTTCGCCATCGCATATCTCTATAATACCAATTCATTGCACCAGCCCATGTTTATTTAGGTGCATTTTCGTCGTTGTCGATATACAGGCTGAAGGGCAACGTACATGTCCCATACGGACACATATAGAATCCTCCCACACCAATGTAATCCACACCGTGAATCTGGCAGATATGGATGGTTTCTGGGAGTCAGATATCATCGTCACGAGAGTGCACACGCACTATACGCGCCTATTCAGGTTTTGTACAATATACAAAGTCGAGTTTGTAATCGAGTACACCTTAATGTAAAAGCATATCGGTTGTTATGATTAACGGAACTAATAAAGCAAATTTCAAATATTTAATAAGGAAACTCGCGCGTTTTATTTCCCCGGTAATCGTTCTGAAGTATTAATCCAGTGTGTTTGGTTTTGCTCCTTTTCCTCGCGGAACAATTTAGTGCACCGTCTATCGCTGTGGGGTATTTCGCTTAACCTGCGTCCGTGCTGACGCTCCTGGTAAATACCACCCACAGTCCCTATAGGTAAACCCCTACTGAGTGGTAGATTCGGTCCCAAAACTAGGCGTCCGGCGAGAGACCACCTCATTAAGCTGTACACCACCATGAAATTGTTGCGACAAAGCTTTGACCGTCTTTCGGAGTTCGGTCGATGGGTCCAGTCGAGAAAAAATAACAAATCGGGGTGCCGACTCAGCGTTGCCTTTTTCTGGCGAAAGTAAAGTAAAAACAAAACAGTGTGAATTTGGACCATTACATTTTTTTCACACAGTTCATGAGGCATCTAAAAAAAGTCTCCTTTTAACTCAATACGCGTTTCCCAGCAATGTTCGACAACATTGATACCCTGTTTATTATTATTTTTTTAATACACTTCTCTCGGGAAAGGCGAACCTATAGCGCCGACACGGTGCCCCGAGATCCCACCAAATAACTGTTGCACTTCCTTTTAAACAGTTGTAGGTTGTGACGCTCCGGGAACACTCGCGCGGGGAAGGAGTTCCACAGCTTCCCGCCCTGTAACGGAACAAGTTCCGAGATGATGAACCACAAATTGGTGCGATCCGTCGGATTGTCTTGTGGAGTGCATATAGACCAAATTGCGCGGAATAATACCTCGAATCTCCGAAGAACAGTACCCCTGATAATATCTGTAAAACAGACAGGCCGGCTACGCGCCTTCGATGTGATAGCGACTGTAGTCCCGACATCAGCGCCGTATCCCCGATCAGGCATATCGCTCGTCACTGTACGCTCTCAAGTAGGTCGAGGGTGTGTTTAGGAGCAGAGCTCCAATCATGAGAGCAATATTCGAGTGCGGGTCTAATTTGGGGTTTATAGAGGGGAAGTTGGGCCGGAGTACCTCTAAAAAGATAGCTCAGTTTTCCTGAGGCGGACCCGGCGATGCTCAACACGTGTTTATGCCACCATACATTCCCATGGACCGTCACGCCGAGCAATTTCAGGTTTTCCCCAGCTTCGAGGGTCTGGCCATTCATCATCAGCTATAGAACCGATGATCCACTTTTCTTTGTGAATGTTATATAATGTGTCTTCGTTGCCTTGAGGTCGACTAGATTGGTCTTTTCCCACTGCAGGACCTTATCCAGATCCCGATTCATATAACAATTCCATGCTTTCCCCAGATTCAAGGTTCTGGCCATTCATTATCACCTGTGGAGTCGATGATCCACTTTTCTTTGTGAATGTTATATATTGTGTCTTCGATGCATTGAATTCGATGAGATTGGCCTTTCCCCACTACAGGATCTTATCCAGATCCCGAGAAAGACTCGATCTGGCCACACCTCAGGTGGTCCGACGTTGATGCACTAATCGGTCGATCATTCGAAAAAGAGGAAACAAGCGTACTATCATCTGCGAAACTGAACACTTTGTTATCCGTTGTTTCTAACAAATCATTTATGTGAAGCAAAAATAAGGTTGGGGCCAAAATAGAACCTTTATGCACCCCGGAATTAACAGGCTACAGATCCGAAGACTCACTTTGGCGGATGGTTTCGGTTATTGGGTGTATTTTAAACTTTGGTGGATCGTTTATTGGGGTGTCGTAGGTCGACACCTTCAGGTCCTGGTTGCAGCGTTCCGCCGAACACTGCTAGCACACAAAGAATCCACCGAGCGAACGCACAAATAAAACACGAAGATCGTTTATGGATTTAATATCTTTTTTTTTATTTCATCACACTAATTATTTATAATTGACGGATTCGAATTAGATAAATGTAATACAATGTTTTATGCAAAACGCAGGAATTAATAACAATAACTGTTTATATTTTATACGATATGACGGATTCGAATTACGTAAATGTTTCAATATTATTTTATAAAAAAAACGCAGCGAACCACACGTTACTCCCTTAGATTACGTTACATGAAATTAGGATACATTACTAAGAACAATTAATCAGTTGCCTTTTCACTACTCCCTCTCCGTACGAATTGTCGTCCCGTTGACGATTGAAATCTGACTAACTGTCTGCCCACACAGATATCCAGATTCAAAACTGGTATCTGTATCTGTACGGAAAAATTTCCCTATTTGATCTGCTAACAGAATTCCCGACATCTCTGTTAGCAGCATGCTTTTTTATCCCAGGGATAATTTCCTCTTTTCCTGAAAGGAGAAACTCGCTCATCATCAAACATCATTATCACCATCCGTGGTGGTGATCGAAATTCAGGTCGACGGTTGTCGATTGTGTGCCGCCCTATTTACATAAAACATCTGGCGCGCAGGCCGAAGGATACCCTGCAATTTGGATGGACGTACGGTCCATGAGTTTTGTTTAACTTCTTTAGTTAAAACTAATAATCCGTTAGACCTTTCTAATGGGTGTGAAATTCCACAAAGGAACCGTGAGACTGAGGTATTTCCTTGGTTGGCTTTATTCTCGTAAATATTCACGACTTATTTCGTTGAGATATTTATTGTTGCCAGGAATTTGGCAGCTGATAAGCGGTATGCATTATTGTACTAGGTTGCCGCTGCCTTTGTTTGCTTGACGGATTTGGGTGGTCTTTATGGCAGCTACCCGCACGTGCATCCATTGGTCGGCTAATTTACCGACGACAGCGATTCCGTGTAACATCGTGTAGATGTTCAGGATTTCCGATTGTGCAGTGCTGGAGTGCGGCGCATTTCAGTATTTGGGAATAAGATGAATGGATGTTTTTACCTTTGTTTCAGGTATGCTACAATCGACTTGTTGAGCTTGATATTGAAAGCTTTGGGACGTTCAGTTCCTTGCTTTTTAGTGTCGGGCTCAACGTTGGCTAAATGTTTCACGGCCCTAGCGGACTTAGTGGCACGCGTCTGTGGGCGCGTGTAACGTTTTCAGGGTAGGTATGTTCCTTGAAGAGTAGGAACCTTACCTGGGTGGAATTGTGCGTTCGTAGAACGCTACATCACCTTCCACAACAACCCGGATCGATCGATTCTCAAGGAAGCTCTTCGTCCAGTCACAAAGCTGTTGGGAAAGTCCACATGAACGAAGTTTGCTAAGCACTGCCCTGTGCCAGACGCGGTCAAAAGCCTTGGAGACATGTTGAATTGTCCACAATAATTTGTTTTTCCGGGCAAAGTTATTAGCCTTGCGCCAACATATATATACGGGTGAGCGATCTTTTTGTCGGTATGTAAACATTGAAAACTGACATTTATCAACCGATTGACTTGAGTAGACTTGAGTGCATATCGTCGAGATTTGATATAAAAGGGCGATGCATCCTGGTTTCGGGGGTCAGTGTCTAGATTGTCATCCAACGGGAGAGGGCGCCAATCATTTAAAATATAAATTTACTTTGGATTGAAAATTGACAAGCCGCTCAAGAAATAAATACAAAGAGATAAATTTTTTAAAACTATAATACAGCCTCGTAGTTAAAACTTATACATCGGTGATCACCCTTTCCTGAGTTTCGGAAGCACGGATGTCCCACAAAACACGAGATCCTTCTTTTAAGAACAGAGGGACTTTTGGATCTCTAAACACTGGCCGTTCCTCCGACCTTGCGGATGGACTTGTGTAAGTGAATCATAGCCTCACCAAAAAAGCAGACTAAATCAAGTGAGTGGATTTGTTACTGTTCTCAAGCACATACAAATCGAAAAACCACATTGTGATAATTGCCACTAAAATGCGCAAAGCAAAAACTTTACGCACCGCCCTGTCGAATATGTTAACCGCCTGTCGATTCATCAACCAAGCTCCGAAAGATAGTCGACGATATGTCCCGAATATTTCACGGAGGCATAACACATCGTTTAATAAGTCTCGAGATTAACTACTACAACAACATTTTTTTTTTTAGTAAAATTCTTCTTTATTATAATCTTCTTTAACTGCGTTACAATCATTCCAACGCTTTTCCAACTTTTCTATACCATGTGTGTAGAATGATTTATTGTTAGCTTTAAAATAACACTCTGTTGTAGTGATGACTTTACCATTAGAGCCGAATGTCTTGCCCTGGAGCATTTTTTTTTTTTTTTTGACCAGTTCTCACTAGGTGGATGGAGACACATTATAAAGCCCAATTCGTGTAGTTTGGCCATCGTGTTCAACGACTTGTGACACGGTCCATTGGCTTGGTGAAATATCCCTTTTTTCTTGGTCATTTTAGACCGTTTTTCAGCGATTTCATCCTTTAAACGCACTAATAATGCCAAGTAATATTCGCTATTGATAGTTCTTCTCTTTTCAAGGTGGTCGATGTATATTATGCTCCGCCCATCCTGAAATACAGAGGCCATAATCTTGCCGGAAGACTCTTGTGTCTTCGGATGTTACGGACGGCCTTCACCGGGTCCCCTCAAGTGACTGCCTATTTGATTCCGGAGTAAAAGGTGAATCCATATTTCATCCATTGTCACATACTGACCCAAAAAATGCTTTCTATTCCGGGTAAAGGGTGCCAAACAGTGCTCTGAATTGTCGACGCATCGTTGTTTTCATTCCATTGTAAGCAATTGCAGCACCCATTTGGAAAAAAGCTTTTTCATGGCAAAATTTTAATGCAAAATAGTAAAACCACTACCAGTTAATATCTTAATGATCTCAGCTATCTGGCGCCCTTTCACCTTTCGATCTTCCATAACGATTTTCAAGATTTCTCAGTCTTGTGAGTAGGGTGTTAGAATATACTCGCAGCTAGGCCGGCTTGTCGTAAGAGGCGACTAAATGTCGAGTGGTAGATGAGGTTCCAACGCCCTGTCGCCCGGTAAAATACCACCGTATCAAGTTATAGGCTCCGTGAAATGGTCTGGAGAAATCCCTGGCCATCTTTCGGAGCTTGGCTGACGGACCGGTTCGAGAAAGGTTGCTTTAGGTAGTAGTCGGTCCCAAGGTGAGATACTACCCCGTCACGTTGTACATTCCGCTATATCCTCGGAAGAAATCTTCGACTATGTTTCAGATGTATGGCTGATGGCCCGGAATAACACGGAGACAAGTCATGATGATACCTTCTGAGATAAAGAATTCCGGAGGTAAACTAGTTTCCCAATCGGATCTCCGGGAGGCACTATGTCAGAGGGAAGATCATGCACATATTTTGATAAATAACCGAACTTTAAGAAATTCGTCCTTGGGTAATCGGGTTCGTTCTCGAAACTCGGTCGACGTTCGACTAATAATGGCATTTTGCAACAGCAGGGGTATCGGTTTCGCTAATACGAATGTAAACGCCGTCCACCAATATTTGCAAACAGCGAAACCTTATATCCTTGCCTTAACTGAGACCCACATCGATTCGACATATCCTCGTTGCTCAGGATACGACTTGCATTCGAGATTCCGTTTTAAGAGTGAAGTCTGCATCTTCACGGGTTCTGATCTGGCTTGCCAAAGATAGAGGCGTCAGAACCCAATAATTTGGACATCATGTGATTAAATGTCATGCTGGGGAAATCTGTTAAATTTCTTTGTTGTCGTTACTGCTCCCCGAATAGCGATTGGCCGGTGACACTGTGGCGTTTCTAACAGATACACACACGATGCACAAGCAAATAGTGAAGAACACCGAACCGAATAAGAAAATGTGTCAGAGCGGTATACCATAGCGATAGCATAACAATTCCACGTCAGTTGAGTGTACTTGAGTTTAGAAATTGAATTCGTACACCCGGCAATGGCGTGATGTGTTGAGCATTGGTTACATTTTTAGTGATTCTAACTGTCAAAGCATCAGTTCTAAACACCCGTTCTTCACTATCGTCGCAATACGCTATAATTGGTGACCCCGATGTGATCCACACACACACACACACACACACACACACACACACACACACACACACTTTCCCCTACTAAACAGAACTTTACGACTGCGTTCACGACTTCCGCATAGAGCACCGGCACACTCGCCTGCTCCGACGTTCTCTCGCTCGGTCGTTCCTCGCTCCGTCTTTCGCACACCAAGTTGACCATCACAAAGTTACTGAGGGGGAGTAGTGTGGCGTTTCTAACAGATACACACACAATACACAGCAAATAGTGAAAAACACCGAACGAAAATCGAATAAGAAAATGTATCAGAGCCCTATACCATAGCGATAACATAACAATTCCACATCAGTTGAGTGTACTTGAGTTTAGAAATCGAATTCGTACACGCGGCAGTGGCCTAATGTGTTGAGCATTGATTAGATTTTTAATGATTCTAACTCTCATAGCGTCAGTTCGAATCACGCATTCTTCACTATCGTCGCAATACGCTATAACACGTTTCGAACATCTTTTACGTACGGTCGACTGGATACAGATCAACCACCCGGCTTCTGAAATTGTCGTCCTTGGGGATTTTAATGTACACAAATCTGACTGGTTGGTACATTCTAACAGAACCGACGAGGCTGGGAGGCTAGCGGAGATATTCGTTGTTAGCCGCAATTTGACTCAACTCGTTGAGGGACCTACGCGAGTTCCGGAGGCCCAAAGTGATTATGCGAACACCCTGGATCTATTTTTGACATCCGAGCTGAGCATTTATACCGTGGTGATTGTTGCACAGCTGGGAAACTCAGATCACTGCTTGATATCGGTCGCGCAACCACTTACTTTTCAAGTGAATAACCGACCTAAGCAGCTTCGCCATGTCTGGTGGTATGTGGCTGCCAACTGGGACGATTTGCGAAATTTCTTCTCATCCTTTCCGTGGGCGGAGGTGTGGTTTGGAGATTCTGATGTTAACGCATGGGCAGAGTCGGTCATGGAGATTGTTCTTCTCGGGATGGAGATCTACACTTCGCATTGCATCAAACGAAATTCATCTGTTAAACCTTGGTTTGATACGAGGGTTGCCTCTTATGTTTCGGGATTTGGCAACCCTAGCGTTGCAATCCGGCAATTGACAGCTCTGTCGTAAAGTTGGACATTTTTGAGGTTATACGCACTCAGAACGTTTTGACATACGAGCGCTATTTGTGTTGTTTACAGTAACTTAAAAGATTCATCTCGGCCCAAAAATGGAATTAAATCGTCAACATTTTCGTGGGATTATTTTTTACAACTTTCGGCGTGGATTAACTCAGCAACAGTGCATGGATGAACTTAATTCAATTTTTGGCGATGAAGCTCCATCAAGGACCAGTGTTTATCGATGGTATGGTGAATTCAATCGTGGTCGTAGTTCACTCCAAGATGAATTTCGTGAAGGTCGTCCAAAATCAGTTGTTGTTCCGAAAACCATTGATGCTGTGCGCGAACTGATATTGGAAGATCGTCATGTGACCTATCGTGAGATTGAGACAACCTTGGGCGTTAGTGGGACCAGCATACCTTCAATACTGCATAAACATTTGACTGTCAAAAAAATTTGTTCGCGTTTCATCCCACACAATTTGTCAATCGCCCAAAAAAAGGTTCGTGTCAATTGGTCGAAAGGAATGCTCAAAAAATACGGTCGCGGTGCTTCGAAACACGTCTATGACATCGTGACAGGTGATGAATCGTGGATTTACGCGTATGAGCTCGAAAGTAAACAGCAGTCGACTGTCTGGGTGTTTCAAGATGAGCCAAATCCAACAAAAGTTGTTCGCGCACGAAGCACTTCCAAGCAAATGGTCGCCTGATTTTTCGGAAAAACTGGACATGTCGCAACCGTACCACTAGAACAACGCAGAACAGTCAATCCTGAGTGGTACACAACCATTTGTTTGCCAGTTGCCTTCCAAGAAATCAGGAAAACCAACCGCCGAAGACGGATCACTCTTCACCACGACAATGCGAGCTCTCACACATCGGCTGCGACAACTGAATTTTTGAGCACCCAAAACATCGATTTGATGGGTCATCCGCCGTATAGTCCTGACTTGGCACCGAATGACTTCTTTTTATTCCCGTACGTAAAAACAAACTGAGAGGTCAACGTTTTTCGACACCTGAAGAAGCGGTTGCTGCATTCAGTATGCATGTGTTGGAGATACCTCAATCAGAGTGGCAAAAGTGCTTCGACAATTGGTTCAAACGCATGCAAAAGTGTATAGATCTGAATTTTGAAAAACAATAAAGTGATTTTCGATGATCAATATTTGTTTTTGTTCTTTAATCCCGAAATATAAAAGGCAACCCTCGTAAAAAATGCGACCAGATTATAGCGGCAAAAAATAGAGCTTTTAAGCAATGCCCCTCCAATCCCACCGAGGTGAACAGAACGAATTTTCTTAGAATCAGAATCGCGTGCAACCAGGCGATTGATACCACGAAGAAGGCTTACAACGACAGCGTGAACAATAAACTACCTTAGAGCCCAAATGGTCCGCGTCTATTCTGGTCAATGGTAAGGGCTGTCAGCAGTAACTTTGCATCCTCCACTTTTGCACCGTTGGTGACGGGCAGAGAGACGTTAGTCACAAATTTAAAGGATAAAGCTAATGTGTTCGCGAATTTATTTTCCGCGAATTCAAACCTCGATGCCCGTCTCTTGGAACAATTTGTGACCGTGTCGGTACTGTCTTCGATGCGGATATGAGGTTCCGTCCCCTTACTAGTGAACGCGTTCTACATGGACTGGACTGTAGGAAAGCAACCGGCGTGGACGGAATACCTGCAATAGTCCTTAAGAATTGTGCTCCAGAACTGTTTTTGGTCGACCGTTCCGCTTATGTTATGTGCGGCGGAGATTTCCTACTTGCTAGAAGGTGGCTTAAATTCAGCCAATCGCAAAGAAGGGGAAAAGGTGTCTCGCGCAAAATTACCGGCCGATAACATTACTGTCTATGTTATCTAAGGTGATGGAAAACGTCGCCAGCGCCGAGTTAATTAAGTATTTGGAATGCAACGAATTTCTGAATGATCGTCAATACGGATTCCGTGGCAGGCGATCCACGGGAGACCTTTGGCGGATGTTAGTCTTGGTCGAAAGGAGTGTTCCGCCGAACACTGTTCGCAAAACAAAACTAAATGAAACCAGAAAGAGACACACTGGAGCGAAACAACACAATTAAAACATTGAGGTTTATCTTTAACTTTAATTTTTATTGTTAGTAGATTTTGCTCTTATCAACATAAATTACTGCAGCTTTACAATTAGATTATCCACTTACGGACGCACATAAGAGTCAAATACTTAGTATTGAACCGTCACCTGTTACAATAATAGTTCGGCTGGTCTCCACAGAAAACACACAAAACTTCCGCCACACCTCGGCCGTATTCCTGTTTAAAGGTTCTATTTTTATTCTGGTCTATCGCGCATAGTGTTTCACGATTTCCTTCCGCACAAAAGATGGCAACGTATCTAAACGAGGGTAGTGAGCCGGCGCGCGTTGATAAATCAAATATATGTTTTGATGTTACTGTCGGTGACAGTTGAGACAATTACTTTAATTACTCGCGGAACTTAGTGTACGTTGACGTCGTTACTTTTAACTTCTGTAACTGTACTCTGCGAATGCTCGAAGTAGACTAATTGTCTCTATCTTTAAAATCCAATCCAAACTTCTCATCCCCGCATCTGCAAAAGAAAATTTCCCATCCAATCTGCTAAACAGATTTTCTAAACAGATTTCCCATCATATCCGTTAACAGAATTTCCCATCGTATCTGTAAAGAAAATGTTCCCATCATCAATTCATGATTCTCCTTTTCGTCTTCCTTATCGGCATCTTGTTCCTTTGTTTGAAGATCGGATGCCGCCGCTTATTCTCCGATCTTTTCCTTAGGATTTGCTTATACCGCACATCTGGCCTGAGAAGCAAAGGTTCTCGTGCTATTCAGATGGGTACAAAGGACTATGGGATGTAATGCTTTGTTTGTACTTCCACTCATAAACATCTATCGCGGGTAGTGTTAAGAGTTTATGGCGGCGTGACCTCTAATCGGCAGCGACGATATGCTTTGTTTGCACAAGTGTGCCTTTAGCGTTAGGGTCATGCCAGGGATTTAGGTGTTAATTTCCATTAACTACCAGAATAGGCATCCTTTGTTCGGTTTATTTACCGACAATGGTATATCATGGGAAACATCGCGTTGATGCTTGGAATGGGTGAGTGATTTACACGCGACGCTTTCCTGCATGGTGCATTTGCTTAGATGTGATGTTTTCCTGCCTTTTGGAATTGGGTTGAATACAATGTATTATGTATGCGTTGAACTCAATATTGGGAGCTTTTGCACGTTTAGTTCCTTGCTTTCTGATATCGGGTTCAACGTCGTTGCTTGTCCTCTAACCTTTTGTTTCAGGTATGGTTACTGACTATTGGGACACGTGTGCTGAAAAAGGTGAGTAAAGTTCCTTGGCGGAAAGGATACCTAAACCTGTAGTGAGTTGTATGGTTCGTAGAACCGCTACAGACCTTTTGACACTTATAACCGATATATGGACTTCTGCGACTGATGGGCATGGTGAGTCAAGAGCGGTCGCATTAGATATTTCCAAGGCTTTTGACTGCGTCTGGCACGTGGCATTGTTGAGTAAACTTCGTTCATATGGACTTTCCCAGGAGCTTTGCGACTGGGCGAAGAGCTTCCTTGAGAATCGATCGATCCGGGTTGTTGTGGATGGCGAGTGTTCGGACCAGTATCCTGTCAATTTCGAGGTGCCTCAAGGTTCTATTTTGGCTTCAAACTTGTTTTTGCTTCACATAAATGATTTGTTGGAGACGACGGATAACTGGGTGTTCAGTTTTGGGGATGATAGTATAGCGTTTGAAATAATAGTGAAGAAGGTGAATTGAACACACGATGAAACGGTTGAAAAGCGAAGCAGTGAAGCATCAGACCACTGACCGTGTTTAGAATTTGATTTCCAAACTCGAGTATATTCCACTGGTGTGAATTATTTTTTTTTTTTTTTATTTATCGCTTGGTATACGGTTCTGATGTATTTTTCTTATTCGATTTTTTTCGTTCGGTGTTCTTCACTATTTTTGCTTGTGAATTGTGTGTATCTGTTAGAATCGCTACAATAGTGTGCTTGTTTCCTCCTTTTCGAGTGATCGACCGATTAGTGCACCAACGTCGCACCAGTCGAGATGTGGCCAGATCGACTTTCTGAATCGGGATTTGGATAAGGTCTTGCAGCGGGGAGAGGCTAATCTAGTCGACATCAATGCAACGAAGACACAATATATAACATTCACAAAGAAATACGGATCATCGGTTCTACAGCTGATGACGAATGGCCAGGACCTTGAATCTGGGGAGAGCATGAAATTGCTATCTGAATCGGGATCTGGATAAGGACCCGCAGTGGGAAGAGGCCAATCTAGTCCACCTCAATGCAACGAAGACATATACAATATTCACAAAGAAAAGTGGATCATTGGTTCTACAGCTGATGATGAATGGCCAGAACCTTGAATCTGGGGAAAGCATGAAATTGCTATCTGAATCGGGATCTGGATAAGGACCTGTAGCGGTTCCGCCAAACTCTACGGTCCACTTACCTAAAAACCCCCATAATTACTACCCAACGTCCTTAAGTTCGCTAATGCAACGGTATTAGTACCTGTAAATGCTTCACGCATTATATAGATCACCACTGTTGTTTTTCTGTGAACATTTTGCTGCGGTGTTCGGTGCGCGGACTTAATCCTTGGAGCTCGTGTTTTCGTATGCAGCGGTATAAGTGATGGGGAAGAAGTGAACCGTGTGCCCGTGTCTGGCACAATACTTCTCCTACCCCCACAGACCTGCAATGGGAATGGGCCAATCTAGTCGACCTCAATACAACGAAGACATATACAATATTCACAAAGAAAAGTGGATCATTGGTTCTACACCTGATGATGAATGGCCAGAACCTTGAATCTGGGGAAAGCATGAAATTGCTATCTGAATCAGGATCTTGATAAGCACCTATAGTGGGAAATGGCCAATCTAGTCGACAATGCAACGAAGACGTATTATACAACATTCACAAAGGAAAGTGGATCCTCGGTTCAATAGCTGATGATCAATGGCTAGAGTCTAGCCGCTAGACCCTCGAATCTGGGGAAAGCATGAAATTGCTGGGCGCCGCGTATGTCGTCACATAAACACGTGTCGAACGTCGTCAGGTCCATCTCTGGAAAACGGAGTTATTTTTTTAGAGGCAAGAAACATTTTACTCCGACCCAAATTTTTCTCCTGTATAAATCCCAAATTAGATCCGCCCTTGAATATTGCTCTTATGTTTGGAGCTCTGCTTCCTAAACATACCGTCGACCCACTTAAGAGCATCCAGAGACGAGCGATCCTGCTGATCGGGGACACATCGGGACTACAGTCGCTATCACATTGAAGGCGTGTAGCTGACCTCTGTCTGTTTTACAGATATTATCACAAGTATTGTTCTTCGGAGATTCGTGGTGTTGTTCCTCGCAATTCAGTATATATGTGCTCCACAAGACAATCTGACGGATCGCACTAATTTGCGGTTCATCTCCCGACGGCGCGAATATCTCGGCATCGGAATTTCCTCCGTGACAGAGCAGGAGAGCTGTGGAATTCTCTCGCCGCGGAGCGTTACAACCAGCAACTGTTCAAAAAGAATTGCAACAGCTATTTGGTGGCATCTCGGCGTGCCGACTTGGCGCTTTAGGTTTGTGGCGGTTCCGCCAAGCCCCACGGTTCACTTACATAAAAAAAACCCCCATAACTCCCATCCAATCACATAATTTCGCTAATGCGATCGCATTAGCACATTAAATGCTTTACGCATCTAGGATTATCTAAGGTATAATCTAAAAAGTTTCAGTAAAAGAATTCTTACCTTTTCTTGCATTCCCTTCGCATACAAATACTTGTAAGAGTTCTTCCTTACCTTATCATAAAATCCCTGTAATAAAATTCATCGGTTCGCATATCATACGACCGCATATCAAGGAATCTTCCCCCTGAGTTGGCTAATCCCAGTGTTGATTGTCCGGCGCCGTGCTTCCTCGGATGAGGGAAGAGCGTGGACCTTTTAATTTTTTTCTTTTACTTCTTTTGCGGGTCCTGTAGGCGCAACAGTCTTATTAGAACTTTTCCTCTCTGCTGATAGCAAATAGTTAAACCAATGAAAGTCCAGTTACAACTGGCTGAGGCGCCATTAACAAGAAAAACCATTTATTAAATTCAACAGCTTTATATATCAACTCAAAACTTCTTAAATTGCTAAACTCAAACTGTACTAACTGACTTCCAATCTCAAACTTACAACTCAAACTGATTTTACTATTAAAATTTCTCTCTACTTATGGAACATTGTGTTCTAATTTACTGTAAATTATAATATGAACAAAACAAATTTTCTCAAAGTATTCCTTTAGTTTCTGTGACTTTTAAATTGAATAAAATTTGAACGAAAATCAAAGTGCTCTGTTTTGAAATAAAAAGGGGCAAGTTATGAAAAGGGGCATGTTATTAAATGTGCTGTAACTGGCAATATTGTGAATGTTTATGAATGCTATGTATTAAATGAGAATGTAATATATGTTAAGGGAAGTTTTTAAGGATGTGTAAGGAGATTCAGTGTTAAATTTAATAAAGGGTAGTATTCTGGAATACAACACCAGCCTCAATATGTGTACATAAAAACCATCTATGCATACATCTATAGCGTTTGAAATCATAGTGAAGAAGAACGTGTAATTCGAACTGACGCTATGACAGTTTGAATCACCAAAAATTGAACCTAAGCGTCACCCATCAGGCTACTGGCCGATTTTTGAATTTGATTTTTAAACTCGACTATACTCCACTGATGTGAATTATTTTTGTTATCGCTATGGTATACGGCTGTGGTGTATTTTCTTATTCGATTTTTCGTTCGGTGCCCTTCACTATTTTGCTTGTGAATTGTGTGTGTATCTGTTAGAGTCGCCACACGTCCGCTGTCGACCCTTTTACCCAGCGATAAATAATCCAACACCAGCTGCGTGTAATTAGCACCATCCATGTTGACTATTTCCTTAATTCACACCACGAGTAAACAAAAGACCGCTGTGCTTCAGCAGGCATTCTGGCGATACGCAAACAATTCAACCATCCTAGTATCCTAAATGCACCTACCATCTAATGTTTACTCAGTTGAACGCTCAGGCCATAAATTCCTTTTATCCTACATAGTTCTGGATTCGTTTCCCAGTAACCTCTCACATAAACAAAGAACTCCACGATCCCATTTTCCTTTCTTTGTTTCAGGTTCATTCCCATGGCCTTGTGTATGAAAAAAAACCAATCTGATCTTCACTCACACATACACATACATCGCCAAGTCTTTCTTCCTTGTTTTCCACAAGAGAAACACTTTCTCTCTTGGGAAAACTCACCCCAAAACAATTAAATATCGTTGAGTCAAATCCCATCCACTGACCGCCACGGTCACGCGATCTCCCGCTCTCCGCGCGCGGCGGAGAAGCGCAGATATACGGAGTCTTGTTGTGGTGTTGAGTACGTTGGCCAAAAAGTGTCACAGCCACCGAAGCTGATATTTCATACAGTTCAGTTCATACCAATTAACTTTGACATGTCGATAAGTGTGTAGTGTAATTGTTCTTTCCGTCCCTCGCTGGGAATTTTCCCCCAGGACCACTCAATCTCTAAAATTACGAATTAATAAAACAAAATAAATGCATCAAAACACTAGGGTACATAAACCAATAAAAGAACATTTCCTAAAGACGATAGCTAGTGTTTCTTTTTTGTGCTGCAGTTTCATGGGTGTTGTCGTTCATCCTTACGCGTTTGTGAACAATTAACTTGGTGTTCGGTTTGTTGGCTCGCGAACGATGTGTCGGAACTTAGGTGACAATGATTGATGGGGAAGAAGTGAACCGTGTGTCCGTGTCCGGCATAATACTTCTCCTCCCCACAGGTTCCCGAGAGAGGTATAGTAAACAAACAAAAAAGAAATGCTTAATATTTTTTTGAGTCACTTGGACGGCAGCATAATTTGTTTCCGTACGACCATGTTTTAAATCAGCTTGCCGCCGACAAATGGTTGGTTTCGAAGGAGCGGAGTCTGCATAACACTTTTTAAGTCCTTGCTGAGCTTGGACGGTATTTTTTCCCATTAAAAAGCAATGTTTTGTCAACACACGAAACTCGGTTTTTTGGACTGTTTTCAATATTGTGTAAATTGCGTCACTTAAATAACTATAACTCAGTATGTTATGGTCCGATTGTCGTGTAATCCTGACACATACCGTTTGAAGGTTAGTACTCCCTAAAAGTCATGAAGATTTTTCATTACGGGCGTCATCTCTGAGTTAGTCTCGGGACTTATTGCCAACGTGTTATATCTCACGGAGTGACACAGCCCCCCAACTACAGTGGATGGGATTAATATAAAATAAAATAAATTCACCAAAGGTGTTTCAATACAAAATGACAACCGGTATTATGATTAATTTTAAATACCAAAACATCGTTTTCTTGCACATGTTGCAACTCTAGATATTTTTAATCCCACAGTAGTCGAAGAGCCGCAGAGAGACCTTGAATGCACCAGGTGCATAAATTAACCACTTTGTTTATTGAGTGATGGCATTACATCACGGGTGTCCATTGCTGCGAAAGACAAAGATCTGTTGGTCCTCACGCGTAGCTTGCTGAATAATACTAGTGCAGGTGGGAATTTCAAGATACCGAAAACAGGCGTATTCGAATGTATTTACAATGTCGTTAAACCGTCTCGCCTATTTGACAAGCCAGAGTTAGAAGCAAGCAGAGGATTAGTTTGCAGAATTGTTATCAAACTGAGGTTTTCGGAGTAATCACCAACTGTCTCGTCTAGTCTAGTGACTGCTGGCCACGGTAGTGATTTACGTTTCACCAAACAATTGGCTATCTAGGCCGCGTGCTCGTTCTTCCACAATTTTTATTTAATCGCAAACGGAGCCAATTAAGTTTCCCAGTTATTGGTTGTCCGTCGGAGAAGATACAAGTTGAGTTTTGCTTTAGTCGGTGTGTTGGGTGTGTGCTCATGCGCCGCAGTCTGATCGATTGGAATCCGTTGAGAGTCCATGTCCAGTAATTAAAGTCGTTTCTGTGACAAACGATGGAGAGACGGAAACTCTATCAATGACTTTGTTTTTTATTTGAAGTGATTTTGAATTCTTGAATTAATTCTTCAATTAATTTATTAGTAATAATTTGTTTTTGTTTTTTCCTCTTTCAATCTTGCAGACACTTGAGCCGTGTATCGTGTTATATTCTCGTTTGAATTTTTTTTGTTAGTTATTCTTTTTGTTATTAATCGTGCTGACGATTTAAATGCAACTTTATTGTTTAGTATTCGTGTATTTTATTTTAATGTGACAACGTACTTAAATTGTGATATTTTAAATAAGAATAATTAAAACAAAAAAGTAATAAAGAATAAATATGATTGCTGGCTATGGACCTGTAACACAAGCATTGCTTGGAACTCTACTAACATGGGGCCTTACGGCAGCCGGATCTGCGATGGTGGTGTTCATACGCGGAAGTCAGGTAAGTGTTTTACATCTTTATCTAGTTGTATATTTGCATTGTTATTTTTTATCGCCGTTGATTTGAAATATGCCATTGTTCAATGTTGCAGGAACTTGTAAGTTATAATTGATGCAGATACATCAGGTAAACAGTTTGTGTTTCAAACATCTGCGTAGACTATTCAGTTCACGAATCGAGTCTCCAAGGGCGGCGTGAAAATCGATGAATCGGATTTTACTTGGCGGGCAACAGAAGTCCCACATTTGCTGATTTCACTATAGCTCTAAAAGTAATTGGATTGAAATAGCTGACTTGGATTATACAAGAAGAGGTCGTTGGTCGGGGATCTGAAGTCTTGACTTTTGCGGTTCAACCGTATCTTCGAGAATCAAGCAAAATAAACAAAATGTGGAACATTGTGAGTTCATTGCCCAGCAGTGACACAGTCTGTTTTGCAAAAATGGTTCCGAATATAAATGATACATATTACTTCCCAAAGTATTTTCTATTGCATAAACAAACAAACTTTTTTCATTAACCATATTGCTTGCAAGCACATAAAAAAATGTATTCACTGTATATATTTCCAATGGCCGCCTCCATTCTTTCACTTTAATGTGTCACGAGACATGCTTCAATGATGTTCGGATATTTGGAATTGTTCGTAACCCTTTAAACTTCCCTCACTATACAGAAGTATATACAGTACACCGTATAATTCCTCAATAATAAGCGTGGCTATTAAACAACGAGACTGGTCGCTTTGTTTTTTTGGCTTCATACGGCGTCTGTTGTTGCGGACTGTGGTTTTAATAATACTAATGGGATGTCCACTTTCCCTGACCGAATGATTGACTTTAAAGATCAAAATCACAATATATTTATAAACACATTTAGTAAACAATTATCTGACAGGCCTCCTCTAAATGAGTTCTCAGGCGAAACTGAATTGGATGGCATTTAACTTGATTAACTTGACTTGAACTGATTCGGCTTTACTTAAACCGATGTCGCAGTGTAATTTGAACTAGAATGACAAAAGAGAACTTGGATTAAAACTATTTCACTTGAATAGACTTGACTTTGCTTGAACATCTTCCCCGCGTTAAACTGGCTGTGTTTTTTCAAAATAATCTCACAAAGACGCGTGTCATTCCTCTTTCAAGAATGACACGCATCTTTGTGAGGGGGGAGGTTTGTTACGTAACAGTTGTTATTTCTGCCGGTTTTCTTTGTTTGATCCTTTCTGGACTCGTTGCGTGTGCGCTTCAGGAGTCTGCCCTTCTCTACCATATCCAGCCCCTCTTTGTATGTGTCCTCTTCATGTTTGGACTTGGAGTCATAATGATGCTAGTCTGCGGATGGTTCGTCGGAGTACGCCATTGGCCCATTTCTACTTCGGCCACGCTTGCGAGGTTGTCATCTCCGCTGGTGACATCCTATACTCGTTCCAATTTTCGTTTCTGCATGATCTCCTCAGTGTTTTCCATTTTGTCTCATCCTGTTCTATGCTCGGACGAATCGCTGCGCTCGTTTGCTCGAATTGTTGTGCCTAATGCTATGCCGAAAGCTCGTTGTTTCTCTCTTGTGTATATCTGGAGGGGGACAGTTCTGTATTTCACTGCTGTAAAATGATTTCCTGTGTGAATTGTTTCCCAAAGTCTTGGTGGGCCTTCGCTCAAGAGCAGAAAGCTTTTGGTCTTCGAAATCCTTAGTCATTCCCAACCTGTTAGAGTTTTTTTTGAGGGGATGATCACACGATGATACCACCGTCTTGGTACCTCACGGTTATCAGCCGAATGTGGACTAAGATTTTTCTTCTTTTTTTTTAAATAATAATTACACTTCTCTCAGGATAGGCGAACCTATAGCGTCGAGTCGGCGCCCCCGAGATCCCAGGAAATAACTGTTGCAGTTCTTCCTAAACAGTTGCAGGTTGTACATTCACCCCAAAATGAAGTTCAATTCCCAGTTTGGTTAGGCGCATCCGAAACTGCGCTACACCTACTCGAAAGGATGCCAACGCTGGATGGCATTTTGATTTGGAACGACCACATATTTGAAGCTGCGAACAACATGGGATTTCTTACTTAGATATAAGAAAAAAAAATTTTTTTTTGTATTACACCTCTCTTGGGAGAGGCGAACCTATAGCGTCGAGGCGACGCCCCGAGATGCTACCAAATAACTCTTGCATGTTGCTATGGCTGCGTTCACTTGCAACATTCTGCCCGCCTTCGCCAATCATTGGCGAATCTTTTGGCTCCAGTGGTCGTCCGGAACTTGGTCGGGGGGTTCCTCCTCCAGTGAATGGACGCCGATTGCGCTCTTCTGTTCGTCGCTGGAGGCCGTTATCGATCGTCACGGAATTGGCCACGCGATCTGGGTTGGAGTTGTAAAGTCGCAACCCACGATCAGTGACCACGTACTGGCTGGTGATTGGTCTCACCACATCGAGACCAGTGGTGATGACGAGTGCTGGTTGATTGGGACTCGGTCGGTCCCTGGATACTGGGGAGCGCCGCCCACCAAGCGAGACCTTGCGCACTCCTTGATCTATTGTTTGGTCTATTATAATAGCTGCTTTTAGTAGCGGTTGGTTTCGGTGATTCTCATCCTTGACAGTAGCTTCGCCAACCGGTGTCTCTGTTTTGCAGTGGTGTCTTGGAGCCTGTGAGTGCTCAGGCTCATCGCTCTTCAATTGCCCGTTGTCCATGCGTCGGTTCAGCGGGCGAGGGGCATGTCTGATGAATGGTTCAGGAGGGCGTTCGGTGGTAGCTGGAGGCATGTACCGCGTGTGTCTTCGGGGGCGACGTCGACTATGTCTCCTCTTTTTCCCCTGCTGGGATCTGGCATGAGCGGTCGTATGGTCGACCAGTTCCTCTGGGTCGGAGTTGTAAAGTCGCAACCCCCGAGGACCGGCCATGTAGTGGCTGGTGACAGGACTGGTCACTTTTAAACTGGATGCTGTGATGGGTGCTGTTCCAGTTGGCACATGCAGCAAAGTATGATGTCTTCGCTTGCATCGCCGGCACACCCTTTTCGAGAGGCAGTCGCGTATGAGGTGGCGACCCAGGCAGTTGAGGCACAGTTTCTTGGTGTGTGCGACATACTTACGCTGGACCGGTTTGAGGGATCTAAAACCCTCGCGCACGTAGAGATGGCGTTGTGCCTCACTAAACGTGCATGGTGTCTGTTGGTGCTCACTCCCTGGACTGGGATGTGATTGCGTCCTGGTTGGTGGCGAGCGCCGCCCGCCAAGCGGCGCATTGCGCTCTTGGTGCGTTTTGCATACGCTGTTTGTGGTCGGTGCGCAGTGTTCCGGGTGGACCATTTCCTCTGGGTCGGAGTTGTAATTTCGCAATCCACGAGGAAGCAGCATCGATTGTCGTGGGGGCACTGGACTGGCATGTGGTTCATTAATTGGGCAGGCAGCGCTCCGTTCGGCGGCCTGGTTCTTCACTGGGAGTGTGTGCGGTTCCTTAACCGCTTATTTGGTGGCGATTTCTTGCAGCTGCACTGAGGGCAACTCGCTAATGTCGAGTTGGTCGGCGTGGTCGACAGTAGTTGGGGAGACTGGGTCGAGCGCGCCCTGGGCCTCGAGTAGTCTTTTATTGCCTTGATCGGCGGTTCTCTTCTTACGTTCTTGTGGAGGCCGAACTTCCTTCAATTGTTCTTCTTCAGTCAAAACGGGCAAAAACTCTTCTTCAGGGTCACCAGATTTAGAATTTGCCAAATCAGCCTTCTTCATATGGGCAGCAGACAATAAATGAGTATCGTAATCGACCTGGGTAGAAATTTCCTTATCACATACAGAACATCTCGGATGCAAGAACTTCTTCAATTGCGTGTGGCCTTCAGGCTTGCGATGACCCATCGTGTTACCATGGACATTATGGTCACACATGGTGAAATACTCCAATGCACGCCCCTTAAATCTTCCTAGACGCTTGGAACGATCCAATTCGCTAGTTCTCATTTGTTGAGCGATTTTAGCTTCTTGACGAATCAAATTGTCTTTAAGTCGGTAACCTTCCTCAATACTTTCGCGTACAGCCAGATGAGGGCGTCCTTTAATATGATTTATTATATACGACTGATCATCCCGCATGTGCTTCTTGCACAACTGGCAATACAACATCTCACTTGGTACGGTTACATAAGAGGATTCCTTCGGTGCGTCGGATGCCTTTGCATCGTTCCTCGCTGGTGCTCTGGGGGAATGGCCAGGTGGCATACGCATGCCAGGAGTGGACGGAGTTCCCAGACACCAAGGTGGTTGCGCCATCAATGGCGGCAAACGACTGTTGGGTTGATACACGGTGTCCGTCGCAGTCTTGTAAGCGGTCGGACGGTTGGCCATCAGTGCGTGCCGTACATCAGCAAGCTCCGTGGCCTCATTAAGGTATGTTTCCTCGGCCTGGTCGATAAATCGCTCTTCGAAATACCGTTGGATGATGGCCGTCCATGGAGTGATCAGGCATATGAGCTTTTCATGCCGATTCCGCATTTCATCCCAGTTCATCTGGAGGTCGCTCTCTTGCGCCTCCACTGTGGCCAGCGTCGGTAGTTCTCTCTTGTTGAACTCATTGAAAGTTCCCATCATCTGTTCACGTGCGGCGAACTAGGCCGCCATGAGGTTTTCGGCCAATGCAGCTGTTGTCATCGTAGACCTCACTGTCATTGCGCTGCTCTCTGGGCGCTAACCTGATCGTTCACACGAACCTACCAACGGTGGGTCTTTACGTCTGGACTCTGGTGTGTCCCCCGACCTCTGTATATGCTGCTAGCTGGCAGCAGTGGATTGGATCCACAGGCTGGATCCGGCTCGAAGGACCAAAATATGTTGGCAATTGAGCGGCCAACACTTAGTTGGATTTCTGCCGACCGAGGAATGTCGTCGGGGAAGATTTCTTACACCGTTCAATGTGGTGTCTCCTGTCGTGCGGCGATATGTCCGTACCTATAATCAATGGATTGAAATACCTTTTATGTGAAAGGATTATCTCTTTGCCCAAAAATTACTCTGCAGCTTCCAATAACAACTCGAGATATATTTAATTGTCGTTACCAATTTGCTTTATTCACTCTGATTACTTTTATTTTTATTGATTATAAGGATCGGACCAGAAATTGCGATCTGTGTCGCCTGACTTCCAAAAGAAAAGAGTTTGTTTATTTATTTTTCTTGACAACCAAAATTGAATATGTCAGCTAGTTGCTGACATTTGTTATTTGGTTGCTATGGTTGTGTTCACTTGCGAATTCGCTGGTTGCATTCAGTGAATCCGCAACAACGTATATGCTTTATTTATTTCCTGCCAAGTAGTATTTGCATAAAGTAGTTTATGAAAATTAGATACTTGACGATTTTTCTTATTTACAGGCAGTAAAGTACAGGGGTTAGTTGTTGGGCGAGGGCATGGACACGGGGTCCGTAACCAATACCTTCCCACCCGAATAGTGATAACTTCATTCTTAGAAGAGGAATAAAGCTCGGCTACAAAACTATAGAATGTAGCGTTGAACCCTGCACCGACTGTGGTGCGTAACTTTCCTTTGTTTTTCTTGGTTTGTCTGCTTTTGGCCTCCTCTATTCATAGTAGAGTTTCAGCCGGCTGTCGTGCACCACCACGTTTCTTTTCCTTTAGCCTTCTTCGGGTTGTGGGATATTATCTTGGGGTCCGACAAGTTTTCGCAGCCTTTCCCCTGTCAGGGTAGGGTATCCGGTATACTACCTACCGCGGTCTGGACCTCGTTGGGTCCCCTTGGTGGGGGTTCCCGACTGGCTGCCTTATGTCCTGACATCCGCTTCCTGTCTTTTGTAAACTTAATGGAAAAGCTTACCGGATTTAATCTTGTTTGAGAAAGTTCCAAACAGTTTCCCGCTCCATTAACTTTACAAGTCCTAGACAAGTCGTTCCCTAACAACCCTTCTGCTGATAAAGTATTAAACTCGACTTCACTTACCACTCCGGGGCGTGCACACCCCCGTGTGATAGCGGCGGTTACAAGGTGACTTCGGATGTGCGCGCACGGAAGGTTGTGATAAGACTCCTCGTTGCTGTGCTCGATGCAGAGCCACTTCGCGACTGGGGTGAGTTTCCTCGAGAGAGAAAGTGTTTCCCTCGTGGTGAAAACAAGGAAGATGGACTTGGTGATGTATGTGTATGTGTGATCGTGTATATCACATTATTTATCGATGCATTTTGGCAAAGGATAAACGAAACGTAAACAAGGGAGAAGCGACCTATGGGATCGTTCCGTAATGAGGGTTCAGCTAAGTAAATACGCTGCAACTCATTAGCTGCTAATGCATTCGGGATACTTCATACAATTTGGATTGTATATCGTATCGCTAGAATGCCTGAAGAAGAACCGAATTCTTTTGTTTGCGCACGTGATGCATGTTGAAGAATTCGGTTTTAGCGGCTATTGCGCTGATTGTTGGCAGCTGCGTCAACAAGCTGCTTGGAGTTGCTTTATGTCGTTACACAAATAAGTCGCCAAGCAATGTGCATGGAAAGACAATTGTTGTTGCACATGCGAGGCTGGGAGTAGCCGACGCGAAGATAACATTCTCTGATTATAATGGTTACATTATGTGTGAACCGATATGTTTTCTTTCAGGAATATCATGCTTGGCCTATAAAGAATTACTTTCGGAAAGTAGATATTATGGGTAAGTACTTTAAAGGATTCTCTCAGGGAATTTAGGAAATGCATTGGATGCATGGATGAAAGAATTCTTGTAGGGAATTTTATGTAATGCACTAGGTGCATTAATGTCCTTAAGAAAAGGAAAGGTTTGCAGATCTGCAAAGAGATTGGGGTGCAAATATGGGGGGTTCTTCAGGTAAGCTTTAAAGAACCCCCACAGGATCCTATTACCTACTTAACCGACCGATAATTCCCGTGCAATCGATTCGTGACCTGGGCATCTTAATTTCATTTCACATACTGACAACATAATCCTCAAGGCCAATTGTGCTCTTGGTTTTGTGAAACGCTGGTCGAAAAAGTTGTCTAATCCCCACGTTATCTGATCGCTCCACATACCCGTTGCCTGTCCTTTTCTTGAATATGCCAGTCAAGTCTTATCCGCTTATCATATGTCCCACATTCACAAGATCGAAAGCGTTCAACATCGTTTCTTGCGTTTTGCCCTCCGAGGATTGAATTGAAAAAATCATCTGATCCTACCTCCCCACACAAGCCGTCTCTATCTATTTGACCTGTTCATACACCACGTAGTAGGTAAATTACGGCCTTTGAGCTCTTTTCTAATATAATGCTGACATGCCGATTGTATTTATATCAACACTCTTTAGAAGTTGTGAATATTTTCGACGGACAAGCGTGGCAATGCTTCTTTGTTTTTGCATCAGCTGCATATTGCTGCGAAGCTTCTTGGTGTCATCTTACTACGCCTTGGTGATAACTCGGTTTCTCTTGTTTCGTCTCCGTATATGAGATGTTACTAATTCCTCTAAAAAAATGTTCTTTATTTGTATCTCTGAAGTTGACTTTCAACGTGAACTGATGCGCACTCTCTGATTGATGAGTATAGCGAGAAAATGTTTGGAGAGGTGGAGTACAAGGGCAGGCTGAAAAGTAATACCTACGTGCTTGCAGAACGCGAATGAAACGACCATCAGAAGCGGGCCTGGTGGCAAATGGAATGCGCAGGCCCGAGATCGAGTCTTCATTCAGTGTCTTTCGAGAAAGAGATGTGTGGTGCGTGCTGTTATCCAGTTTTTAATTTTTGGAAAAGGGACTCCTACTGAAATGTGTCATCGTTTAAAGGCTGTTTATGGTGACAATGCTGTTGATAGGCTTACAGTAAATCGATTTATTATTTTATTTACTGGCCTGTAGGAACCCGGAAGTTCATGACCTCACCGACTCGGCTCCGCCATTGTTCCCTGTCCCGTGCGCTCTCCTTCCACGTTCGATCATCCGATCCGGTCTCCTCGAGGTCCAATCTAACATTGTCCTCCCATCTCCATCGCGGCCGTCCTGTCGGTCTCTTCCCCGTTAGTTTACCGTCAAGAATTCTATGCACGGTCCTATCATCGCCCATTCGCGCTACATGTCGGCCCATCTTAATCTTCGCGACTTGATCACTCTCACTATTGTAGGTTTGCGGTATAGCTCTTTCAATTCGTGGTTGTGGAGTTTCCTCTATTGTCCTGACTCCTCGTCATATTTACCGCCAAATATACCCCTTAAAACTTTATTCTCGAATACGCGGAATTTGTTCTCTTCCCGTTTTGTGAGAGCCCATGTTTCGCATCCGTATAGAGCAATCGGTATGATTATGGTTCTATAGACACGGAGCTTTATATTGCGTGATAGCAGTTTGGATTTTAATACTTTACTGGCTGCATGCCGACTAGCGTTGCCGGAATGTAGTATTTTGTTAATTTCCTACAGTAAATCGATGGCCAATAAAATGTTATGGTTGCAAGCCTAGAAAAGTTATAATTATTGATGGAACACGCAGCCGACATCCGATCACTGCCACAGACGATAATCATCGCAAACTCGTCAACAATTTTGCTTCAAAATGACTCAAAACCGTACATACAGACTCTGAAATACGAGAGCAGTTTGATAAGGCAGTGGGACTTCTTGAATTTCCCTTGCAGTAACTTTAAATGCAACACTGTTCCCGTGAACTGCCATCTATAAATATACTTCTGTCAAAGTTTAAGCAAGCTACGTCATTTCGGGTAAAGAGGGGGAAATGTATAACTACTCGTTTCAACAAGATGGTGCTCCACCACATACAGTTAAGGCTACAATCGATTTTTCGATGCCATTGTTTTCCGGTTAAGACCAAGACCGGTTCCCGGTTGTAGTGCCGATGATGATGATGATTGTTTTCCGGTCGTTTTTTTTACCCGCCATTATAGAACGAATTTGGGCTCCTCGATAGTATAGTGGTTAGTATACCCGCCTGTCACCCGGGAGACCGGGGTTCGATTCCCCGTCGGGGAGCCCCTGGCGCAAGACTAATGACCTTGCCCAGAAAAAATAAATCATTATGGAAAATTTAACAAGCCTCAGGACTTGCTAAATAAGGCCAAGACCGGTTCCCGGTTGTAGTGCCGATGATGATGATAGAACGAATTTGTATTGCACAACATCAAGAATGTCGAAGAAAACAATGTGCGTTTTTCATTAACCTTTGAGTGGCGTTGGTGTGGTTTTCTTGGTTTCGCCTCGATTGTTTCTCTCCAGGCCGATGTTTGTTGGTTTGTTTGCATATCGTACTCGATGACTCGTGCCTCATTAAAATTATCGACCAAAATCGAACGAACGGACACATGTGACATTTAAGCTGGAATGATGGTTTTCGAGTACAATTTCCTTCACTTTCTCGGTGAAACTTGTGGACAGGCGTCCAAAACGAAGGTCGTCATCGATCACTTCTTGACTCTCTTTGTAGCCCTTTTACTACTCATATGCATGGGCTTTTAAAAGTACTGCAACATCCGTGTTCTGCCGCCATAAGTGTTCTGCAACATCTTCAATACTTCAGCACACGAAATTTTGTTCGCAATGTCATAATCTTAGACAAGGTGCGAGCGCCATCGTAGGCGTCTCTAAGGACTTTTTTTTTTTTTTTAATAGACTTCTCTCGGGAGAGGCGAACCTATAGCGCCGATTGGGCGCCCCGAGATGCCATCAAATAACTGCTGCAGTTCCTTTTGAACAGTTGCAGGGTGTAATCAGCTGTTTAACCGATGATCAACCTTTTTTTGTGAATGTTGTATATTGTGCCTTCGCTGCATTGAAGTCGACGAGATTGGACCTTCCCCACTGCAGGACCTTATCTTGATCCCGATTCAGAGAGTCAATCTGTCTACATCTCAGCTGATGCGACGCAGATGCACCAATCGGCCGAACACTCGAAAAGGAGGAAACAAGCGTACTATCATCCGTAAAACTAAACACTTTGCTATCCGTTGCCTCCAACAAATCATTTATGTGAAGCAAGAACATGGTTGGAGCCAAAATAGAACCCTGGGGCACCACTGAATTAACGGGATACAGATCCCAACACTCGCCGTCCACAACAACCCGGATCGATCGACTCTTGAGGAAGCTCCTCGTCCAGTCGCAAATCTGTTGGGAAAGTCCATATGAACGAAGTTTGCTCAGCAATGCCCCGTGCCAGACGCGGTCAAAAGCCTTGGAGATATCCAATGCGATCGCTCTTGACTCACCGTGCCGCTTGATTGCAGATGTCCATACATCGGTTATAAGGTTCGATATGTCACCCGTGGACCGCATGCTACAGAATCCGTATTGACGATCATTCAGAAGTCCGTTGCACTCCAAATACTTAACCAACTCTGTATTGATGACTTTTTCCATTACCTTAGATAAAATAGACAGTAATGCTATCGGACGGTAATTTTGTGGGAGACACATTTTTCCCGTCTTTGGGATTGGCTGAACTCGAGCGATTTTCCAGCAGGCAGGAAAGGTCCTCCGAGCATAAGATAAGCGGAAGAGTCTGGCAAGAACCGGCGATAGTTCTGGAGCACAGTTCTTAAAGACTATTGCTGGTATTCCGTCTGGGCCGGTTGCCTTCCTACAATCCAGTTCACGTAGAATACGTTGAATAGCGCGCGGACGAAATCTCACATCCCGCATCGAACACCGTACCGGCGAGATCACAGGTGGCTCCAAAAGGCCGGGGTCGAGGTTTGAATTCGCGGAAAATAAATTCGCGAACACATTAGCTTTGTCCTTTGAATTCGTGACTAACATCCCGCTGTCTGTCACCAACGGGGGGAATGCGGAGGATCCGTAGTTACCGCTGTCAGCCTTTGCCATTGACCAGAAGGAGCGCGAACTAGTTGGGCACCGAAGGAGCTTATTGATCACCCTGTCGTTGTGAGCTTTCTTCGCAGTATCAATCGTCTGGTTGCACGCGTTTCTGATTCTAACAAAATTCGTTCTGTTAACATCGATGGGATTGGAGCGCCATTGCTTAAAAGCTCTATTTTTTGCCGCTGTAATTTGCTCGCATTTTTTATCAAACGAAAGCTTATCAGACGAACTTCGTTTGATGGAATGTGGAATATACATCTCCATCCCCAGAAGAATAATCTCTGATACCGACTCCACGCCAGCGTCAACGTCGGAGTTTCCGAAGTACACCTCCGATATGGAAATGATGGGAAGAAATTTCGCAAATCGTCCCAGTTAGCAGTTCCATACTTCTATGGCGTTTCTAACAGATACACACACAATACACAAGCAAATAGTGAAGAACACCGAACGAAAATCGAATAAGAAAATACATCAGAGCCGTATACCATAGCGATAACATAACAATTCCACATCAGTTGAATGTGCTTGGGTTTAAAAATCGAATTCGTACATACGGCCAGTAGCCTGATGTGTTACGCATTGGTTCAATATTTGGTGATTCTGACTGTCATAGCGTCAGTTCGAATCACACGTTCTTCGCTATCATCCCAAACGCTATTTTTCCATACATGGCGAAGCTGCCCAGGCCGGTTATTCGCTTGATATGCAAGTGCTTGCGCGACAGCAGTGATCTGAGTTTCCCAGTGGCGCAGAAACCTCTTCGGTGTAAATACTCGGTTCGGATGTCAAAAACAGGTCCAGGGTGTTCGCATAATCGCTTCGGGCATCCGGCACTCGCGTAGATTCCTCCACGAGTTGAGTCAAGTTGTGGGTTACAGTAAACATCTCCGCCAGCCTCCCAGCCTCGTCGGTCCTGTTAGAGTGCACCAACCGGCCGGAATTGTGCACATTCCTATCGCCAAGGACAACAATTTCAGAAGCTGGGTGGTTGATCTGTATCCAGTCGACGGTATGTGAAAGATGTTCGAAAAATGTCGCCGGTCGATCGTCATTCGGGGAGCGGTAAAGACAACAAAGAAATTTAACGGAATTCCTCAGCCCGACCCTCAACCATATGATGTCCATGTTATTGGGTTCCAACGCCTCCATCTTCTGGCAAGCCAGATCGGACCGCGCGAAGACGCAGACTCCGCCCTTAAAACGGAATCTCGAATGTAAGTTGTATCCTGAGCAACGAAGATATGTCGAATCAGTTGACGTATCGACCTGGGTCTCAGTTAGGGCAAGGATATCAGGTTTCCTTGTTTGAAAAATATTGGTGGACGGCGTTTACATTCGTATGGGTGAAACCGATGCTCCGGATGTTACAAAATGCCGTCACCAGTCGAGCGTGGACAGAGCCTCGAGAGCGAGCCCGGTTTTTCGACGACGAACCTCTTAAGGTTTCATTATTTATCGTGATATCTGCATGATGTTCCCCCTGATATAGTCCCCCCCGGAGATCCGAATGGGAGACTAGTTTACCTCCGGAATTGTTTATATCAGAAGGTACCATCATGACTTATACCCGTGTTAGTCCAGGCCACCAGCCACACATCCGAAACACCGCGAAGATTTCTCTCGGTGATATCGCGGAATGTACAGCGTGACGGGGTGGTATCTCACCTTGAGACCGATTACCACCTAACCAACCTTTTCTCGAACCGGTCCATCAGCCAAGCTCCGAAAGAAAGCCAGGGATTTCTTCCGACCATTTCACGGTGCCTAAAGCTTGATGGGGTGGTATTTCACCGGGCGCACAGGGCGGTGGGTCCCCGGCTACCACTCGGGCCTTTAGTCGCCTCTTACGACAAGCTGGCCTAGCTGTGAGTATATTCTAACGCCCTACTCACAGGGCATTAACCTCTTTATTTATTTTTACTTATTCTTTATTTGTTCTTTACTTAATTCTTTATTTATTCTGAAATACTCTGCAATATTCTTTACTTTCTGATATTCTGAGTTATTTTCTAAATTCTATCGGTTAACTCCCAATTTATTCCGCCCAAGTAAAAGGTCCGCTGTTCTTATATTGGACCATTTACTTTGACCAATTACTTAACTGTCCCCATTATTCCCTTTGCAACCACTTGTATTATACCCAAATCATGGAGGAAGAATCCCAAACGATGTATCCAATTCTTCTCCACTCAGCATGAGCTCAAGCGCTAGTCATTTTCTCAGCCACAGTTTCGCCCCGTCGGCTTTGATCCATATTGAGTGCAATCGCCGGGCCACGGAGTTGATATTTCTCAGCATCCGCGAAAGGGGTTCGTTCAGGCCATAAGAGGTCCGGTGGGAGGGAATGTGGACAAGGCGGGGATTACGGGTATTTCGAGGGTTTGTGTTTAGAGGAATTAGGTTAAGGAGGTAAGCGCAGTCGACCGAGCCGGAGAGTACTCGGTGAATGAATATTATGTCAGCTACGACCCTGCGCTCCTCAAGGGTCCTTAGGTTGACTAATTTGAGGCGGTTAATGTACGGGGGAAGGATTACGGGGTTTTCCCATTCTAGCCCTCGGAGAGCGAACCGAAGGAAGCGACGTTGAATATTTTCGATTCTACAGATATGGATCTTGTGATAAGGAGACCATACCTGGCTAGCATACTCAAGCAGTGGACGGACGAGGGTAAGATAAAGGGATCGAGTAACGTGAGGGTCGGAGAATTCCTTAGACCATCGTTTCACGAATCTGAGGGTAGAATTGGCTTTCCGGATTGTCTAATCAATGTGAGAGAGAAAGTTAAGTACCCTGTCGCAAAGTATCCCAACATCTCGAATACATTGTACAATGGTCAGGGGTTGATTATGAAGGGTATAGGAACGTGAGGATGAGTGAATACGCTTACGGGAAAAGGTTATAGATTGGCATTTGGCAATGTTAAGTACAAAGCAATTTTTGTCACACCAAGTCGAGAAGTTGTCAAGGTCAGATTGTAACAGTGCAGAATCAAGTGGTGACTCAATGATCTTGTATAACATGGTATCATCAGCGTATAGGGACAAGCTGGAATTCTTAATGTTCTTATCGATGTCATTAGTGGCCAGTATAAATAAGAGAGGACCCAGGTGGCTACCTTGAGGGATCCCAGAGTCGGCAAGGAAGGGGTTGGATACAAAGACCTAAATCGAACGGAATAAAGTCTACCCCTTAGATAGGGAGAAATCCAGGTTCGACGCCAAGGGTGGATAATTTGAAGAGGATTAGATTGTGGGAGATTTGCTTGAATGCTTTACTGAAGTCGGTCAAGACCATATCGACCTCGTAACCGCCCTCTAGTGCTGAGAGTGTAAAGGAAGTGAATTCAACGAGGTTGGTTGAACCAACCATGTTGCCTTGATGAAATAAATGATTTGCAACGAAAACTAAGAGATTCGTACAGAATGGTTTCGAGAATCCTAGGTAAGTGGGACAGTTTGGCGATGGGGCGGTAGTTCGCGACATTGTTTTTGGGACCCTTCTTGTGGATGGGGGTGATGAAGGAGGTTTTCCAAATGTGGGAGAATACGCCTTGAGAAAGTGAGAGATTAAAGATCAGTGAGAGGGGAGCTGAGAGAATGGATGGCCATTTTTTGAGGAGGATTGCAGCGATTCAGGGCCCGGTGTAAAGTCGTCTTTGAGTTGCAGTAGCTTGGATTCAATTACTGTCGGATCAAAGGAGTCGTGGAGAAGGGGCCCGAGGGAAAGGTTAGGTAGGTAGTTAACGTATGACGGGTCAGGAACAAAGGAGTCATTAGTAAATTAGTGGCGAAGAAGTTGGCAATAGTAACAGAATCAGATGAGGTATGAGAGTTTAAGGTAAGCGATATGGGGTATCCGTCGGATCTACGCTTATGATTGACGAACTGGAAGAATGTTTTAGGGTCATTTTTGAGATTAGTCTAAGCTTTGGTAAAATAGTTCCGATAAAGGGCGTTGAAAGGTTCCGTGAATTGGAGGTAGCAGCCAAGAAAGTTGGAGTAGTCAGGTATAGTTCGATTGTGAGAGAAAATGATCCATAACTTATTCCATTTATTACGCAGGGAACGAAGCTTCGGATTGTACCATAGAGGAAAAGAGATCTTTGTCTAGAGAACGGAACGAACAGGGAAATAGAGTAAAGGATTTCGGTATATAAATGGGTGATGGCATTTTCAACTGATAGGTGATGGTAGTTGAACGAAAGGCGGCCTAGGTAGTCGTTGGTGAGGCGAAAATTAGCTGTATGGAAATTAGCGAAGTGATTGTAAGGGGGGGGGGGGGGGGGGGGGTGGAGGTCTCGGAAGAAGGTTATGAGAAGAGGGAGGTGGGGGAGGACTATAACTGTAAGGACATAGGGGCTGGGTGAAACAAATGTAAACGGACCCTATCACCGTTAAAAGATGAGGTCAAGTTGCCTACCCAAGAGGTTTCGAACGTTTCTGATCTGACAGAGACAAGAGTCATCTAGTCGATCTATGAAAAGACATCGCTTGGTGGAGGTGGGGTGGGGGGTGGCGTGTGAATGATCGTCAGGTTAAGCCCAATTGAGTTCTGGAAGATTTAAATCTCCGAAGATGATGATGTCGTCCTCGCGATTACTCAGCTCGATTATATGGTCGATAGTATTGAGAGCTACTTAAATAAGGCCAAGACCGGTTCCCGGTTGTGGTGCCGATGATGATGATGATGATGAGTATTGAGAGCTAACCCGTAAACTTCAATAGGCCGGGGTGGCAGGATATAGAACTATAGCACTTGGGCTGATAGTGAAGAACGTGTGATTCGAACTGACGCTATGACAGCTAGAATCACAAAAAATTGAACCAAAGCGCAACCCATGAGGCTACCGCCGTGTGTAAGAATTCGATTACTATACTCAAGTACACTCAACTGATGTGGAATTGTTATGTTATCGCTATGGTATACGGCTCTGATGCATTTTTCTTATTCGATTTTCGTTCGGTGTTCTTCACTATTTGCTTGTGTATTGTGTGTGTATCTGTTACAAACGCCACAGAAGCACATGGCAAGGATTGATTTCCGACGAAGAGTGATTTTGACAGTCACAAAGTCCAGCTTGTAGGAGGTGGGGAAAGCGACAAGTGACGACTCGAGGCTGTTGTGGACAGCGATGAGCACTCCTCGGCTTGGGGAAAAGTCAGTAGTATGATTGAGGAGCTCGTCACTTAAGATGGTAAACGTGGGGCGAAACAGTTCCTGATTATGAATGCTGGGGATTAAGTTTGTTTCACTTAAAGCGAAAATGTCGACAGGTAAGGCAGAGGAGTTTTTCTGAATGGATTACGTCCTTGAGCGAAGACCTCTTACGTTCTGATTATAGGGGGTAAGGGGTGTTATACTGTCGGTTTCGGGAGGGGGTAGGGGAGGCAGGGATTTAGTAACGAAAAAATTTGTTGAGGGCGGCTTTACTACGTTGAAGATGCGATAACGTTCTGGAGTGAACAAAGTGGCCGAAAGCTTTTAGGTCATTCGATGCTTTGTAAGGGGATACATTGAGAATTATTCGGAATTTTACGAATAGATTGTGGAGACTGGGGACATGAGTGGGTAAACCTCCCAGTTGAATAGAGAGTTTGACACTGGTTTTAGTTTTGCCTTCATAGCAGACAGAGTCAGATTTGTCGTGGAGATACGCTAGAAAGAGACGAATATTTTCATATGTCTTTTGGTCTCTAAGTTTGGACAGTGCGTAGCGGCAATCAGATGTTTGGGAGGTAAGCTCTGTGTTTTTTACTGTGGGGGCGGGGGGGGGGAGACTGGGGCAAATGCAGGCTGAGGACCAGGGTTGCAGGCGCCGGGGGGGGGGGGGGGTTCCAAGGAGAGGGAACGCGATGAGTGGCTATAATTCACTGGTACGATAGATGGTTATGTAGAGCCGGGAGAGTAAAAGGACTTGGAAAATGACGGGCGTGGTGGGTTAGTAAAAAGCGCTTTAATGTAATTGGGATATTTGTTTGGTGTTATTGGGCGGGGGGTGTTATGGGATTATGGGGCTTGGGGGTTTTGGGACGTTGGCGGGGGGTGGTGTTGGGGTTAAAAGAGACTCTATTGGGGGGACGTTTGAAGGAAAACTTTTTTTTATGAGAGAGGTTGTGGTTGTCGGTTTTCCGTTTATTGAGGGAATAAGTGTTGTCTTACATAGCTCGCGAGGGGGTAGTGTGGGTTTGGGGCGGACCGTACGAAAAGTGCCGTCGATAATGGGGGTATGCTTTGGCCGGTTGATTGCTTTGGGGGTGGGAGTGGGGTATGGCGTGACAGTGCATTTGGAGGATCGGCTGTGTCGTGGTAAACAACTATGTTGGTGAGATGTGTTGGGTGGGGATCTTATAGAATTACCGCGGGACGGGTGGGGACGTTACGAGTGGGAGTCTTTTTACAAATAAGGGAAGTGTTGATATCAGTGTCGTTTTTAAAAACGGAAAATTTATCCAGTGAAAGAGCGTAATCTGTCGGGTGGTGGAATTGCCATTCATAAGGAGGGGGGATGTAAAAACAAAATGAGTTGGAGGCCTGGTTTAGGATCTTGTTGACGTTAATGATGCTGATTGCGTAGTTCTTTAGGAAGAAGTTGGATATCCAGGAAGCATCAGCGTTTATAGGGATGCCGGTGATAGTAAAAGCAGAGAAGTTGTTTTTATTTAATTTAATTTAGTGATACTCTCATTGTGGCCTTGGTTCAAGCATATTTCGTCACTTCGAATCACCGGTGGTGATTTGTTATTATCCGTATCTCTTTCTTTCATAGGCATAAGCATTTTTATTGGGAATTCACTATTGTTATATATTTTTACAATATAGATAATATAGAAAGGGAGGGGCAAGTAAAGTGAAAATTGTTGTATAATATAATTTAAATATATTAACAATATATTAAGGGTAGTGGTAAGGGACTTACTTGTAACATAGAGCGGACCGTGGAGCGTTCGATGTTGCTGGTTCCTGGTGTGCAGGTTGCAGGGGGCATTTAGTACTTGACTTCCCCTGTTCAGCTGGCTGTTTGTTGATGCTGGTTATTTGTATTTTGTTTTTTAATTATGTTTTGTTGAGTACTTGTTTTATCACTTAATATCATATTATTATTGATAACTATTAATCTTGAACGTAAGTCTTATATCAGTATTGATAACTATTAATCTTGAACGTAAGTCCCTCTCTTCTCGTTCAATATATTCGATTAAATCTATTTTAATTTTTTTTTGCCGTTGACGATTCTATTTTTTATTCAGCGCCAACGCCTTTTTTTTTACTGCCAAGTAGAATTTACATAAAGTAGTTTATGCAAATTAGCTACTTGACGTCTTTTCTTTCCTTTACAGGTAGAGATAGGAAATTTGCAGAAATTAGTGGGTGTTGGGCGAGGACACAGAGGCGGAGTCCGTAACACTAAGCGAATGCGTGACACCTCGTGTACGGTAATTTGTCATTACCCGTCTGTAGCATTATTGCAAGTGTAAGGAATTTCCAGGGAATCTCCTATGGCGTTTGCGACGATAGTGAAGAACGTGGGATTCGAACTGACGCTGGTTAGAATCACTAGAAGTGTAAACAATGCTCAACACATCAGGCCACTGCCGCGTGTACGAATACGATTTCTAAACTCAAGTTCACTCAACTGATGTGAAATTGCTATGTTATTATATAGCTTGGTATACGGCTGATGCATTTTCTTTTTCGATTTTCTTTCGATGTCCTTCACAATTTGCTTGTGTATTATGTATGTATCAGTTAGAAACGCCACACTCCCATTCCACCTGGTGTGGCGCTTGCTTTTGGTATTTAGATATTAATGACGATATGCGATATTATGCAAAAAATATACTCGTAATTGGATAGCGTGTAGTTTGGCGAATGACTGCACGTCACAGCTAATTGAAGAGGAAAGGTTGCGTGATATTATTATGTTAAATGCGGTTTATGAAGTGAGATACTCCAGTTTGCCACATAAAGAACAGAGGAGGAATACCCCCTTTGCTGGGGATAGATTTTTCGAGCTTGTTTGGGGATACGTAGGGTAGCCAAAGAGTCATTCGTTAATGTTTTTACTCAATATATAATCTCTGGTGATCATCTTGTCATTGAACACAATACCTTTCATTCGTGGTACCTAAGTTACAATGTAGAAGATCCAGCTTTCTGCGTTATTACTTTACGACTTCAAAAAGCCTTCCTTTCGGCAAGTCAGTTTTTCAACTTGATTCGCCGTTTAACTCAGTACTGTTACCGGAAATAAGTATTGAATCTGTCTTTTGGTAAGATAATCCCTAGTGTATATCTTGTTGATGTCGTAATCCAATAAGCTGAACCTACCATTTGATAAACAGATTGGAAAGGGATAACTGAGCCTGTTCGGAAGAGTACAAGAAATTCAAAACTGTTGTGAAACACCTCGGAGATTTTTGCTGATGAAAGTTTGAGGGGACTTAGTCCTTATTGTACGCTATGTAGGCCTCTAGCTCCCAGCACACAGTGACTATACGCCGAGGAATCGAACCTACGAAGAGGGCAATCAGGAGCGAAGCTCTAACTCATCAGATCAACAGCGTGTAGCAAATGAATTGTTATTCTCATCTACTTTTTACTGAAGTGGAAAGGCTGGGTTAATTGCTATGATGCATAGGTCTGATGGTTTATTTCTTCGATTTTCTTTTGGTGGTGTTCTTCGCTATACTTGGGTATCGTGTGCATTTTCTGGAAAATCTTCATTTTTACTCGGGTATGGTGAATGTGTAATAATTCCTTGGCGTCATTAACCTTCCTATCGCAGGTTATGACTACGACAGTATTGGAACACTTTGCATGCTTATATTCCAATTAGTGAGCATAAATATTTGAATCCAGATTAGCGACAGGGAAAGGAGACTATTTTATATAAACGGAATAAAAAAAAGGAAGAAATTAAATATTTTCCATTTCCAATTTACTCTTCCAGAGAAAGTACTTAGACGCTGCATTAGGATTTGCTGCCGGTGTTATGATAGCAGCATCCTTTTGGTCACTTTTGGCGCCCGCTATTGAATTGGCCGAAGTATCTGGTCTGTATGCAGATTATTCATTCTTACCAGTAGCCGGAGGTTTCCTACTGGGCTCGATATTTGTCTATGGTACTGACAAACTAATATCATACCTTGGAATTAACAGTTCACACATGATGATATGTAAGCCAACTAAAGTAATATTCAAAAGACAGTTTCTTTGATTATTTAACATTAATCCAGCTTTGACTCATACTAACAAAGACAAAGCGGAGATAGCTCTGGATGACACACAAATGGCCA